>OZ023316.1:18435547-18645547 GCA_964007375.1 Ophion obscuratus | reverse complement strand
TCCATCCATCCATCCATCCATCCATCCATCCATCCATCCATCCATCCATCCATCCATCCATCCATCCATCCATCCATCCATCCATCCATCCATCCATCCATCCATCCATCCATCCATCCATCCATCCATCCATCCATCCATCCATCCATCCATCCATCCATCCATCCATCCATCCATCCATCCATCCATCCATCCATCCATCCATCCATCCATCCATCCATCCATCCATCCATCCATCCATCCATCCATCCATCCATCCATCCATCCATCCATCCATCCATCCATCCATCCATCCATCCATCCATCCATCCATCCATCCATCCATCCATCCATCCATCCATCCATCCATCCATCCATCCATCCATCCATCACATTACACTTTTTAATGTAAACAATTTCCGTTATTCATTCCATTGGATTTTGTAATTTAAACAAATTCCATTACTCATTACATTATATTTTGTATTGTAAAAAAATCCATTGCCCATTACAAGGTAATGTGTAATGAATTTTTTTGTCATTACATATTACATTGCATTCATTACTTTTTAAAAAAGTAATGAATAATGCATTACTTTTTCATTACAAATTTCGCAACCCTGTATCTGCGCTATCCGAATTCTCGAACTACCCGGATTCCCGAACTGTCCGAATACTCGAACTACCCGGATGCCCAAACTGTGCGAATACTCGAACTACCCGGATGCCCGAACTGTCCGAATACTCGAACTACCCGGATGCTCGAACCGTTCGAATTTGAAGTATCAGATTTCACGTATTCGGATATCACGGATATTCGAATAGTCGAGTAGTTCGGAGCAATATGCAAGCCCTAGAAATTATGAAAGATTTGGAGAATAATTTGCACTACGGACCCCTGCGGACCGAAGTCAGGAACGCTACTAACGGGATCATCTCATCGCTTGTAGAATATGTGCCCTTTCTGGTACTTACGATTCGCGGCCGGATGGATGATTGGCTTGTTTTGGGGGATAATGCTTTATCGCTTGATGAAAGCATGAGAATTAATATAATAATACGAATATAAATATATTTCCGCGTACTTTTATCAATTATAATTTATTTGGCATAAGGACGGGTGTGAGTAAAGCGTAAACAATTTTATATAAGATAAATAAGCTGTAATTTAGATTTATTATTATATTTAAATTAGAGTATAAACTAAAAAAATAAGAGACCAGAGTGCGCGATACATTTTTTTGTACACATTTATAACGCAGAGAATCAAGAGCTAAACAAGCATTAAAATCATCTAAAAGCCTCGCGCGTGGCGTCGGGTGACGTCACGCGCGAGTCGTGCTCAGATTGCTGTTTCCCTCGAACCCTTCGTTTCGGCTTGGCCGCACATGTACGTGCTCAGCGTCCATGCATTGGTGTAGCTGCCGAAGGCGCGGTCGGGAAAATTCGACCGTGCTCGGCTCTTTCCGAAAATGTCCGAGCGTCCCTCGCTTACGGACACGAGCTACTATGATTGTGTGATGGGCGCGTAAGGCTTGTTTTTTTTATTAAGCATATACGAATTAAATATCATAAATAATGCCTGAACAGGCGAGAATAGCTAAAGCGAGAGTAAGTTCGAAATTTTCTGAATATAAAATGAAGAAAAAAAAGTTGGCCCACCGGGGGGCTTGAACCCGAACCGTAAGCATCCTTAATCCGTTACGCTGCCAATTCAACCACGACGCTCATTGAAAATAAGGAAACATTTATGATACACCATTATCCATAATGTTTACTGTTGATAAAAAATGTCGAAACGATCGCAGCAAAGGCTGAAGATTTCTTTTTGAACCTTCCATGGTCGATTCGGCGTTTTATTTTTGAACGCGGTTCGTCGTTAATTTTTTTTAACCCGCATTTTCGGCATAAACGGACAACCGAGAGAAAACAATGATCTTGATACATGTTTTTCACTTTGAAATTCATTTAATGCATATTCCAATCCTCAGTACAGCCACACATATATGTCGAGCTCGATCGGACGGAAAACCTCGCTCCGTTCGCCTGTCGAGCGAGCGCGATTTGCGAGGGGCAGAGACTTTTCCCCCACCAGCTACCCATTCGTGTTCACGCTGACTGCGATACCGACTTGAGCGGTGATCACGGGCTCGCGCGGCTACAAGGGAATCTGCAACCTCGACAGAGGCGATGATCACGAAATCATACTCCCGAAATCGCCGCCGCGATTTAGCGCCATTTACGAGGCACGCCGAAAACAGAGATTAGTAGGGAGATGTACAACGCTCCCCTTTTCGGCGTGCCACGCAAATGGCGCTAAATCGCGGCGGCGAGTTCGGGAATATGATTTTGTGTGCCTCGCCTCTGTCGAGGTTGCAGATTGCCTTGTAGCCGCGCGAGTCGTGAGCACCGCTCCAGTCGATATCGCAGCAGCGTGCACACGAATGGGTAGCTCGGTGCGGGAAAAGTCTCTGCCCCTCGCTCAGTGCAGCCAGATCGCGCGTAAAAGTTACCCCCTCTCTAGTCTCTTGCGCGCCCATCACACAATCATAGTAGCGCATGTCCGTGAGCGAGCGACGCTCGGACGCTTCGGGAAGAGCCGAGCGCCGGCGAAGTTTCCCGATCGCGCCTTCGGCAGCTACACCAACACATGGACGCTGAGCACGTTCGTGTGCGGCCAAGCCGAACCGAAGGATTCGAGGGAAAAAGCAATCTGAGCACGACTCGCGCGTGACGTCATCCGACGGCACGAGCGAGGCTTTTAGATGATTTCAATGCTTATTTAGCCCTTGATTCTCTGCGTTATTAATGCATAAAAAAAATGTATCGCACACTCTCAAGGCTTATTTTTTTCAGTTTATACGTTAATTTAAATACAATAATAAATCTAAATTACAACTTATGTATCCTCTAAAATATTGTTTACGCTTTACTCACACCCGTCCTTATGCCAAATAAACTATAATTCATAAAAGTAAGCGGAAATATATTTATATTCGTATTATTATATTAATTCTCATAGCTCTCATATGAAAACTCTTATATGAAACTCTCATATGAAAAAATCCAAAAAACCTCAAAACCTTAGATTTCAACTAACCAAGAACATACATCTTCACATTTTCAATCATGACGAATTTTTAAGAACAATATCATCACAAACACATCTGAACCAAAACAATATACATCACCTAAATTATCAAAACATAAATCAAACAACACAACATCACAACATCTTATACTACTAATAGACAACAGGACACAAATAATAATCTTTCCACTGATCCTCTGAATAATATAAATTCGACAATCACATTAAATAAAACGAAAGAATGGCTTATAAACTCACCAACATTGATATTCCGCTACACATTTCCACATTCTTGTCTCTAGGTGAAAAGTTTTGTTTTCCTTACCTCAAACTCTCAAACATAAAAACTCATATCCACAAATCAATCTCCGAACTCGAGTCCAAATTAGACTTTTTACTGGACAAACCTAGACAAATCGAAATTAGAACCAGATTCACTAAAATCTTAAACAAAATAAACATTCCAACATCATTTTCCAACACTAATCAAATTATAAAACACACGTCCTCATTCTTAAAAAACAACCCTCAACTTTTAGTTACACGAGCTGACAAAGGAAATTCAACAGTCATTCTTAACAAATCAGATTACATTACAAAAACTCATAATTTACTCGCAGATTCCTCAACTTACAAATTAACAAATAGAAATCCCATCAACACTCTACAAAAAGGCATTAACAATATTCTCTCCAGATGGAAAACCCTAAAAATTATTGATGAAACAAAATACGAATACTTAAACGCTGAAAATTGCAACCTATTTCGTCTCTATTGGCTGCCAAAAATTCATAAAAATAATTATTCACTTCGTCCAATAGTATCATCAATAAATAGTCCAACGCATAAACTAGCTGAATTTATACAATCTAAACTTTCTAAATTAATCAGTACGACTAATTCACACGTCAAAGATAGTTTCCACCTAAAACATTCGCTTTCTAACATCTCAATTCCACTCAACTACAAATTGGTCTCGTTTGATGCTGTTTCTCTCTATACCAACATCCCATTACAACTTGTTATTCAAAGCCTTCAAAAAAGACCAAATCTATTTTCGAAAACATTTCCGTTAAACGAAATAATTAAAGCCATAGAATACATCATGTTCTCAACTTTCTTTACATTTCAAAATAAAATTTACCAACACATCTCAGGGTTACCAATGGGCTCACCTCTGGCTGCAATACTATCTAACATCGTCATGATCGATGATGAAACAAATTGTCTGGAAAAATTTACATTTTCGTTACCACTATATAAAAGATATATTGATGATATTATTATTCATCTACCAACAGACAAAATTGAATCCACCAAAAAGATTTTTAACTCATATAACTCAAAATTACAATTTACATCAGAAAATGAAGTAGATAAAAAATCCCGGTTCTTGATATACTTTTAATCCATAAACAAAATTCAATTATCACAAATTGGTATAGGAAACCAACCTGGTCAGGCAGATTCATAAATTTCTTTTCACACCACCCACTTTCCCAAAAAAGGCCATAATTTACATGCTAGTTGACAGAGCAATAAAATTATCTCATCCTCCATTTCACAAAGAAAACCTCAAACTTATTACTAACAAGATGACAAAAAATTGCTATCCGATCTCTTTCACAGAAAAAATAATAAAACATCGGCTTTCCACAATCAACAATCAAAAAAAGAATAACAACAATTTTCATTCTTCCAGACTAATAAATGTTCCTTACACAAAAAAAACATTCATCATCAACTAATTCGTCTTTTCCAACAATACAACATAACATCAGTCACAAACAATAAACACAACATTTCATCGATTACTGGCTCCGTCAAAGACAAAATGAATAAGAACCAAAAATCCAACATAGTTTACAAAATCGATTGTAAGGATTGCAATGTCACATACATCGGCCAAACCAAAAGATACCTTGAAACCAGAATAAAAGAACATAAAAATAGCCTAAAACATACTACCACAATACACACAGCCTTAGCACAACATGCAATAGAACAAAAACATGCCTTTCAATTCGACAATGTAAAAATTTTGAACAATGAAAATTGGCTCAAAAAAGACTAATCCTAGAAATGATCCAAAGTAAGGCACACTCCAACGTCATAAATTTTAGAACTGACATACAAAAACTAAGCTCGATCTATAACTCTATTATATAACTATTAAAATATTTTACAATACTTTACTTGACATAACAATTTTAAAATTATTGACACTATAACTTAATTTTAAATACTCTTAATATGACGCACCAATTTTATTTCTCTTGATACGTCACTGCCTAAAGGATCTTTCTCGCCCGATTCGCAAAATAGAGACTCTAATAAGCTTCATGAAATTAAGACACCACTCAGTTTCTCTCGAACTCTCCGTGATCACACAACTCAATATGTAACTGAGTAATGTAAATTTCGAGTTTTTGTTTATTTTGGAAGAAAATTTAAAAAATCTTAAACTCAATAGGTAATCATCACAGTCATTTGATACTTTATTAAAATTTCTTTTAAATCAATCACGTACATTAAATTTTCACAAATAAAACACAAAACTTTCTTATAATTATTAATTTCTTACAAATGATAAAAATCGCTAAAAAACGATAAATCTTCCATCTGTTGAGTATACTCCAACACAACAGTACTTACTTCCATAAATACTGTCTTTTGAAATAACCTTCCAAATATCAGCAAAAGCTAGAAACATCAACAACATCGAGGTTAGTCGTTTCTCATATTTCATTTCTTTATAACTCCATAGTATAATAAACCACACACTCACACATCACTCATTTCAAACACCGATGAATAAGAAGAATTAACGCAATACAAGAACTTATGCATATCAAATCAATATAGTTATAACCAAAACAGAATTAACATATCAGTTATACAAAACGGCACAACAATTTTATAACACAATCATAACATACAACATTCGTGTATTTAATTCCTTCAAACTTGATTTGGAAAATTTGTGTACCAAAATTTAGAGAGAAAAATATAATTTCTGTAGAGGACCCGAACCAAAGGGTCGAAACGTAAGAAAGCATAATTTATTTCCATCGATGACCTTGGAAAACCTCTATTGGTCGGATTGAAGCCGAATCTTCATCATCCATACGGCCGCGAATCGTCCGTATCAGAAAGTGCACATATTCTACAAGCGATGAGATGGTCTCGTTGGTAGCGTTCCTGGCTTCGGTCCGCAGGGGCGCGGGATCGTTCCCCGCGCTCAGTACTTTTTTTTAAATTTATTATTAGTATTAATTCTTATTTGATTAGTTCTCATTATTATTTTTATTAGTTATCTTATAGTGTAGAAAAATGTATCGCGCACTCCGATCGCTTATTTTATTAGATTGTACGTTAACTTAAATGTAATAATAAAACTAAATTACAACTTATTTATCTTCTAAAAAATTGTTTACGCTTTACTGACACCCGTCCCTATGCCAAATAAATTGTAATTCATAAAAGTAAGGGGAAATATATCTATATTCGTATTATTATATTCATTCTCAAACTTTCATCAACCGATGAAGCATTATTCCCAAAAACAATTCAACCATCTATCCGGCCGCGAATCGTACGTGCCAGAAAGGGGCATTTTTGTATGTTTTTACATTTACAGGTAATTTGCATTGTAATGGGGTGAATTGTTTATTTGTGAACACTCATCATTGACAGAACAAACAAAAATTTAATCGTAAAACATCATGAGCAGTTTTCCTATTTTCAGAATAATGTTCTTTCAATGAGCGTGTTTCACGTATAAACAATTCGCCCCATACAAAAAGAAAATAATAATTTAAAAAAAAACAGATAAGCACTGAGCGCGGGGAATGATCCCGCGCCCCTAAGCTAGGAACGCTACCAGCGGGACCATCTTTAATGTACGTGATTTGTGATTTGAAATGTGAAATTTGTGAAAATTTAATGTACGTGATTGATTTAAAAGAAATTTTAATAAAGTATCGAATGACTGTGATGATTACCTATTGAGTTTAAGATTTTAAAAATTTTCTTCCAAAATAAACAAAAACTCGAAATTTACATTACTCAGTTACACATTGAGTTGTGTGATCACGGAGAGTTCGAGAGAAACTGAGTGGTGTCTTAATTTCATGAAGCTTATTAGAGTCTCTATTTTGCGAATCGGGCGAGAAAGATCCTTTAGGCAGTGACGTATCAAGAGAAATAAAATTGGTGCGTCATATTAAGAGTATTTAAAATTAAGTTATAGTGTCAATAATTTTAAAATTGTTATGTCAAGTAAAGTATTGTAAAATATTTTAATAGTTATATAATAGAGTTATAGATCGAGCTTAGTTTTTGTATGTTAGTTCTAAAATTTATGACGTTGGAGTGTGCCTTACTTTGGATCATTTCTAGGATTAGTCTTTTTTGAGCCAACTTTCATTGTTCAAAATTTTTACATTGTCGAATTGAAAGGCATGTTTTTGTTCTATTGCATGTTGTGCTAAGTCTGTGTGTATTGTGGTAGTATGTTTTAGGCTATTTTTATGTTCTTTTATTCTGGTTTCAAGGTATCTTTTGGTTTGGCCGATGTATGTGACATTGCAATCCTTACAATCGATTTTGTAAACTATGTTGGATTTTTGGTTCTTATTCATTTTGTCTTTGGTGGAGCCAGTAATCGATGAAATTTTGTGTTTATTGTTTGTGACTAATGTTATGTTGTATTGTTGGAAAAGACGAATTAGTTGATGATGAATGTTTTTTTTTGTGTAAGGAATATTTATTAGTCTGGAAGAATCAAAATTGTTGTTATTCTTTTTTTGATTGTTGATTGTGGAAAGCCGATGTTTTATTATTTTTTCTGTGAAAGAGATCGGATAGCAATTTTGTGTCATCTTGTTAGTAATAAGTTTGAGGTTTTCTTTGTGACATGAAGGATGAGATAATTTTATTGCTCTGTCATCTAGCATGTAAATTATGGCCTTTTTTGGGAAAGTGAGTGGTGTGAAAAGAAATTTATGAATCTGCCTGACCAGGTTGGTTTCCTATACCAATTTGTGATAATTGAATTTTGTTTATGGATTAAAAGTATATCAAGAAACGGTTTTTTTATCTACTTCATTTTTTGATGTTAATTGTAATTTTGAGTTATATGAGTTAAAAATCTTTTTGGTGGATTCAATTTTGTCTGTTGGTAGATGAATAATAATATCATCAATATATCTTTTATATAGTGGTAATGAAAATTTTAATTTTTCCAGACAATTTGTTTCATCATCGATCATGACGATGTTAGATAGTATTGGAGCCAGAGGTGAGCCCATTGGTAACCCTGAGATGTGTTGGTAAATTTTATTTTGAAATGTAAAGAAAGTTGAGAACATGATGTATTCTATGGCTTTAATTATTTCGTTTAAAGGAAATGTTTTTGAAAATACATTTGATCTTTTTTTGAAGGCTTTGAATAACAAGTTGTAATGGGATGTTGGTATAGAGAGAAACAGCATCAAACGAGACCAATTTGTAGTTGAGTGGAATTGAGATGTTAGAAAGCGAATGTTTTAGGTGGAAACTATCTTTGACGTGTGAATTAGTCGTACTGATTAATTTAGAAAGTTTAGATTGTATAAATTCAGCTAGTCTATGCGTTGGACTATTTATTGATGATACTATTGGACAAAGTGAATAATTATTTTTATGAATTTTTGGCAGCCAATAGAGACGAAATAGGTTGCAATTTTCAGCTTTTAAGTATTCGTATTTTGTTTCATCAATAATTTTTAGCGTTTTCCATCTGGAGAGAATATTGTTGATGCCTTTTAGTAGAGTGTTGATGGGATTTCTATTTGTTAATTTGTAAGTTGAGAAATCTGCGAGTAAATTATGAGTTTTTGTAATGTAATCTGATTTGTTAAGAATGACTGTTGAATTTCCTTTGTCAGCTCGTGTAACTAAAAGTTGAGGGTTGTTTTTTAAGAATGAGGACGTGTGTTTTATAATTTGATTAGTGTTGGAAAATGATGTTGGAATATTTATTTTGTTTAAGATTCTAGTGAATCTGGTTCTAATTTCGATTTGTCTAGGTTTGTCGAGTAAAAAATCTAATTTGGACTCGAGTTCGGAGATTGATTTGTGGATATGAGTTTTTATGTTTGAGAGTTTGAGGTAAGGAAAACAAAACTTTTCACCTAGAGACAAGAATGTGGAAATGTGCAGCGGAATATCAATGTTGGAGAGATTTATAAGCCATTCTTTCGTTTTATTTAATGTGATGGTCAAATTTATATTATTCAGAGGATCAGTGGAAAGATTATTATTTGTGTCCTGTTGTCTATTAGTAAGGGTTGAGTATAAGATGTTGTGATTTTGTGTTGTTTGATTTATGTTTTGATAATTTAGGTGATGTATATTGTTTTGGTTCAGATGTGTTTGTGATGATATTGTTCTTAAAAATTCGTCACGATTGAAAATGTGAAGATGTATGTTCTTGGTTAGTTGAAATCTAAGGTTTTGAGGTTTTTTGGATGTTTTCATATAAGAGTTTCATATGAGAGATTTCATATGAGAGCTATGAGAATTAATATAATAATACGAATATAAATATATTTCAGCGTACTTTTATGAATTATAATTTATTTGGCATAAGGACGGGTGTGAGTAAAGCGTAAACAATATTTTAGAAGATACATAAGTTGTAATTTAGATTTATTATTATATTTAAATTAACGTATAAACTGAAAAAAATAAGCCTTGAGAGTGTGCGATACATTTTTTTATGCATTAATAACGCAGAGAATCAAGGGCTAAATAAGCATTGAAATCATCTAAAAGCCTCGCTCGTGCCGTCGGGTGACGTCACGCGCGAGTCGTGCTCAGATTGCTTTTTCCCTCGAATCCTTCGGTTCGGCTTGGCCGCACACGAACGTGCTCAGCGTCCATGTGTTGGTGTAGCTGCCGAAGGCGCGATCGGGAAACTTCGCCGGCGCTCGGCTCTTCATGAAGCGTCCGAGCGTCGCTCGCTCACGGACATGCGCTACTATGATTGTGTGATGGGCGCGCAAGAGACTAGAGAGGGGGTAACTTTTACGCGCGATCTGACCGACAGGCGAACGGAGCGAGGTTTTTCGTCCGATCGATCTCGACATATGTGTGGCCGTACTGCGAATTGGAATATGCATTAAATGAATTTCAAAGAGGAAAACATGTATCGAAAAAATTGTTTTCTTTCGGTTGACCGTTTATGCCGAGAATGCGGGTTAAAAAAATTAACGACGAACCGCGTTGAAAAATAAAACGCCGAAACGACCGTGGAAGGTTCAAAAAGAAATCTTGAGCCTTTGCCGTAACTGTCATTCGTTACGGCGTTTTTTTCAACAGTAAACATTATGAATAAGCGTGTATCATAAATGTTTTTCCATCCTCAATGAGCGTCGTGGCTGAGTTGGCAGCGTGACGGATTGACGATGTTTGCGGTCCGGGTTCGATCCCTGGGTAATCGACTTTTTTTAATCTATTTTTGTTCTTCATTTTATATTCAAAAAATTTCGAACTTACTCTCGCTTTAGCTATTCTCGCCGGTCCAGGCATTATTTATGATATTTAATTCGTATATGTTTAATTTAAAAACAGACATTGGCTACCGCCCAGGTAGCAATTTTCAAAAAGTTGTCCAAAAGTCGACCAAAAGGGTGCCAAATGTCCGCCCAGAAGTTATCTTAAAGTCAACAACCATCCAAAAAGATAACTTTTGGACACATGATAACTTATAGATAACTTTCAAGCGGACATTTGGCACCCTTTTAGTCGACTTTTGGACAACTTTTTGAAAATTGCTACCTGGGCGTGGATCGAACCCGCGTCGTCTGCACTCAGAGCCCGCACGCTGATATATCAACCGCGAGGCTCTTGGGACTGCAAACCTGCCTTACGTATACACACTTATCCAACCTTTAAAAAAATCGCTGCATACCAATTGCATATTGTTTTTATGACCCCAAAGTATTATTGAAGACAAATGAAAACGATTTCTCTCAAGTGGTGTTATCCCTTAAAGAAAAGAAATTAATTTTTTCATCGTTGTAAATGTATATCCCCTCTTAAAGACTTTAAGGCGTCTGGCCACCTTGGCCGATCGAAAAATGGGTATATTAAAAAAAAAATAAACTTGAAAGTATGGGTCGGAATATTTTTATTTTTTTACACGTCAGAAAGGGCTTTAAGAATAACGTTAATAAATTTCCGTTCAAAATATTAAAAAATGGCCCCGTATGCACATTGCCGCGGAGGCCCTCCGCACGATACGCGCGGTCGTTGTCCCAGCTGTTACTCGGTCATGTCACATCTGTAAAAAAAACAGTTCATTCGTGAGTAGTGTCGCTACAATGTAGCGTAGCGGTTTTTTTCCGACCATTAAAAAAATTATGGTGAACCGAAGAAAAAATTTGTATTTTTCACCGAAATTATGGCTCACTATAATTTTTTTAATGGTCGAAAAAAACTGCTACGTTACATTGTAGTGACACTACTCACGAATGAGCTGATTTTTGTTCAGATGTGACATGGCCGGGTAACAGCTGGGACAACGACCGCGCGTATCGTGCGGAGGGCCTCCGCGGCAATGTGCATAACGGCGCTATTTTTTAATATTTTGAACGGAAATTTGTTAACTTTATTCTTAAAGCCCTTTCTGACGTTACGTAAAAAAATAAAAATATTCCGGCCCATACTTTCGAGTTTATTATTTTTTTTTAAATACCTATTTTCGATCGGCCAAGGTGGCCAGACGCCTTAAAGTCTTTAAGAGGGCATATGCATTTACAACAATCAAAAAATCAATTTCTATTCTTTAAGGGATAACACCACTCTAAGAATTTGGAAAAATCGTTTTCATTTGTCTTCAATAATACTTTAGGGTCATAAAAACAATATGCAATTGGTATGCAGCGATTTTTTTTAAGGTTGGATAAGTGTGTATACGTAAGGCAGGTTTGCAATCACAAGAGCCTCGCGGTTGATATATCAGCGTGCGGGCTCTGAGTGCAGACGCGGGTTTGATCCACGGTAGCCAATGTCTTTTTTTAAATTAAATATATGTGAATTAAATATCATAAATAGGGCCTGGACAGGCAAGAATAGATAAAGCGAAAGTAAGTTCGAAATTTTTTTAATATAAAATGAAGAAAAAAAGAGATTAAAAAAGTCGATTAGTCAGGGATCGAACCCGGACCGCAAGCATCGTCAATCCGTCACGCTGACAACTCAGCCACGACGCTCATTGAGGATAGAAAAACATTTATGATACACGATTATTCATAATGTTTACTGTTGAAAAAAAACGCCGTAATGACCGCGGCAAAGGCTCGAGATTTCTTTTTGAACCTTCCACGGTCGTTTCGGCGTTTTATTTCTCAACGCGGTTCGTCGTTAATTTTTTTAACCCGCATTCTCGGTATAAACGGCAAACCGAGAGAAAACAATTTTCTCGATACATGTTTTTCTCTTTGAAATTCATTTAATGCATATTCCAATCCGCAGTACGGCCACACATATGTCGAGATCGATCGGACGGAAAACCTCGCTCCGTTCACCTGTCGAGTGAGCGAGGGGCAGAGTCTTTTCCCCCACCGAGCTACCCATTCGTGTGCGCGCTGCTGCGATATCGACTGGAGCGGTGCTCACGACTCGCGCGGCTACAAGGCAATCTGCAACCTCGACAGAGGCGAGGCACACAAAATCATATTCCCGAACTCGCCGCCGCGATTTAGCGCCATTTGCGAGGCACGCCGAAAAGGGGAGCGTTGGACATCTCCCTACTAATCTCTGCCGAAAAGGGGAGCGTTGTGCATCTCCCTACCACGGTCTTACATACAGGTCTGACAACGGCGGTAGTGGGGGTAGGCACCTTTAGATGTTTTGCTTTTCATTCCGATTTCTGCCGCTTGGTGCGTGACGGCAAGGGGAAGTAGTGGTGCGACGAAGAGAGAAATAGCTCTTGTGTCCTTTTCCCTCCTGACCGCAACGCATGCGCCGTTGGCTGCGTGACGTAAACACCTTTGGCTCATTCGCCGGTAAGCGGCAAGGGGGAAACTACTTCCCCTCGCTAGTAGTGACGCGTAGCGGCGCCTAGTGAATCGAAAATTAAAACATATAAGAGTGCCTACCCCCACCACGAAAATTTAGCTTCGTTGCAAGACCTGTATGTAAGACCGTGCTCCCTACTAATCTCTGGGACCGCGGCCTTGGTTCACGGAATATTCGATATATAGTAATATTTGTATAGTTACCTTATTGTATATTTCAGAATTAATAAGCACATTTTCGTATTTATAAAAAAAAATAATAATAATTGGATAATTATTTGTTGACTTAATTATACTGATCAAGTCAAAAGAATATTATCCCAAATGAGTGAACTTGTAAATGTTTCACATAGTATCCATCAGCATTGTTTGTCGGCTCCCGACGATTGGTACGCTTGTACCAAGCTCGTTCAACTTCACGAAACCTGTCATGTTTGTGAGATCGGAGCGGCGTTGTTTGCGTGGTATATCGACGATTTTTATTAATTGAAACCAATTGTGGTAGAAAGATGTTATCCCTTGGACCGAAAAAGGACGGCGGTCCGAATACAAAATTCTTCGAGTCTACGGAGGTTCTTACACAGTTAGACGGAGTAAAACAGTGGCTTCTGAAGAATTGCAAGAAAGTGAGTTCCCAAAGCCCGCCGAACTCCACACCCCCTCCCCCGCGAGCGTCCAAGCGCCGTTTACGGCCCGAGCTCAACCATATAAAGCATTTTAAACTTATTCCGAATTAAAAGTATATTCCTCCGTTATATCGACACTTTCAACGGTCCTTAAATGATTTTCAAAAATGCTCGTAATGGTTTTTCAGAATGTTTTTTATGACGATTCATTGGCCTTTTTACGAAGCAGAGCTAGACTATATATATATATATATATATATATATATACACATGTCTATAGCCATACACAGTATTGAGTTTCTTGGTATTATAAAGATTCCAAAGGGTAAAGCTTACTCTTGGTTATTGAATTCAGGAAGTTTTATCCAAAGCCTGAGCATAGTAAAGAAATGTGATAGAAATTGATGCAAAGGTAATTTTTTCTAAGCTCAACAGGGCAAACTCTTTAGGTTCTAACGGCCTCGCTGATTGCAGTACTTCAAAATTAAGCTCTTGTAGTTGCATCAATTATTGAGCAATTGCAATGCAGCTTATCGCACATTTAGTCGGTAGACATTTGGTATCGGAGTATCATTATATGCATTATATTTTGAACAAACAGCAAGGAAAATGTTGATCGGTTCTCAATGGGAAATTGTGTAGCGTAGAAGCAGCTATCTTGCAAGTGTAACAGCTTGGTCGTAGGGTCATTTGGCACCAACAACATTCGGATTGCACGGTTAAAATTTTTGTCATGCTTCATGTGTGTTCTCGAAAGTTTTGTTAGGCGCAAGTAAGCGAGTTAAAGAGATTTGCAATGACGAGTTAAAGAGAATTGTAATGCTTGGGGTGAATTTAACATGAAATATAGATTACCTTTGGTATATTAGAACAAGTGCTGGTATAATAGCTTCATATTGTTTGTATCCTAAGAAGATTTAACACTGCTAATAGTTTATCTCTCTGTTAAAAACTGTTGGCCTGATAATAGCAATTTTCTACAACGGTCACCGGTTTCTGAGCTTATGTTTCAAAAGGATACAGGCTTCGAGCCAATGTTAAATACATTAGGCAGATTAATAAAAATGCCGCAATGTTTTAGCTTTGATATATTACATGTTGAGCAAGCAATTATGCGCTCTTTGTCTTTCGGATCTGAAGGTATTTCTTTTTGTTTTTCCAAAATATAAATCATCCTGCCAAATACAAAAATGGATTTTTCAGGTATTTCTCTCACACTCCGCCATGTACACATGTTTTGCAATGTTTCAAAAATAGGAAAAGAGTTACAAGTTAGCGCGTACAGCAACTTAGTTGCCATGAGTGTAGAAATAGTAGCCAGCCGTTTTGCAGATTCGGTATGTTCTCTTAAATATTCAATATTCAAAGAAAGGAATGAAACTCAATGTTTGCCCAAGGCGTAATTTTTCTAGGGAAAAAACTTTGCGGTACGATTTTTACAGACGGAATGCGCGATACATAATTTGAAAATACACTTTTGTGAAATTTCAATGAAAATATAACTCATTGAAGATAACAAGTTTTTTTGGAACGTTTGGTTATTCACTCTAGTCTTTTTTCTCTTAGTACTTACAAACAGACCCACCGACGAACAAAAGCTTATCAGCCCTGGTTATACAGTTGATTCAGTTTCAAGAGGACAATCTGGGTAAAAATGTGTCCAAGCCGCCGATGACCAGACTCCCTGTAAGTATTTTGTAAATGGGTGTCGATTCAATTTTTATCAATGTTCATTTCTAAAACGTATGTTAATCGAAATTGGAAAAAATGTTCAGATGAAATGCTTCTTGGACTTGAAACCTGGTGGAGGTTTGTGCCACATACTTGCAACAGCTTACAAATTCAAACAAGAACAGGGATGGAGGAGGTTCGATTTGCCTGTATGTAAGGTAACATCCGAAGAAATCTATTAAAGGTTCATACTATAAGAGAGTAACAACGGATGCAAATTAATACAAGATTCCAAATGGCCGAGGCTAATATGCATGTGAAAATGTATAATCCAACATTGGTAAACGTACAGTGTAACTGAAAAAGTTGCTGCTCGATCAAAGAACACTTGCATCGATAGACATTAACACCTTATGGATCGTTACAGTCAGGATCGCGAATGGACCGAGTAGTTGAGATGCTTGTAGCCGCTGAGCGAGCTCTGATACAAAATCGCTGCATAACGCAGCCCTGTATTTTCGTGAAGCCCGAAGTCGACAAAGGCACTGCTGCTAAAATCAAAGATGTGGTTAGACGGCATCAAGGGACCATTGCGGAAAATGAGAACGAAGCGACTCACATTATATATCCCCCGGTTGATCCAATAGAGGAGGAATACGCGAGGCCTTGTATGCGTCGCGAACGTTCGATATTGCTGCACTGGTACTATTTTCCCGACAGTTACGACTCTTGGGCGACTCTCGATCTACCCGTTGAATATCCGGAAGGAAGTATAGCAAGTTCGAGCCCAAGGTGAAATGAACATTTTTGTTGAATAATACAATGCAGCAAAGTAAATTCAACAACATGGTGCAAATAGATGATTGTACATTGCGTTTTTCAATATTTCAGTTCGTTTACGAAGCTTCTTCGTAGGCCTTGTTAGCCAAAGAGAATAATGACGACGCAATATACAAGTTCATAATGTGCACGTTTTATTATAAATTCTATTTGGATGAATCTTTAAAAATGATTCTGCACTACATAAGTTACAAACCTATTTAGCTATGAGCGCCGATTTCAATACCGCGATGAAATATATCTCAGACTTTCGGTGAGTTTTGAAGTTTGAGAATTGAGAAAAAATCATAAATGTCACTTTCGACGCGAACAAAACTTGCTTTATGAAGAAAAAAATCGTACAAAGTGAAAAGCACCATTGCGAAGTATCATTTACCAAATTGATAGAATGTACAATCATTTACAGAGCCCCGTATAAAGTTTGCGCCACGTGGGCATTGGACCTAGATCAATACAACGAATGGATGAACGAGGAGGATTACGAAGTCGACGAAGCCGGACAGAAGAAAGTTCACAAATACAGATTGTCCGTGGAAGATCTGATGGCACAGCCGACGAGTCATCCTCCAGCATCAGCCAAGAAACAGAAGAGAAAACGGTCCCCGACCCCACCACCGAAAATTGGCAAGCGCAAGAGGTGAGGCGAAATGCAACGGACAATTATTTTATTTGAGCCAAGAGTCGCATCGCTTTGCGTGTTGGGTATATCGTGGGAAATGTTGTCTCTGAGGAAAAACAAATCTACGATCGAGGATATTTTTAGTACCAACAGAATAGAGGATGAATAAAAATGCAATTTCGTTACGATTTCGCAGTGGTCGCGGACCTTCGGGGACCGCTCAGGGGACCGCTACACAGTCCTCTTCGTCATCGTCATCGTCAGTAACAGCTACTACAGCGGTAGTGACCCCGAAGAAAACACGCGGTGGTGGAGAGGAGGAGGAAGACCTGACACAGGGTATGGAAGATCCACCCGCGGAACCGCGAATAGTCGAAGTCGTCGCGAATCCTACAAATCCACCAATTGTCAATCAAACTGGTGCTGCAAGTGGCCCGGCTAATCTTCCGATCACGGGTAATAAGAAACAGGATAGCGAACTACAACCGCTCAAATCTGGGAACATGGCAGATCTCGATGAGCCTATAGACGGTAAACAAAAATATTAACGAATCGTCAATAATTCGGGATAGGCGATACTTTCATTGGTGCATATTTAAACTATGTGAATTGTGCTTTCATTTTGACATATCGCCATCCCAGGTGAAAAGAGTAGTTCACAGGGAACTCAAGATCGCGAAGAGCGAGACGCGAGTAAAGAACGCGCAGATGGTGCGAACAAAAGTGACGAACCCGAGGACAACGTGACGGAACAGACTCATCACATTGTCGTGCCCAGTTACTCCGCTTGGTTCGACTACAACTCCATTCACACGATTGAGAAGCGTGCTTTATCCGAATTCTTCAATGGAAAAAACAAATCGAAGACACCCGAGATATACCTGGCCTATAGAAACTTTATGATTGATACTTATCGGCTCAATCCAACCGAGTACATTACCTCTACAGCTTGCAGGTATTGTCAGTTTTTCAAATATTTCTCGATAGTCCTTTCACCGGATCTAGTTAATGAGATGACATTTTGCATTGTCAATATGGTATACGTTCTTATACATACACCTATACAGGATGTCCCACTTTAAATAAACCGCCAGCATGCGGTTTTTCCTACAAAAGATTCACGATTTCGCGATCGTGGGCCAGCAATGGGGCGACATTGACATTTTTCTGCTGACTCGTCAAAGACCTTAGAGTCGTGATTTGGCCTTAAAAAAGTTCGTTTTAAAACAAATCTTACAACAACAAAAACTCACCGTTCGTGCACAGAAAATACGGAATAAGTTATGACGGTCCAAAAAGGTTGAGCCGCGTTACCATTACCTACTCAACACTCCGGAGGTTAAGAGGTCGAATTTACGACAAAAAAATAAGTTACAATAAGTTGCAACAAAAAAAGTTATTCTCAAAAACAGTGTTTTAACGTTAAATAATACTGGATAACGAAATTTGTGATTGCGTGTGACAATTATTCTCTGAATCTAATAATGAAAACGTGAAGCGGAGAAATGTGACAACTACAAGGTACCGAATCCGAAAATATCGACGCAACAAGCTCTTCTCGCTTAAATCAATGCAAACATGGTATATTGAGCCTAGTAATATTGTTTGTGTCGTATCCGTAGGTAGTCACATGCATCGAAACTTATTCCATGTGCGAAACCTTAACGTTCAACAACTCTCATGTTTGTCATGCTAGAGAGATATTTTTTCACCATTAGATTCGTTCTAGAAAGCAGCTATTTTTTTTAGCAAACGAAACCATATGGTCAATTAGAAGTAATGAACGTACCTGCGAATCTCATGAGGGTGTCGATGATTTCGTATATATATCGAATTTTCTCCTCGCAACCCTAAATCTTTATAGTGATCGTTTTGTGATCCGGCTTCATTTTCGCGACTGATTTGTGGTGTGTATAAAACATGGCGCGCCCTGTATTTCACACACACACACACACACAAACATGCGTGCGCTATTTCCTGTTGAATTAGCCTTGAGTCGTCCTTATGATATGTTGCAAATATTTGTTAAAAAACAATAAAAGAATGGGCAGTTACTCCAGTGCATATTGGCATAAATCGGTTAACTTGCTTGGAAGCGATTGAACTAAAATATTCCCTCGCATGAGAGTAACTTTGTTTTTGTTTTTGTTTTTGTTTTTTTTTTTTTTCAAGGCGTAACTTAGCCGGAGACGTTTGCGCGATAATGCGAGTTCACGCGTTTCTCGAGCAATGGGGCCTCGTAAATTATCAGGTGGACGCCGAGTCGCGACCAACGCCAATGGGACCTCCGCCGACTTCGCATTTCCACGTTCTCTCGGACACGCCGTCCGGACTTGCTCCGGTAAATCCGAATCCACCGAAAACGCCACAACCATCAGCGGCAAAGACATTATTAGATCTCGAGAAAAAACCTGTGGTATCGGGAGCGACCGGTGGCATAGAAGAAAAACCCGCAACCGGTGCAATGGCAAATTTTGGCTTGAAGATCGATCAGTACGCCAGAAAACCCGCGGTGCTGAAGAACAAGCAAGCGGCCGGTGCAACAAGAGATTGGACCGAACAAGAAACTCTTCTGTTGCTCGAAGGATTGGAACTTCACAAGGACGATTGGAACAAGGTTTGCGAGCACGTTGGTTCGAGAACTCAGGACGAGTGTATACTGCACTTTCTGCGATTGCCTATCGAAGATCCGTATCTCGAAGAGAGCGGTCCCGAAGGTTTGGGCCCGCTCGCTTATCAGCCAGTCCCTTTCTCAAAGGCTGGCAATCCGGTTATGAGCACAGTTGCTTTTTTGGCGTCGGTCGTAGACCCCAGAGTCGCAGCGAGCGCCGCAAAAGCAGCTATGGAGGAGTTCGCTGCAATAAAGGATCAAGTTCCCGCGGCTTTGCTCGATCAACACTTGCGAAACGTTCAAGCCAGCGCAAACGTGGATGGTAATATGCTTTTTCATCCCAAAACTTGTCCACATTAAGGCCTTAGGGCACTCTAGAGGCCGAATAAAATAGGCTTTTTGAGGATTTTTTTCAGAAAGACTACAAAATAAATCGAAATTACAAAAAGGAGTGTTTATCGTACATATCAGTGACTGCATACAATCATTTTTTGGAACGTGAAAAATTTGCCTAAAGAATCGTCCGATAATTGTTAATAACAAATGAACTATGCAATATAAAAAAAATCCTACGTACTTCCATAGACAATGTATTTTTCAACATATATTCAACATTTCAAGTGAATCGGTTGAAAATTGTCTGAGTTATGTTTCCGGCCAACTTACATAATGCAGTTTTGAGATAAACGCTGCCATTTTGAAATTAATCGCTTCAAAAAAATTATTGTATACCGTCACTGATATGTATGATAAACAGCCTTTTTTGTAATCTCGATTAATTTTGTAGTTTTTCTGGAAAAAACATCCCCAAAAAGCCTATTTTTTCGGCCTCTAGAGTGGCCTAACCTCTTAAGCCATTGCAACTATATAGACTGTACGGACTGAATATTCGTTCCTATTTTTCCCAGGAAAATTCGATCCTGCGGCGGGCCTCGCCCAATCGGGTATCGCAGGAACGGGCCCTCCCGAACCACCGGAGGATGCTTCCACCGCATCGACACCAGCGCCGAGCGCCGCAACTTCGCCTCATTCCGTAGCTACCGCTGACCCGACCAAGAAAGAAGATCAGCCCGAAAAGCCCAAGGGGAGTACCGAGGGTGTGCCCTCGTCCCTTCAATTGCCGAAGAAGGAAGAGCCCGCGGATACTGCTGGGGTCGAGAGAGATCAACCGGAGAAAATGGAAGTTGATGTTACTAAAGAAGTCGAGACTGACGTAAAATCAAAGCTGGAAAGTCCCGAGGAAGCAGAGGCTAGAGAAAAGAAGGATAAGGTATGTTTTAACGTTTGTTTTCCGAGCAGCTTTTGTCTCCGATATGCCTGTGCGCGTTCGATACTTCAAAATGAACTTTGTAAAAAATTGTGAAATCGTTCATATCCATCAGGTTGTGCGAGATGCGCAATTACAATCAGCGGCGGCAGCAGCCCTGGCGGCAGCCGCGGTCAAGGCCAAGCATTTGGCGGCCGTTGAGGAGCGCAAGATAAAGTCTCTCGTGGCGCTGCTCGTCGAAACGCAAATGAAAAAACTCGAGATAAAACTTCGACATTTCGAAGAGCTTGAGACGACGATGGAACGTGAAAGGGAAGGTCTCGAGTACCAGCGGCAGCAATTAATCACGGAACGTCAACAATTCCATCTTGAGCAGTTAAAAGCCGCCGAATTCCGGGCTCGCCAACAAGCTCATCAGAGACTCGCACAGGAGCAACAGCATCAGCAACAACAGAGTCAACAGGCACAAACGTGGCAAGCGTCCTCGCAACAACAGCAACAACCGCAACAACAACAGCCAGCCCAACAGCAACCACCGAGTCCACAGGCTCCATCTCAACAAGTTTCGTCTCAACAAGCTTCGTCTCAACCGAACACGCCACCTCAGACTACAGCGCAACCGGCAACTCCGACGGTAACAACCACGACAACGGCGCCTCAGCCACTGCAGCAACAACAACAACAACAACAACAACAACAGCAGCAGCAGCCACCGCCGCCACCACCACCACCACCGCCGCCGCCGCCGCCACCGCCACAACCGGCGTCACCGCAAACACAACAACCGCAACAGCAATCCGCGCTATCACCGGCACCTCAACCGTCGCCGCAACAACCCGTCACCACGCCAGTTCTAACAACACCAACAACCCAAACTCCAGCGCAGACACAAGTCCAAACGTCTCAGCCACAACCAACGGCTCACACGCCACCTCAACAATAGTAACTCTTCTCCGATATAATCGCCAAATACATCAGTAATATTTTCCATATAAAAATGACTATCGTTGCTCTCACGATTATCTCAAGAGAATAAAATAATAATAGACAACAAAAACAACATAATTGAAAAAAGAGAAGAGAAACTCTCTCGCCGACTGTTTCGACAAACAGAGTGTTTGTGTGTGCGTGTTGATAACGGCGCAAAGCCGAACACTGGCGCAGCTTTTTCCTCCCTCGGCGCACAACTAGGTAGACCGTGTGCGTGTGTGTGTGTGTGAGAGAGAGAGAGAGAGAGAGAGAGAGAGAGAGAGAGAGAGAGAGAGAGAGAGAGAGAGAGAGAGAGAGAAACACAGAGACGAAGAAAGGATGGTCACTGTTCGAATGCGACACGATCAAACATACTTTTTTGACATGGTTAACAATCGTCTGAACAAAGAAATTGGCGATCATTGTGAATGAATAATTGTTACAAATTATTCTTAATTAATTGATGGATATTGTAACGTGTTTTTTCATTTATTTTTCCAGGATAATCATTTGTAATTTTTTGCGTAATATTACATTTCCAACTGTTTTTCAATTTAACGGTTACGGCCGCTTGAAGCGAGAGGGTTTATATTTTTATTTTCTTCGTTTCTTTACGATGAATTGTGTAGGAAGCCGATATTGAGAATCGAAGAGAAAATAATGTTCAAAAAATGAAGATACAAATTTTTATGGCCTGCAGAAAGGATGGACTTTGCTTCGGCATTTTCTTTGTTTTTTTTTCCAAGTGCTGTAATCGACATCGTTCTTTTGTGTAAAATATACTAGCGTTACGTACATGAAGACAGAGTCTCGATGAGGAGACTATTGTGTTATTCGGCGTACTAATTGCTAAACATAATTGGCATCATTCGTACGTAAGACGTAATATTGGGTGTTCGCGTCGCGAAATGGGAAAGAACAGAAGTAGATGCGAGCTATAGAGCGTTATTTTGGATGAGCTCAAGGACAAGATCGGTCATTAGTCTCGCACAAGCCGCACCCGCGATCGGTGGCGCCTGTGGATTTCGCATTTTATCCCCGAGACCGTCGATTAAGACATCCTCGTAAAGGTCGGGAGCTTCAGCACTCGCACACGTAGTTATCGGCAATGTATCTATAGCCAATCCCACTCCGAAACGGCCGCATCTTCTCATCTCGTCGTTCAACCTGAAATATGTGAGTTTTAATAATTTCGAACAAATCAAAGGATGTCAACTTCTTTGTGTGCGCTATTTCTGCCGTCAGATGGAAGAAGACGGCATTTGCAAAAAAAAATCGAAAATGCGTTTTTCTATACAGAATTATGGGAAATTTTGTGCTGATTCCAACGGTACCAAAAACGCATTTTCGATTTTTTTTTGTAGGTTCCGCCTTCTTCCATATGACGGCAGATTTGACGTCCGAAGATAAATGTTTACGATAGGTTTCATCGACGTATCCCGATACCAATAATTATCAAAAGTACTTCGCAGATGATAATCAACTTGGTTCATGCCGTACAAAAGAAGCGAAAAAAAACTCTTTGATTTGTTTTTATTGTAACGATTGAGAATAATAAAAATTTTGCATATTTTTCCGAAATAGTAGAATAAGCACACGTGGTTCAAATTAAGTTAAAACAATATTAAAACATGTAATTAATGTTCGAATAAGATTTCTTTCATTGTTTTCGTCCTAGTAAATACTAGCCAAGACAAATTCATTGAACAAAATTTCAACGCTTCGCGAGTGCAATTTCACTACTGTTCAAATTTGATCCTTTCCAGGTGATTCCGCGTTCACAGACAGGTGTGTACGGCGTTTCCAAATTCTATACACGGTAAAAAGCGAAGGATATAGCAAATTCAATATTTTTATCTCTTATGACTTTCTGATTTTTAATAAAAACGATAACTAATAAATTCAATTTTTTGTACGCAAATGTATTCCTGAAAACCAAGTCGCTTTTCGATGCAACGATTCATGTGCAACTCATCTTTTGGGAATATGCGTTTGGTCTTCTTATATGCTTTGTTAGCAAACTATTTTGACAAAAAAACTGCGTCTTAAAGGATTTATCGTCCGTACAATAGTAAACAAACCTTTGTTTTAACCGAAAGTTTAAAAACATTCTAAAACCTGATTATCTAAAAACAATCAACAATTATGGCATTTCTTTAAATCGACGTTCAATAACAATGATGGCGAAATGAAAATGCTTTTGAAAGAAAAAAAAGTTGGTCGGAAAATATTTCATTTCAAATAATGGCGAAATAAAGATGGTTTTGGAAAAAAAAACATTTGATCAGCAAATATTTCATTTAAAATGAACAAGCTAATGTCACTGGGAAAAAAATGAAATTATTCATTTTTCCGAATGCATATACATTTTTAAAGAACACTTTTATTTTCCACTTTTTTAATTTTCAAAACCACTCAAAGAAAGAATAATGCTGTATATTTTCGAAGGATTTCACATTATAGTTAAGACATTTTAAAGCCATTAGTCGAACAATTTCACAGATTCGACCTTGAGAAAATATTTAAAAGTAGAACTTCAAAATAATGGGCAGAATTCAGGTAACATTCATATGTTACCTGAGACCTCGAGATATTGATTAAACTACTTTCTCTTGAAACAATTTATCGATAATTTTATCGTAGTATATTATTCAACCAAAATATACTTAGCATCTTCCATGCAGTTGATTTTTTCGGATTTTCAGAGCACTGAAAAGTGTTTAAACTTTCAGCACAACTGAATTATTGCCACGCTTTATGTACGCAAGATTCTCAGGTACGTGCTGGTAAATACGAAACTGAAAGATTTTTAACGCGTTGGGGATATGTTTGCACACAGCATAGCATTAATAGGCACTGCCTCAGCTTTGAAAGCATAAGTAATTTGCATTTTCATTACCGCACGAATTTTACTATTTGCTTCACGACTTACAATAGCCACATGTGCGCTGAATCTGTCGCGGGGTGTTGATTCGGTGTGAGTGTTTGCAAAGCGTCCATCAGGTGACCGTGATAATGTCTCAGTAATTCGGTCATGTGAGCCTGTCTTATTTCACCGCTCGTACAACAGTACAAGAGATTCGCCAAATCAAGGGCTAGCGAACCAACGCGCGATAGTTGAAAGTCGACAAGACAGACGGGCTGAAAAGAAACGGAATCAAGAGTGTTTCACTAAAACAATCAAGCTAAAGGTAACATTCCAATATAATTCGAATAAGTTATAATAAGTTGAAAATCTCAATAGTCGAACGCAGTCCAAGACGACACGATCCTTAGATAATAGTTACAAGAAAGCAGTAATAAAGAGGACACCAGTCTAGCGCCTGAAAAACACAAATTTCGACATTTTAAATGGTTTTTGTGGATAGAAGGTAAATTCTGTTTAGTAACCTTTATCATACATATTTTCAAGTATCTTTACAAATATTTTCACAAGATGTGAGAAAAGGCGGCGCTAAAGCTGGATGAATCGAGTCATCTTGACTTTGTCTTGAGTCTTTGTCTGACAGTGTTCTTCGACCGGCAACATAACATCGCTGATTCTTTACTGATCGACTCAAAATTTTGTTTTTGAACGTCGCAACGACACTGTAATCAAAGTCCGATCGGGATTTTTCATATGTTAAAGATATTTTCCGAAAAACATTATTTTCATCAATTTTTTTCCCCGAATACCATTTTTTGCATACAAGCACTATTTGATTGAAAATAAATGTTTTTCAATTTCCATGCATACTTCGAAGGCGAATCTTATCTAGAATACAAATTATTTTGATTTTGCGTTTAGGTAAAAATCTAGACGAGAATTCTTGCCGGCCGCATCACACTATCGGGCAAAGGTGAATCGCTTCTCCTAGCATCAGCACCGCCATTTCGTTACAAAAATTTGTAAAGATAATAGAATATATGTAGAACAGAAGCCACTAAACGGAATTTCCATTCGATCAATTGGGTATCCATACAAAATGGTCGATATTCACTTTTTTCCGGGACTTGAGAGACACTGGAGTGTCCCTTAAGAAAACAATTGAACAAAAAATCTTCGCGAATACGCAATTTTTCCATATTAACCCGAGTAAAAATGAATATATATAAACATATATAATTGTATATTAATTGATCATATACAATTGTATACAAAAATTGATCATATACAAATGTATACAAAAATTGACCCGATAGAATTTTATATATTTGTATATAAACGTATACAATTGTATATACTAATATACAGTTATGTTCGATAGTAAATGAATATATAGAAAATTTTATCGGCCGATAAAATATACAATTGTATACGTTTGTATACAAATGTATAAAATTCTATAGGGATATTTTTTGTATACAATTGTATATCATCAATTAATATACAATTATATATGTTTATATATATTCATTTTTACTCAGGTTTATATTTTATAATTCAACGTTTCAATGTAAAACACGTTGATATGTTTTGTCATGTAGAAAAAAAAGCTATTGCGACACATATTATACCAGTCGAAGAAAGTGATGACATTTTGTTAGTAAAATATCAAGAAAAAACTAATATTAATCAACTGATCAGAATTGGAAATTATCTCTGTAAGAAACCCAATAATTGTAATTAAATTTGGTAAATATATTGCATCAATACATAATTTGTTAACTTTTAATAAACAATCTTTCGATTTACCTGCTTCCATACGCGAATAAAACCAAAGAAAACTCTTTCTATATCTAATCATATATGAAGCCATATAAAGATATATACAATTTTATATACCGTAAATAAAATGTTCACGTATATATATAATTATATACAGAACTATGTATAATTTTATCAAATCAAATTTGATGGAAGTACATTTATATCGGATTATATATATACGAATGTATAGAGTTACATACAATTATATATAAAGCTATATATAAAAATATATGATTGTATATCATTTATATACAATTGTATCTAAGTATATACAATCATTTTTACTCGGGAAGTCATTCGCAGTGTCGAAAATGAATTATTTTCTATAATATCAATGCGACAAACGAGGGTGTACCCAGCGGGGGGTGGGAGTCAGGGAGTGACCTCCACCCCCAACTCTCCAGAGTAGAAAAAATAAGTCTTATCCGTCGCCTCCCCCCCTCCCCTCTGCCGCGAAACTAATATGAGCTGCCCCCCCCCCGCGCTTAAATAGATTACAATTTTCCAAGAATCTGAAATTTGTCCGGTAAATCCAACATCGTTGGAAAGTGTCGGTGGGCGACGTTGTCAATTTAACAACCAAAAAAGACTCAAGGAGGAAGCAAGAAAGACATTTTCAACGATGTGATAGTAATTAAATTCATTGACTCGTCCTAATGTGTAGTGTCATTTTTTCGCTTAATCACTTTGAATTACACTTTTTTCCAAAAAACGTAAATAATTTGCTAAATCTGATAAATTAGCTGGTTATTTTAATTTTGTTATGGGGCCTAACCGTCGGGGGCAGTGGCGTAGCAAAGGCTCTTGGGACCTGAGGCGGACCGTGAAAATGATGCCCCAATTTTTAATGTGCCATAAAAAATGTCAACACAGGAACTGGCGTGAAAAAATTTAATTAACCCAAATCTATATTTTGACACAGGCTATGCTAAAAGGATAAAGTTAAGAATGTTTACCAAACTATCATACGAGCTTTTTGACTAGCAAGGTCGATGATCACACTCTCGAAGTCGATTGAGTCAGTCAGATCTCGTTCAATGGATACAATAGTCAGATTGTTCAATCCAGAACACTGTCATATACACAGGCCCTTCCGTATATTCCATGTATATTCCAGTCGGAATGTACATGAGAACTATTCTCCGAGGCCAGCACACCCCAAATTTTTTGTAGGTTCTTTTGGTTACCAGGAATGTAGCCTAAAGTTTCAGAAAAAAATGTCCGCCGACCACCAGAGATTATTAAATAATAATAAACTCGGTTTTTAAATTATATCTTTTTTGGAATTGGTTTTATCGAAAAATACTTCCTACAAAAGTTGTGCGGAATGGGGTCACCTATAAAATAAGTTCTACACAAAAATCACGGAGGATCGTTAGTTTAACGGCAAATCACCGGTGAATGGATTTTTTTTCTTCTTTTGCATGCCCTTCGTTTATTAATGACCTTAGTGTTCTGAAAGACACTCATCTAAAAGAATCTATCTTCAAAAGATATGTTCAAATTTTATTGAGCCAGGTCATATGGTTAACGAGTAATTACCAATTAACGTAAATCCGGCACCTCCATATAGCAAGTGATCCAGAAGGGCCTCATGGGGAAAAAGAATTAACGTGATGGCCATTAACGTGTACATTCAAGATCCAATGAGAAAAAGTGATTTTTGTTTAAAAAAATTTGTTGTTATAAAGAGCATTTTTGCTTATAAACAAATTCAATTATGTACTTCAATGTTGAGGCTACTTGAAATATTTTTTTCAGATTCTTATACCCGAGTCGAAATTTTCGAGCCGCGTTCAACCCACAAAATGAAGGCGAGCAGAAATCGGCGTGAGCGGATTATTGGGTATCTAAAAGAGGGTACAATGTTTGAAAGTACCATGCGTTAGAGCCTCCGATGAACCTCCGGCATGGCAGAAAGTAGACTTTTTGACTCAAAGGAGGTCAGTGAGGTTCACAATTGAACCTACGGAACCTCAGGTCGGCCTACTTCAAGCGCAGAACCTACTTCCCCCCCTTTCGGCCTACTGTACACTGCTAAACAACAAAATTAATTTATATAGAATCTATTTAAATAAAATAGGTTCTTTCCTTGTCTCATATTTCTTTCATCATATTTCTTTCATATATCATATTTCTTTCAAAGATATTTATATATATTAATAAAGATGAGATTCCAATTAATCTTTATTTGCTTACAATGTACACTGTAAAGCTAAGTGTACTATATGCATAAAATATTTCATAAATCGAAAATAAAATGAACTCCTTAATTGAGAGCTTTACCACAAGGATTTTTCATCGTAATTCGTCATTCCCAGGTCTATAGAAATGATTTTTTTCGAAGAAAATATTTGCCCTATATGCGCCCTGAACCTAGTCCTACCTACTCACAGCTACGCTCCGCTGCCCCTATGCTACCGAGTGCTTACAACATTTTGGTCGCTGATATGGCATAAGAGACCAAATGAATACCTCTAACTATTTGTTGTATCACATAAGCTATATGAATTAGTTAATATGATTGTGATAATTAGAGAGTTTCATCGAATAACATGCTATAGATTTTTCAAACAAACACACATGTACATATACATATATATAAAATTCCTCTCTCTCCACCTTCTCTGCCCCTCGCCCCTTTTATATGAGTGTTGCAATAAAGATGGACCATTAGTTCAATCAAATAGAACAATGGTTAACTCTAAGAAAATTGGATTTAAGGTAAATTAAAAAAAAATAACTAGATCCATTCAGTGAACTTAACTAAATTGTTTTTTTGAACAGATAAAGATATTGAACTGATGAAACCGAATCACATATTTATTAGGATCAAATAAAATATGTAGTTATTGGACGTTATTAAATAGATTCATTTTCTATAAATAAACATTTTTGAAATCAATAATTTTAATAATGGAATGCAATAGGAAAAATTTGGTTCTATGAAAAATCTAGTTAATTAAAATAAAAAAGAATCAAATAGACGCGGTTAGTTAATATCATAATTATTTAGCGGAAAAAAAATAAAAATATGCTTCATACATACACGTGGAAATATTTTTTAAATTTTCGACGTGCTAAAAATGAAAACAAAGAAAAATCAAACATTTTATTTAAAATCGACGGTAATCGGCCGTCGCCATTTATCAACTCATTATTGAATAAACAAAAAAAAACAAAGCGAACAAAAACAAAAAAATCGAATGAGGTTGAATTCTAAACCGACAATTTCAATCCTTTAAAACATGAAATAGACTATAATTAACACCCTAACGTTCCATATAGATATTAACATTATATGTTATTTAGATCTACACTGCCAGCCAAAAGTTTTCGGACACTCCACATAATCGCAAAACTTTTGAGCGCAGGATAATTGCCAAATAATGTTAGAGTAATATAATTCATTTCATTTATTATTTCACGAACATACTATAAAGATCTATATAATTAAGTAATTATACAGAGCTTTATAGTATCTCCGTAAAATAATTATTATTCTACCATAAGTTTGCAATGATTCAAAGTGATATTAAGTTTTGCAGTTATCTGAAGCGTCTGAATACTTTTGACTGGTAGTGTATATTCGAATATATTTCGAGTATTATCCACGTATTATATATATATATATATATATATATATGTGTGTGTGTGTGTGTGTGTGTGTGTATATATATATATATATATATATAGTATTATATAATATATACCGTCGCTTAAAAGTTTGGATACACCAGTCGATATTTCTTGCTGCACGAAAAGTTACATAGCTTCGTAAAAAAACATAACCAAATTTACCGAACGGCGTTTTGACGGGAATAAATTCAACTTTATATTGCTTTTCTGAAATATTTTTTTATAATTTTCTTTTCGACCCGGTATACACTTTTATACGTGACTGATTTTCGGCTTTTTTTCGACCATCGAGAATTGGGCTTATGCAAAAAAAATTTGTTACGTTTATTCATGATAAACTTGAACGTGGTAGCAAGAACTCCATTTGCGTTTTTATAAAGTTTTGTACGATTTTTTTTCGCAATGTTATTTCATTTTTTGCTAAAAAAAGACTAATTCTAGATAATGCAATGTAACTCAAGAACTAGAGGGTTTAAGAAGAAATGTCAAGGACGAAAAACGTCGCGTAAGCTTATACTGGATAGACTGGCATTTTTTGAGAATTTTCCTGTGAGATTTTTTCTGACAGGAAAACGCCCATTAATCCGATAGAATTGGAGTAAGACTGTATATACAAGCATTCTTTTATGAATTGCCTATAAAATAATAATAAATCGATATTGAGAAAATTTGATTGTTTTCGCATATTAATATTGCACTAATAATTTGATAAGGGGACGATGTATTTTTATTAATTTCGTATTATTTTCGTCGTCGAACGGGTTACCGATCAGGCCACAATGGAATGATGATGGAGGAGATATCGAATTTGGGCCGAAAGCAGGTTAGGTGGGGTCGAGGCAACAATTTGAGATTGAAAGCAGGTTAAGGAGGCCTGTGCTCTGCACGTTTCACTGAAACTGGGGTTGAGAGAAGGTTTGGGAGGTCTAGCAGAGGCTACCCTGGATCAAGAGGAGGTCTCTTCATGGTACTGAACTCGACAAATGAGGTTTCGTAGGTTCAACGGAGGCTGGCGGCTTACGTATTACAAAAGAAATAGGTTCTGCGAGGGTTCAGAGGAGGCTAAAAATTTCGACTCGGGATCTTAAAAGACAGCATATAACCGATATCTAAAAGATGTCATGAAAAAGACGTCTTATGTAATTCGTCTTTATATCCTCAGAACGTTGAACTAGATACAATAGGTAACAGTGAATAGATAACTTTTTGATAACTTAAAAAAGTCGTCAATTGGATAATATTATGATACCTTTTAGACATCCATTTCTATCACCGACAGATATCATAAAAAAGATAACTTTACGGAAGTACCTTACCGACAACGGTACCTTATCGACCTCAATTAGACATTTGTGCTACCTGAGATACTTTATGGCTATTTGAAATTGGAACCATAGAGGCAGTTATGAAAAATTAGGCACCTGGCCGTTTTTCATTAGAATTAACAGCTACTCACAATGATTTGTGGGCAAAAAATTTTACTTCACCAAAATGTGCGATAATACTGTCGTCTTTTCCAAAAATGTTGGTGCCCCAGAGGCGGCTCGCCCCAGCCGCTCCACCGTCGCTACGCCGCTGGTTAAACAGGAACGTGTGTGTTATAAAACTGAGGAAACATGCACCGTTTTGTAACACAAAACATGCAACGTTCCTGTTAAATTTTACAGTCAAACCGTACAAGTAAACCAATCAGGTATACCCTAGCGTGTATCACATAAGGAGCTGTCAACAATGAATCCGTCAAACAAACAAAAATCGCTGACAAGAAAAAGTGTGCATAAAGCTGTCTATAATCTGAAAGGAACCAAAAAAGTAATAATATTCCAATTGAAAAAAAATGTGTATGGAAAAAAATCCGCTTTATTTTGTCTTTTCCTAGAAGTGTCTAGAAAATTATTATTTCTGATCATAAATATCAAATCAATAATCAATCATTATTACTAATTAAGAGAATAAGAACAAATAATACTCGTTATTAATTATCCTGACCAAGTAGTTTGAGGTTCCCGGGTATAAGCACCGAATATGGATAAGATATAGGTAGCATTTGTGCTGTTTACAACGTTGCCATGATTGCACAGCCTAATATTTGGTGTGCTTGATTTTTGCACAAATTCGCGAATAAAAACATTAATCATTTTATGACGGTAATGTGAATCGTCATTGTCACGGTACCAAGGGTACCGTGTATTAGCCCGACAATTAGTTAAACCGTCCCTATTTTTTCTGCTCCGTGGTAGTATTTTCTTAGCAGATATTAATAATGTACTGAAAAATGATCGAGTTTTCCATAAGCGTAATGAAATTAGCCTACGGAATACGTCGAGATTCCGAATTTTTCTCTAAAAAAAAAAACGGTACTGCGGATCGTATCCAAAGTGTACAGAATGATCAGCAAAGGGATTATAAACTTCCAGAGAAAATTTCAGCTCGGTGGTAGCGTTTCTGCCTGACCACATAGAAATCTTAAAAACCAATGAACGCTATTTAAAGATTATTATCATCTTAAGGTGTACAATGTAACCATCCTCAATCATAGCTAGTTAATCCACGATACCGTGAAGAAAGGATGTTAGCAAGTTTCTTATTTAACGGGTAGAAGCATAATAATTTATGGCTAATCATCCTTCCTTCAATGAATTACGTTAGTAACTCGAGTCATCGTGACTTTTATGCCCGCTTCTTTTAGGTTTGCTTGTGCCTTCAGAGAAAACGAAGATTTGGACTTCAATGTCTTTTGTTCTGGAGACGGATATTTTGAAATTTTATAGAAGAACAGGAGTACAAATTTTCTTGCTTTAGTTCAAATAATGCTGCCCCTAAAACTATACGAAAAACTGACTTCCATGAATTTATACCAAGACATTGATGTTTTGAAGTTAATTTTTAAAAGCATACAGACATTTCTTATTGAATCCTTTTTAAATTTCATCGGTTTAGACAATACGTGTGTCCATATCCGGACGATACGAAATTCAGTCCAAATATTGATCCTATCCTTTTTTTCGACTCGTGAAAAAAAAAACAGAAAATACTACTGGTAAGCCGGACATGGTGAAAAGTTTTAATTCGCTGACTCGGGTAATTTTTATAGTAATTAAGTTTTTCGTCCATGCAAATCAAGAATAACGGTGGTTGTCGATGAATAATACTTATTCCTGAGTACTTACGTCGACGTTTGAAGAAGTATTGCCAACAAACAGTATATTATTCGTCCAGCAATCGCCATGACAAAATACCGTTAATTCGCTCCTTGTCGAGGCCAATTCGCACATTGTTGGAAAAAAAACATCTTCGTGAAGGAAATCTCGCAGTTTTTTCATTATCTCGTCGCGTTTGGGTTCAAAAGTGCTAGGCAGTGTATCGGATACCATGGATATGGCGTTCCGCGCAGCAACACGATAGTACTGTCGATACCAGCCTTCATTTTCGATACGAAACAATGCCTCGTGTACGCTCCCGTTGTTTTTCTCGTCCGACAGGTGATCGAACAAATTCGGCCTTAGAAATATTCACAGTAGACGAACACAAATTAAACAGTCGTTTCGATCAAAACCGATAAACAGCCTTCCAAACATCGACCAGGTTTTTTTTCAGCAGAGCCTTTGTATTCCATTTACATTTAAAGATCTCGCAAAAATATTATCAAGAGTACAATTTTTTCACATTTGCAATAACGATTAAGGATATTTCGTACGAGAATTGCACTAAATCGTAAAATAGAGTCAAATTTTCATATACGTCCTTGCTTGAAAAAAATTCGAAACAAAAATAAGCCATACAGAAGATACTAAACTCGTTGATCCCCAATAAAAGTATCATGAAAGAGTTATGAGCAAAATTTTTTTGAAATAGTTTGCAAATATTGCCTTCGACATAGTTCGAATATTTCGCAAATCTACTTTTTCAGCCTCTTTCTCCAATGCTGCACTCATGGAATTATAGGTTTATGGTCATGTATCACACGTCCGGTCGGTGAAAATCCTACACCCAAGTTCTCTTCTAGACGCATTACATTCGGGTACACGAAGTGAAAGACGTTATTCATCATTCAACAGAGCGAAAGGTGTTGGCGTTTCGTTTTTTCCGAAATATCAGCCGTCTCGGAGAACACTGGGAATCTGCAAATCAGCTATCTCTCTCACACTCCTGGCCAATTGGTCGGTGTAACATATAACTTTAACGGTTTCGAAACTTTTGAATTTTAATATAAAACTTTATTGAAAAAGCAAATAATTGACGATTTCTATCCATCTTCCAAAATCTGCGAAAACAATGGAAAAGATGAGGAAATTTCGATTAAAAACATGTATTAAAAAAAAATTAGCTACTCTCATTTAAAATGATGAAAAATAACATTTACTCACTGAACAAATTTATTGATAACTTCTTGACATCGTTATTAGTGATAATAACGATGCCATGATGTTCTTAACATCTTTAACGCAGTTGATATGTTTTTACGTTCGTCGTCTCGCGAAGCCCTAAATTTTTAATCGGTAAACCGAGATTTTACAACTTTTCCAAATATCCGGGTCATCTCCCAGGAACACTAACTATCTAGACTCCCTTCGAATGTATTCCAAATTCAAAATTATTAAATTTTTTTCCAACAGTGTACGAAAATATTAATATTCTTCTGTACTTTTTAAGGGAAAAAACTAGTAACGTGGACTGTTAATTACTGTTATACGCGACGTTACCTTGTACGTCTCAGAGTCAAGCTGAGAGCGTGAAAACCTGCGAGGGCTTTCAGCACAAGTTTAAGTTGATGAACCTGCAACCCTTTTAGTCTGTCGGCCATGATGTATCCTTTCTCCTTGAGATCCTCCATTGCAATGAGATCGGATCTTGCAAAGTAAATCTTTGCTACTCCAGCAAACACTTTTTTCACATCACGTTGAATTGCATCAAGTGCTGGCCAAACGTGAGTATAAAAGGCGACTTCGTTTCGAAAGAGTGTCTCACTCTTATACGCTTCGCGATGGGTTTGCGACAGTGGCAAAACTTTATAAATTATAGCTTGTGCCCAGGTTTCGGTTGCACCGGAAGACCTTTTCTTTTTACCTTTAGCACGAATACGATAGAGCATGGAGGTGTAATTGTCACCTCTTTCGGAGCCCGGCTGTTCCTCGATACTCTCTATAACGACATCGGGCTCGTCCTTCGCCACGATGTCCCGAACAATGTCTAACGTCAGTTGGGACGAACTCGTCTCTGTTTCCGTCGACTGATCCATATCCACTGAATTCTTGATGTCGACTTGATTTTTTATATTGAAACGAAAAGAAACAAAAAACTTTTCTGTTTTATGCACTTTTACACCGAGTGGCTCACAACTGCCGTGAACGGTTCAAATCGATTCTACAATAGTGACGCATACGTCGTTTCCAACCGGAGCAACTTATTTATTGAAAGAATCACAGCGGTGTCCCCTTAGTCGAGCTTCAACGACGAGCTCTAAATGTCCTTATTCCAGTCGATGAGAGTCAATGACGTTGGAGAGACCGTGTGATGCAGGAAATGAGTATTTGAATAACGAGAGGGGATCCCACTGTATCTTCATACACACACGTGCACACATCTCCCGACCTCAGTTTCGACTTAATTTATCGAGCGTTTGAGTGCCAATTCAAGGGACAAGCCCATTGATGCAAAGTCAATCATGAATAGTTTGTAATTTACTCTCCTCTCAAAGAGTACCAGACTCTTGACTGCATACGCATGTATACTTTTTTATTTATTTAGTATTTACTTGTTAAGGATCTTCGTGTATGTATGTACATATGTGTAAGAAAGAAACAAAAGTTATCAATTCAACATCATTCGTGTAAATTGTTCTTCTTCGAACCTTCTATTCCGCCGCTTCCGTCTTACTCGTATTTGGTGTCTTGGATATGTCACTTCCAATGAGGTTGACCAACAGCATCTCCTGTTCGGAACTAAGAGGAATACTTGCCTGGATCTTCTGCCCCATGGAAATTGACTCCTCGAAACCTGCTTCTACGCTGTACTTCAAGATGTCCTATAAATTGAACAATTTTTTTTAAATGGCCTTTTCTTCATAAACCATATTTAACTATGTTTTGATGAATATTTTGGCAAAGTATGTTGAATGTTTGTAACCTTGATTGGAATAAGGTATTGTGGTGTAATATATTTTTACACCAATTGAATATGCCCAAACTATAATTATTTAACGCACATCCACGTATATAGAAATATTGGCTTCATTATATACACCACTGACAAAGGAACACTACTGATAAAGGGAACAAAAAATTTCGGAAATTTTTCGGTCATTTTCAAGTTGCTCTATCTCCGCAAAATATCACCGTAGGCAAATTTAAAAAATTAAAGCATTTTGAAGCGTGAAATTTCTAGTTTTCGAGCTTTGACTTGGATTTTTTTACCCTTTGTTAGTGATGAATCAACAAAAAAAATCGCGAAAGAATTTTTTCGAATTTTTCGGTGTTTTTCGAAAAAGTCTACAGACCAGGCTAATCTTTCTGATCAATGAATCAATCAGATCAGGTGTTCATTCAAAATTCATGAAAAATATATTCAAACTGTAGAAAGTCTGTACTTTTTACGTATGTATATATATGTAACCTGAGACTTGCGTATATCGACGGATAGAACTAGATATATATCCGTTTCATAGAAATTTCAAGCGAAATACATTTTAACAATATTGATCTGAATATATATCTCAAATGTAGCATATTCTTATGAAAATATAAAAACGCAATCGCATTGAAAAAAATGAATCTGCTCCAACTTGGAAAACTACGTAACTCAAGATAGCAGCTTTCTACAGTGGAGCTGCCCCCAAAACTCAGGCGAGGTTTCCAGAATATAATGGTAAACATTCGGAAATTAATTTATCATTCCATTTTGTTAAATGTTTCCAACGTTGATAAATCCCGCAAACGTCACGTTGTCTGTTTCCTTTTCTTAAAATACTTACAAGAGCCGCAACTGCATGACCTCGTTCAAGGCAAGCCTCGAAGAGAGAGATCAATTGATCGATGTCGATCGTGCCGATTATGGAATTTTGCTTGCGTACCAACACGGTGAGAACTTCGAGGAATCGATCAAATTGATCACCCTTCAGTAAGAGTATAGCGACGTCAGCTAAAATGTTGCTAGTCCAAGTAACTTTATGCGTTCGATACTCGCTTTGTTCCTAATGTGATAAAATTATATTTATTTTTACACGCTTATAACGATCGTAAATTCAAATGTAGCGGTAGCAGAAATATTATCAAAAAAAATTATTTCTTCCAATACGAAATTCGCATTTACCTTGACGAAAGTCCAATAAGACCAAGCAGCCTCGGCAAATCGAGCGTTTATGGGTGAATCGTTGGACGACGAGCAACTTCTCATTATTTGAAATGCCTTGGATACCAATTGTTCGCGATCGAGGTGCTCGAACATGATCATGTGAGACCACAAACGGGGCAAAATATCTCTAGCGACCTCGACGTCTGTTTGTTCCACGGTATCTAGAATTTCCTTGATGACACTCGGTTCCGGAATATAAATGTTTGGTACCATCAAGTCGTAGAGTTTCATGAATTTTGTGAAAGGTAAGCTCTTCAGGGACAGAACTATATAATGACGATAGTAGATGCTCTCCTATGGCAAACCAAAACAGATTCATCGATTCCGATAATAGCGATAATAGCGCGCGCGAGAGAGAGAGAGAGAGAGAGAGAGAGAGAGAGAGAGAGAGAGAGAGAGAGAGAATTTATAATTGTCTTTTCTTATAGTTAAACATTTCTCATGTCTTTTCTTATAGTTAAACATTTCAAGAATATAATCCCAAAATTTCAAGTCCATGAGAGCAAAACTCTCGAAGTTATTGACTATTTAGTCCCGCTCCTCTAACACTGTAGCTCCGAATTCTCTAAACTTCAAATACGTTTTTCTCGAAACCACTTTTCAAAGTCGGTGTTCACTGCCATTTGAAAACTACATGACCGATTTATTTCAAACTTGGTACACACTTTCTACATATAAAATACCTCCCCCCAACGGTCAATTTGAGATTTTTTTACATTGAGGGGGTTTTCCACCCCCAATATGGCGGGATTTTTCGTGAAAAATAGCACTTTTCACTTTCCATGACCACCAAAAATTTAGGAATGAAAAAAAAATTATCAAGGACCGTTGGGGGGCGGATTTGATGATACTTCGACTAAATTTTAATGGTACTTGATTTCAGATAATTTCTAGCTGAGATACAGTGAACACCGCAAATCGTGTTTTTCCAAAGGCGTTCTTGGAAAAGCTTTGTCACCGACTTGTTTATGGATTTTTTCGGATACAAATTTCACGGAATGTTCTTGACATGACACTTAACAATGTACAAAAGGTTTCAATAAATTTACTCTATCCATATAGATGAAAAAAGTTCGCAAAAAAGTGTTTTTTTTTTCACGCTGAAACCCCTACCCTCCCCTTAAAGTGTAGAGTATATAGGACCGCTATTCAATATATGTTTCAAGACTTAACTTATGACTTAAACTAAAAGTGAGAATAGCACACGCGTGCTCTTCGTGACTAAGCTTAAACGCGAAGGGTGTCTCGCTCGAATAAATATGTGAAAAGACGTGACTTGAATACCGCCAGAGTAGGTAAACAGGTGATCCCATAAGTAGACTGTGCCAAGAATAAATCATAGCTAGGTAGAACGAATTACGATAAATCATCATTCTGTTATGAAGTATGGAAAACGTACGGCTGGAAGGATTGCGTACAGGATGAATGGACGGTGATAGTGACAAGAAGATTTCGGAGGGATAGTTTGGGGCATTATTGTGGAGGATTTTGAATGTGCGGATTCCTAGAAAATAAAGCCGTCTTGACCTAACCGCAAGGCATTTCAATTGTCTTCGACAGGGTTTGGTGTCCTTATCTCGCCTGAGATTGAAGGTGAACCGAATGCAATTGTTGACAAGTTTTTGGAGCTTCAAATGTAGTTCACCCGAAAGATCGTTGTAGACTAAGCAGCAGTCATCGACCAAGGGAAACACAAGGGTCGTTACCAGCATGATTCTCAGGTCACGTGACTATACGTTACGGTGGTATTTTATCATCTGCATAAAGTGTAATTTACCCTACTTGATATGAACAGAATATGTTTATTCCCTGTGAGATTTGACAGCATGATAACTCCCGAGCTCCGAGCTTCTCTTACATAAGGGATGGGAATTTCATTTAATGTAATGGGTCTGAAAGATGTTAGATCAATTTGACTAACATAGGCATTACTGCCCATGATAAGCACTTTAGATTTTGTTAGATTTAATTTCAGTCCATTATCTTTCGCATAAACCTTGATAGCATTGACATCGAGAGGTACTAGCTCAATAGACGTTTCTAAATTGAAAGGTGAACAGCCCATGTATGTGTGAGTATCGTCTGCAAATATGATATAGTCAGAGTACCTCAAGTTGGCTCCAATATCATTAATATATAATGAGAAAAGTAGTGGCCCAAGAAATGTCCCGTGAGGAACATCGAACGTTGTGCCCAACCACTCTGAACGACCTCCATTGTTTTCCACAACTGCTTGTGTCCTACCAGTTCAGTAGGAGTGCAACCATTTCAAAGTACCGCAAGAGAACCCAATATTGCGGACCTTGGTTAGACGGTTGAAATGAGTTGAACTATTCAAAAGCCTTTGAGAAATCGAATAAAACTAGAAGGAAGCTTTCTGTCATCCGCAGCACATCTGATGCTCTGTTTACTCATAATAGAGCTGTCTGGGTGCTGTAGCCAGTTCTGTAAGTAGACTGGCATGATTTGAGAATTTTATTGGCAGAAAGAATCTTCACCATTTGGTTAAGGACAATCTTTTCGACAAATGTCGATGAATCGGGTAAATTCGTTATCGGTCGACAGTGAGAGGCAGATTGCGGTGGGTGGCAACAGCGGACGGATAAGTACCCGTTTCCAAGGTAATAGAAAATGATGGAGTTTGAGGCAACAATTAAACAGGGTAGCTAGATGTGAAGATAGAACCATGCATCCCTTGCGTAACGCAAAGGAACGCAGCCCGTCAGGTCCCGCAACAAGGGACAACGAGATCACAGAAAAATTTAATTACTGTCGGATAAGCATAGGACACTCGCAGTCTAAGAAGCCGGTGAGGTCACATGACGGATGGATGTTAGCGGCACCTACAAAAGTTCAACTCATTCGCAGTGAGGAAGTTTAGGGGAGTGCTTGAGCATAGTTTGACCAGCCCTAGATTCGCAAGCTCTCTCCATTCTCTGGCAGTGTCCGTTAGACCCGTAAATCGGTTGATAAAGTATATATTCCTGTGGTGTTTAAGAGTCGCACTGAACTCATCTCTGAAATGTCTATAAATGACCAAATTCAAGATGTTGCAAGAACACTGCGCGCAATTGAATAGAGAATTTTTACTTTAATTCTAGATAAGAGATTTTCAGAGAGCCAGGGTGCACGGGGCCTACATACACGAAAGGATTGAACCGGAGCGTGAAGATCAAGTGATTGCGCAATTGGATGGTTCAGTCTGTTGGTGTCCTACTCTAACTGATTTATTGTCGAAGGAATATGTGGTAAAAACAAGTTGCTTGCTTGAATCAGAGTTGCCAGAGTTTCACTGAACAGGCTTTCATTGAAGCACTTCAATGTACGGCGGCTGATAGTTATATCAGCAATTACGGCTGTATCGAATTTGTAGGACAGCTTGAGCTGGTCGTGACCTGCTATAAATAGTTGCTCACTTTTCTTAAAAGAAAAGTTTTCCCGAATTATCGATGATGAATACATCTAGCCATGACTTTACAATGTGCAACGATTGAGCGACTGCTAGTAGTAAGCTCCCTTAGGAATTCGGCTTCAAAATTCGTGATCAAAAGGTTGCAATTTAGATCGCCAGTAATTATGATATTTTTGTACCTGGTACAGTGTTAAGAGAATACATCTATAAAGTCATGAAATAAATGGCCCTTAGGTCGTCAGTACATTGTGGTGAGTAGCAATGACAGTCCTAGCGCGCAGCGAATGTCGAGCACAATATATTCTGAAGAATTCGTAATTAGATTAGGTGTCATAGCTAGGACCTTGACTTTGAATGTGTCATGCACGTAGCACGCTACGTCACCACCCCTTCCATTAACACGACCATTGCGGATTAAAGCATAATTATCCAGTTTTACAAGGGAATCTGGTGTATTTGAATGATGCCATGTTTTAGTTACACAAATAATGTGATCGAAACTGGTTGCTAGGTGAGCTTTAATGAAGTCGATGTGTCCTATTAAATAATTACTGTTAAAATGAGTAAGAGAAATGTGTGATGATTGAGTAGTTGAGGGCAGCGGCGTGTGCATACTAGCTTGGCCGAATCAGCTTCGGTATTGATTAAGATCGTCGGAGAGCCATCGCTCTTCCGCACTTTAATTTTATTCTCAAGAGAGAGAGGGAGAGGATGATTTGAATCTCGTTCCCGCAAAAATGACAGGTAAACAACAATTACTGGGTTAAATACTGAGAAATCCTCATTTTTAAGGGCATCATCGAAGGCACACGAACAAAATATGCAATATTGAAAGAAAAAAAACATCTTCCTACGACCATTTTCCAGGACTCGGACGACGCCGTTCTCTATTTCGTGCGGGCGCGATCGGCTTCAATCTTTATGTGCATTGTGGTGAATAATCCAACGGGTTTTATCATATTGCATATTATGCCTAAAGGTATTAGCAATGCTCACGAACTTGAAAAACGCGAAAATGTTGATAAGAACAACAATGAATCGAAGAAACGTAAAAATGACTATATCTCTGATGAAGATATCGAGTTACTTTTTTTTGGGAATTGCGCGTCTTAGAGGGACCTACAAGAATCTGAAAGAATATTCCAAGTAGCTTTAACATTGAAGTACATAATTGAATTCGTTTATAAGCAAAAAATGTTAATCTTCGAAAGAAAAAAAATTATAAAAAGCAATACTTTTTCGCATTGGATCTTGAATGTACACGCTCATGACCGTCACGTTAATTTTTTTCCCCATGAGGCCGTTCTGGATCACTTGCTATAAGGAGGTGCCGGATTTATATAAATCGGTAATTACTCGGTAATTATCTAACCTAGCTCAATAAAATTTGACGATATCTTTTAGGGATCGATTTTTCTAGATGCTGATTGACTTTCAGAACACTATGTTCATTAATAAACGAAGTGCATGCAAAAGAAAAAAACAAAAATTCTGCTCCCCGGTGATTTGCCATTAAACTAACAATCCTACGTTATTTTTTTATAGGTGACATTATTCCGCGCAACTTTTGTAGGAAGCATTTTTCGATAAAACCAATTCCAAAAAAAAAATATAATTTAAAAACAGAGTTTTTTATTTTTAGCAAACTCGGGTGGACGCAAAACACAATTTTTTGTTTTGGAAACATTAGGGTATATTCTCCTAACCCAAAGAACCTACAAAAAAATTGGCGACGTGCTGACCTGCGGGAATAGATCTCATGTACATTCCGACAGGACTAGAAACATCATTACTATTTGTCTCGAGAGACAATGCTTTTGTTACTAATGTGCTAGTCATTTTGTGCGAGCAGGAGATTCAATTATTTTATAACTTGGACATCCGACGTTTTTTGTGTACGATCTTATACGTTTCCCGCAATCGATTTATCGAAGGCACCATTGCTATAAGACTCTCCTTAAAGTGCACTTGTAGTTCAAAGAAAAGTTTATCGGCGAAATATTAGTGAAAGACGATTGCTACTAATTTCGCATCGAATAATATTAGTAGGATTATTCTTCGAAGTGCAGGATTTTCCATAATGTACTTCTATGTTAAAAAAAGTTTTCATACCAGTGACGCTTAAAACAAGCAGGTTTTCGTGAATTTCCATCAATCGGATATTAACAGATGTCTAACATCACAACTAGACCTGAGCGTTATTGCTAAATGTTCTTTTTTCTGTATACACATCTGTAAATTTGAAAATCAAATACTCATACTCGTTCGATAACATTCAAATGTACCGAGGAGTGGAATCATTATTACAATTTCGAATTAAAATTCAGTTTGCATAATCGATCCCCAAATGAATGCCTCGCAAATAAAATATTATTGAAATTATGAACGAACCTTGAAGCCTTCGCCGATAAAATCGTAATTACTATCTGTGAGTAATAATTTGTGTATTCTCTCAGCCAGGTCATAATCATTCAGGTGATTTCTCGCTACGTCCATTGCGGTAACGAAGAAGAAAGTGTCACTGGGATCCTGCATAGTTAACGACTTCCCCTCCAGTTCTCTGATGATTTCACGAAGGATTGCAGACCGTGGACCACCTTAAGTATCCCAATGTCGAAGAATTAGCAAAAAATGTTATATATGGTATCTATCATTCGTGAAGACAGAAGCAATAAAAATAACTCAATCTTACGATCCTTGCAGAATATAACGAGGGCAAAGTAATAAGAAGCGAGACAAGGCTCCACACCAATTTTTTTGAATTCGGTAAAGAGCGATTTCGCGAGATCCTTGCTAGCTTGTTGCACGTTAATTGCCATGGCTACTCTTAGAGCGGAGTTGAGTGTACCAACGTTCGGTTTGAGACCGGCTTGTTGAATCCTATTGAACAAATCGAACATCAGGACTTTTCGCTCTTGAGTACCATCTCTCAGTATCTTAACTAATTGAATTAATTGGTTGTAGGTCTCTAGGTCCAGTGGAATATTCTTCTGCTCGCACTCCTCGAACAGAGACCACGCTTTGTCGACCTGTGAAAAATTGTTCCATTGAATGAACTCTTGTTTGCTTTTAACAGTAGCTTTGCATTGCGATGATTTATCAATTTTTATCTAGAGATGCGCCCGAGTCATGACTCCATGAAATGAAAAGGATTTGTTTTTTTTTCTATGTGCCAAGATTAACCGCTATAATAGTAATGTTAGGATTTCAATAAATCAAATATATGGATATTAATTATTCTATAGCACGTACTTTCAGATATTTTGCTGTTCCACAAATCATAGCATTGTAAGCGGCAGCTGCAATAGGTTTGTCTTGCTTTTTGAGAAATTCGAATACTTTCTCCACTTCCGGGTTGTTCCTGCAAATAAAAAGATTAATCTCTCATTATCATGCATCTCGATAATTCCGCACATGCCGCGCTACATTTAGATGGGCTAATCCATTTTTAAACCTCATTAAAATATGAAATCTTTCGGTGCACTTATTACATCAAATAAATCTATAAATGGAACATATTACGCAAAAAATCAAATGTCGTCATGTTTATGACTGAATTTTAAGTAAGGTATCCAATTTGTAATAAAAACTACAACAAAACGCTAAATGTGTACCAATTGGTAGATGGAGGACCTTTAAAGTTTGTCCTGCAGAGCATCTCCCGCCCCCTCTCACTGCTTATGTCTCTTGATACATCTATAAGCCCGCATCAAAAACAAACCTTCCGCTTCTCACTCACTGATAACTAAATTTATTTCAGAACCATGGCAATTGAAAAAATACGTTCTTCGGAACATGTCCACTGCGGAAAAGAGGGCCACCTTTGTTGAGAAAAAAGGGTATTCCGCAATAAGTTTATATAGTCCCTTACGTCCATATTTGTCTCTGACGGTTAGCAGCTTTGCGGTACCATCTCTCCTCTATCAATTCGTCTGGTAATTGCTCTTGACTATTGAAGTAGCAAAGTAATTCCAACAAAGCCTGTTTACACTCCACGGAAGTTTCATTTTCCAATAATTTAAAGATAGTCAACGCGTCAGCAACCGATCCCTCCTTTATAACAGCCATTAACAGTGCCTCAGAGACGTCGTCTTTTGTATCATACTTTGCCTTGGGCAGAAACGCCTGCCAAACAAAATATATTTTCCATCTCCGATATTCGTGTAAATAAACTTTTGGTTAACATTGTATGATAAAGATTCTTTGAAAAGAGTGTGTCATATTTTTCTTCACAAATCACCTTGATTTCTGGTTCGGCAAGCCTCTGGGTAAACAATTCTGCATATTCAGCATGAATCCATGCAGCCGCTTTCCGACCTGACTCTTTGGCAAGAGCAAATGCGCGTTTCCCTCTATTGGACATGGGACTCAAAAAAGGATCATCCAAATATTTGTAATGAGGAGCTCCCGTATCTCGTGAAATTGTTTTCTCCAGTGCCTTTGAATTTGAAGATTCGTAATTAGGGTCAGCATCGTTAAAAACATTGCAAGATATTGTTGCTGAATTGTTTTGCCAATGTAATGGAAACTTGTTGAATCGATGAGGCTGTAAGTCTTGATGGTACATGAATCGAGTTTCAAGATATTAATCGATTAATGATTGTGACAAATGTATTCGGATAGTACCTGAATTTGTTTAGACTGATCTCGGGTCCATAATGCAATATATGCATTGCAGCTGAATAGTGCTTGTATTTTGAGTATTTGTTTTTAACATGGAACATGGGGGATTTCCAAAAGCATATATCTTGTTTAAGTGAGTAATGGTAGTAGAATATTAATCCTTGGTGCTTACATTGAGTATATCAATAGAACTGCGCTCTATTCGCAATGGAATCATAATTTTATCTTCGTTGTTGACGGCACTTAAAATATTACTTGCAGCTGTAGAAGCACCATGTAGTCTCAAAGACTGCAATCTTTGGACTATATGTCCGGTAACTTGCCTGAAATATATATATTTTAGTAGTACTAACGCTACAAGAATTTACTGACATGGAACATGCAGATCTATGACTAAATTTAGATTGATATTAAATTTAAGCAGGAAAGTAAAATGACGTCCTGCTGACAAAAGGCTACCACCTAAAGCCCCTGAGTTCTCAGGCATAACTTCTACCTATTGTTTTCTATATCACTTTCTTTTCCCTTGATATTATTGTTAATTAATAGCATTGCTGAGTATTATTGATCATTGATGTTGATGTTTGCATCGTTGAATGCAACTATTTGTTTATTTACTCCTCAATTCTTTTTTTTTTCATCTATATCCAAAACCTTTATTTTGCCGATTGAGGCCGTCATCCTCAACTAATAATAAGTAAAAATGTTTGAGTGATGTCCACAGTCCATATCGGCCGAATTTTTTGGTTCTCATTCAAGAATTCATTTTTGTTGCGGTACAACGATGCATACTTTAACATCATTCGGCTGCCTGTATAGATAATAACCATCTATTTATTCATCGTTTTATAAAAAATAACTTTATAGCAGGTATTATTCTGTTTATTTTTAGTAGTAGTCAAGTTAAAGGTTCATGAAGGTTAACAAAATGTAAACCCAGGAATTACCAAACAAAAAGCATGCAGTTTTTTACGAAGAAAAAAATTTGGTACCATCAGTCCAGGGACATTAATACAATGTGCTTCAAGGAAAAACGTGGTTTGATTTGTTTAGAATTGACAATGGAGATTGATATTTTTTAAATAAAGATTAATATATCGCGAGTGTGAACGGTTAAAACGCTATTTAAAAAGATTCACGTAAATTATATTATAAGATATAACATCGTCTAAATAAGAAAAATGTAAATGATAATATTGTGGAATTTAAATAAAGTTTATTTTGTTGAGTTTAGAGAATGAGCCAGGAACCGTTCCAGGAACAGTTCCGTTACAAAACTTTTATATAGTTACAATATGAAAAAAACGATGCAAAACAATATTTTCATCAATACTACGATATAATTTATAATTGACTTACCTATTATTAATACGTCCCCGTAACGAATTCATGGTTTTTCCAAAATTCTCCAACGTTCTCTGTAAGCGCTATAAACTAAAGCAAACAACCAAGGAGACTATAGGGATGGAGTCCAATCTCTGTATCATGGAGGCTAGAGTGGAGGAGTCCGATCTCTTATGGAGAGACTTGAAAAAAGTGGCTACAAAAAGTGGACTAACCGGGATGGCGTTACTATCGCTAAAACCTCGAAACACGAGCTGGGTGTGACAGAGACGGAACAAGTAAATAATGAGAAGTGAGCTGTGCATGAGGCAGAATGAAACTTGAGAAGTAGGCTGCGTGCAAGAGAGATGCAAAATGATATATAGCCAGACGCGCGCAAAAGATACCCCCTCTCTAGCTCTTACGCGCCCATCACACAATCATAGTAATGCGTGTCCGTGAGCGAGCGACGCTCGGACATCTTCGGAAAGAGCCGAGCGCGCCGAAGTTTCCCGACCGCGCCTTCGGCACCTACACCAACCATGGACGCCGAGCTCGTTCATGTGCGGCCAAGCCGAAACGAAGGTTTCGAGGGAAAAAGCAATCTGAGCAAGACTCGCGCGTGACGTCACCCGACGGAACGCGCGAGGCTTTTAGATGATTTCAATGCTTATTTAGCTCTTGATTCTCTGCGTTATTGACGTATACAAAAAAAATGTATCGCGCACCCTGAGAGCTCATTTTTTTAGTTCATACGTTAATTTAAATATAATAATAAATCCAAATTACAACTTATTTATCTTCTAAAAATTGTTTACGCTTTACTCACACCCGTCCTTATGCCAAATAAATTATAATTCATAAAAGTAAGCGGAAATATATTTATATTCGTATCATTATATTAATTCTCATACTTTCATCAAGCGACAAAGCATTATCCCCAAAAACAAGCCAATCATTCATCCGGCCGCGAATCGTCAGTACCAGAAAGTGCATATTCTACAAGCGATGAGATGGTCCCGTTGGTAACGTTCCTGGCTTCGGTCCGCAGGGGCGCGGGATCGTTCCCCGCGCTCAGTGCTTTTTTTAAAATTATTATTACCATTAATTCTTATTTGATTAGTTATTTTTATTAGTTATCATTATTATTTTAATTAGTTATATTTTAGTGTCGGAAAATTTATCACGCACTCCAACGGCTTATTTTATTACTTTGTACGTTAATTTTAATGTAATAATAAATCTAAATTACAAGTTATTTATCTTCTAAAAAATTCTTTGCGCTTTACTCACACCCGTCCCTATACCAAATAAATTGTAATTCATAAAAGTAAGCGGAAATCTATTTATATTCGCATTATTATATTCCTTCTCATATACTATCATCAAGCGATAAAGCATTATCCCCAAAAACAAGCCAATCATCGATCCGGCCGCGGATCGTAACTTACGAGAATAAATATAATTATAGTCATATTTATAATACGACTATAAATATATTTCCGCTTACTTTTATGAATTACAATTTATTTGGCATAGGGGCGGGTGTGAGTAAAGGGCAAACAGTTTTTTAGAAGATAAAGAAGTTGTAATTTAGATTTATTATTACATCTAAATTAACGTACAAACTAATCAAATAAGCGGCCGGAGTGCGCGATAAAATTTTCGACACTAAAAGATAACTAATAAAAATAACTAATCAAACAAGAATTAATAGTAATAATAATTTAAAACGCTACCAACGGGACCATCCCATCGCTTGTAGAATATGCACTTTCTGGTATGTACTGACGATTCGCGGCCGGATGGTTGATTGGCTTGTTTTTGGGGATAATTCTTTATCGCTTGATGAAAGTATGAGAATTAATATAATAATACGAATATAAATATATTTCCGCTTACTTTTATTAATTATAATTTATTTGGCATAAGGACGGGTATGAGTAAAGCGTAAACAATTTTCTAGAAGATAAATAAGTTGTAATTTGGAGTCATAATTATATTTAAATTAACGTATAAACTAAAAAAATAAGCGATCAGGGTGCGCGATACATTGTTTTGTATACATTGATAACGCAGAGAATCAAGAGCTAAATAAGCATTGAAATCATCTAAAAGCCTCGCGCGTTCCGTCGGGTGACGTCACGCGCGAGTCGTGCTTAGATTGCTTTTCCCACGAAACCTTCGTTTCAGCTTGGCCGCACATGAACGAGGTCGGCGTCCATGTGTTGGTGTAGCTGCCGAAGGCGCGGTCGGGAAACTTCGGCGCGCTCGGCTCTTTCCGAAGATGTCCGAGCGTCGCTCGCTCACGGACACGCATTACTATGATTGTGTGATGGGCGCGTAAGAGACTAGAGAGGGGGTAACTTGTGCGCGCGATCTCGCTGCACTGCTTGCTGGGATGCGTATTCGATCCTCTTCCATCTCTCTTACACGACATCGATACTCAGCTTCCGCTCGAGGTTTTAGAGATAGTGGCGCCATCTCGGTTAGTCCACTTTTTGTAGCCACTTTGAAATGCACAGATCGGCCTCCTCCCACTCTAGCCTCCCTGCTCTGTATTCTGGCGTGTCCGTAAAAGTGTCCTCAAACAAGGTTACGCATAAGCGGCGCTGCTGAAGCTAGCAACCATGTGTTGTGTAGGTCGTGTTCGTTGGGTCTCATCATTTTGATACGAACAAGAATCGTTATATACGCATGCGCATTGAGCATGCGTATGCGCATGCTCAATGCGCATTCGTTTTGCGCATGACTCGTTTCATTGCGCAGTTGCACGTTGCGCATCATTATGCGCCTGCGCACTTGTTCGTATCAAAGTGATGAGACCCAACGAACACGACCATATTCGCGTATGTTTAGCGCGTGCGTTGTTTTCAGCTGTCTGTGTTGTTATTGGTCGTGTTCGTTGGGTCTCATCATTTTGATACGAACAAGTGCGCATGTGCATAATGATGCGCAACGCGCAACTGCGCAATGAAACGTGCGTATCATCAAATGCGCATCATTATGCGCATGCGCAATCAAAATGATGAGAGCCAACGAACACGACCATTGGCTGTCACAAGCTGATAATTCTAATTTTCTTAACCTCAATTCATTTTATGAATAATGTCGTGTAGCTGTAGTAGTGCCTTAAAATGTTTCTACATTTAAGTCGTAGTGCAATTACCCACCTAATTACAAAAAACATCTTAAAAATGCCATAACTATTTGTATACGACATAAATATAAATTCATTTCAAATGTGGTCAGGTGGCTGAGATTATAAACTGTACAGTATGAAGAAAATGTCAGCAACTGGGACATGCGAGTGTAAATTGCAACCTCATATACCACTGCGTCAAATGTAGTGCTCCACACGAACCCGGAAAATGCACTTTAATTAACTCATCAGACAAACAGCTCCTCCGCTGTGCAAATTGCTGTAACCCAGATCACTCAGTGAATTATAGGTGATGCCTATACTACAAGTTCATATACAAACGCTCAAAAAGTGAGAAAGACATTACACAACGACAACTCATCGAAAGAATTGAAGCGATACACACGAAAGTCACACCGAACATATCATATGCATAAGTTATAGTACCACCCACAGCAACAATAAAAATACAGAGATCCGCTACGCAGTAGCGAGCATCATCCACAGAATCACAAGACTCACGGCTACCGTGAGCCATCATCTAACATTTTAGATTTATTTTAAAAATATCAAGGCTCACAGATGCTGATAACAACAGCCCAAAGTCTATAATCTAATTACTACTAAGATCTGTTTGTTCGATAAGTTTAATTTTACGCACAATATCCAAAAACTGTATGGCACCGCGTGAGGTGCTGGTTTCAACTCTCGTCTCGTAAAGTTGTTTTTTAACTGACATATTTTTTTTTAATTGAAATAATTTGTTATGCCTTTTATCGGTAAATACTCCCTTGTCCGATACTCTTTCCAAGTCACCGTCGCAAACGAACAATTTTAGTGCACTACCTGAAACTCTCCGGTAGAACCGCATAGTGTGGACCCGGCCTTATCCTTCGCTATATTTCATTATATTCGATTGGGAATGCGCCAATTCGCCTATCAACAAAACCGAAAACGGCAAAACCAATTTTTTCTAAACAACAAACTGGCCAAACTGGAAAACAATAAAAACGGTACGGTTTAAACATACACAATGCGTTCATTTCTTTTTTTATTCCTCTTTCATTGTATTTATTTTCAGGTTCTTATTAACATTGTTAAAAAAGGAAAGCCAAAATAAAAGTTGTAGAAACAAACAAGCAATGCCATATACTAAGGATAATCATTAATTATAAGGAATAAAAGTTTAGATCGCACAAATTTGTTCAAACTCTATCTCCTCAAATGGCGAAAGACCAAATAAAAATATTACAGAAGTTCGAACATAGGAGAAATACAGTCTACTGAAATAATAATTCTCATTCTGCCCGGGAGTTCAAGAGTGAAAAAATACTCAATTATTTTCCATTTACATCGCTCTTACAAATATTGGGTCTGTTCGTTTTGGATACACTTTTCTACACATCTTACGCGTTCTGAGGACTTTCTATTGCTGTATCTATTGAAATTGTAGAAAGTGTGGCTAAACCGAACAGACTCTATGTTTAGTTTAAGAAAACTGGGCCTTTGCACAGCTATTCGGTCCTGCGATTGATTGGCTAGCTTCTACCTAGCAGCGCTTCGGGTGGCAGAAGTGAGAACTGCCCCTTTGACTCATTAGGTTTGTTCGCGCTAGTTACACTTTCTACACTTTTTTAGAGAGTGTACACTTTCGCGTTCGTTTTAACGGAAACGACGTCACGCGCCGCTGTGCGCGTTACGAGTGTAGCTACACTTTCGTGCCACTAACCCTAGACTTTCTACACTCGATCTTGACGAGGTGTAAAAGTACACGAAAAGTGTAACAGTGATATTACTAGAATAACCCCATAGCAAGCGAAACTGTCAGCGAGTGTATACTGAAGTGAGTACGACATAACCTAAAATATATAAGGTAATCACAAACAAATTCTCATTTATTACGAAAAACAATCAATAATAAAGGTTCAAAATAACAAACTATTATAATTATCAGTCTCTATTGATCAAGGTGATTGAAAAATTGACATAATCTAAAATGTATAAGGCAATCGAAAACAAATTCTCATTTATTATGAAAAACAATCAATAAAAATGGTTTAAAATAATAAAGTATTATAATTATCAATTTCTATTGATCAAGGTGATAAAAAAATTCACAAGATATAATGATAAGTTTTTATTGTAAATTTGCAGTATCACAATACGTTCCAATCTAGTATCAACGCAAACAGAAGCCAACATGGAAGAGGAACAAAAAATTAAATCAGCAGTGCTGTTCCGAAATACAGAAAGCGGCTTAGTCGTTGATGCTGACAACAACTTGTTGTGCATTTGTGAAGGTTTTGGATTTTTAAATCTTATCGCTAACACTCCATTCTGTGTAAAACTGGTATCAATACATCCATTCCGAGTACAGTTTGGATAACCCGAAATGGATTAGACTTCAGAGAGTAATGTGTAATTGAAGTTATGAGTAAATTGTCTAGGGTTCGAAAACCCCTTGAACACGCGATGGTTGTGCAAAGATGCGATGTAAGGTTATTTGAAAATATAATGCATCGAATGAAAATAAAACGATGCACCCTAACATGATCACGCAATAAATAAATAGCGATCATTAGTATCCTTTCAATGTCTAAGGTAATTCTATGAGAATCTGTATTTCTTATTACTTCCCAGATGGATTGCAATTCTACATGCCAAAGAAAAACATAACTTCGGATTCTGGTTCACTACTGTGCCGTGTCGGAGATGAACAAGTGGAATTATCACTAAGCGATACGATAGAGAATGAGATCGAAAATGACACCCGTGTCGAAGATGGAACTTATAAAGCGACCAAAGTCAAATGTGTACCTGATGGGAATAAGGAAAATGTATTTTTTTGGAATGACCGATCGACACGATTGTTCTTATCTATATATAAGGAAAAGAAAAAACTCGTAACGAGGAGAAAAATAAAAACCATGAAGGCTATGTAACAACAAATTTCTAATGAAATGGCTGTAGCTGGTAATGGTGTATCGCCTCTCCAAGTTGAAAATAAATTCAAAACTTTGGAAGGAGTTACAAAAATACGATTTCCAATAACAATAAATCTGGTCGAGGGTGAGCAACCTTTACTTATAAAAGGTATTTATAAAATTAGTTGATAAAAATATTTAATTATCGGCGACATAATGTGCTGTAATATTATATTATAAATACTATATAATACTAATTAATAGCGAATTGGCAGAACTTCTTGGGAGTAAACACAGCATTTTGCCTCTCGCCGTTTCTTCAAAAGAAGGCCTAACAATACGCCTCGATGCAACGGTACCTGTCACTACGCAATTAACGCCGCAACCGTAAGTGTGATGTCCGTTTTTATATTCTTGAATCGTTCGGATTTTACTTTCTTACAACATTACTATAATGATTATACCCAAGTTTATTAGTCGGAAAGAGATCGTGTGTAAGATCCTCTCTTCCGTTTATGAAGAAAAATAATTTTAACCAGGACTAATTGATCCTAAAATTGATCACAATTCGAACCGATGTCACTGAATTTCGGTAGTGACTTTCGCTTAGTCCTACCAGATCCTTTTGTTTACTGCATTTTGTGCTTCTTGGATCTTTAGCAATAATTCATTCTTTCGTGTTTCATCTACACACAGAATATAGAGTGTATGATACGAATCACAACTAATATTACATTTTTTGAAATTATAGGACCCGGTTAATACCCCACATCGAACAGATGACGGGCCACGCAGGTCATGAAATGTTAGCTGAGAGTCAAAACTGTGCGTCAACGTCCAGAGGTACCACTGGCGGTAAAAAACGCCCGATGGTAACGACCGCCCAAATATTAGCCAGGTGCCAAGAAACTATTGAGAGGTTAAACAATGAGAGGCAGCAACAGAAATCCAGCCGAGAAGAATTTGAAAAGGACTTTCGTGATTTTATGAAAAAAACGATAGAGCAGCGTGATATTGCGAATGAGCAACGACAGCGACAGAACTTATTGCTGGAAGAAGTCATAAGTTTAATTAAAGGAAAAGAAAAGTAAATGAGAAGCAGAAAGTTAAGATAAAGATATTGGTTCCTATCTAATCAGTATCATTGGAATAAATAGCATTACAATGTTGTAATTCTTTTATGAAATTATTTTTTTTTAAAAGACAAATAGTCGTTGATTTACCAAGTACTTTATATCCTCATTGAGGTAACTTGTTGGTGTTTCCTGTGTGTAACAAATAAAATATAGCATCGAATGTTTCCTGTTTAGTTTATTTATTTCCTTACATACCGTTATGGGTATTTACATTATTTGAGCCCCGGTACATTTGATTTTTGTTGATATATCTTCTATTTCTTAAAGTGGTATAATACATTACATAATCACGTAAATGTAATGCCGGCTGCATTTTGAGCTACGATCATCGAATATGTTATCAAATGATTATGTTGGAATGTCATTGATTTATTTTTCGTCACTTTGTTTCAAGTACTTAGCATATACATTTATCATATACGTATATACAATTTGATGAACGAAAATTACGAAAAAAAATTCGGATTTTTCGTTTTCATTAGAAACATTGTCTTCATTCTGTATATAATGAGCATATAGATATTTACGACAGTATAATGAAGAACACGGAGATAATCGAATACCTTAGCACATCATTACTGCATCGCAAGTTGACGACATATTTCATCACGGAAATTTCGTCCTTGCCGACTGTCTTCCACAATTTCATAGAAATTATTTTTAATATTCCCTGCTTCTTCATCCCGATAACCATGTAAGATTGGATCTTCAAACAATTGTAAGTCATTCGCGTTTGCCAGGTTATGCAGTACGCAGCATGCGTGAATGACCTGAACAATGCTTATAACATTTCTTAGTTTTTAGATGGTACAATTGACGGCATCGCTGTTTCAAACAACCAAAAGAATTTTCGACAATGACTCGACAAGAACTCAAACATTGATTGAAGTTAATTTGTGCTCGGTTTAGGTGTCCATTGTCCCTGGATGGTACAATTAAATGTTTTGTGCAAGGACAAGCTGAATCTCCAATCAAGAAGCCATCACCTAGAAAAAAAATACATCAATGGTATATCGATAAATAAGTAACCCCCCTGAGGGAATTATTGGTGGACTTCTTTTGCATTTATTGATAAATGGATCAGATTTTTATAAAATGTTGTAGTAAAACAAGACCGTACCACCACATAGATCATCCAGGCTGTTGAATAACGATGATTCTCGGAACACTCTGGCATCGTGAACAGATCCAGGATATCCGATAAATACATCCACAAACTTTTTCTCGTGATCTACGACACCTTGCATGTGGATCGAAAAATACTGCTTTCGATTTATGTACGAATCTTTGTCGTATCGAGGTTAGTCGATTCTTATGTGTGTGCCGTCAATAGCGCCTGCATAATATCCCTGATGGAAATCCGCTTATTGAAATTCGTCAGATTTTAACAAAAAATGTCAGATTTGATAATATTCCGTCAACTTTCAATGAGAAATAATGTCAAAATATGTCATTTATACGACAGAATCTGTCATATTATTTCGAGATTTGACATTTTCTGTGAGAAGTTCATGATTTCTGACCGGAAATTGGAACATGCTTTACAGAATCTGTCATATTTTATCAGAAAAGTAATGTTATAATTCAGTAATTTCTGTCAGAATCTTACATAATATGTCATATAATGTCGTAAGAGTTTTCCATTTTATGTGAGATTTTCGTCATTTAATGTAATTTTTCATGGAATAAAATGGAATTCTTCAACATTCATGAAATATTATGACCGAATCTGTCGAATTATATCATTCTTTCTTATTTTTTGTGAGATTTTCGTCATTAAATGGAATTTTTTAATGGAATATAATGGAATTCTTCAACATTTATAAAATATTATGATCGAATATGTCAAATTATATCATTCTTTCTTATTTTTTGTGAGATTTTCGTCATTAAATGTCATTATTTAATGGAATGAAATGGAATTCTTTAACATTCATGAAATATTATGACCGAATCTGTCAAATTATATCATTCTTTTTTATTTTTTGTCATATAATGACCGAACTTGTTAACTTTTGACATTTTGCATTATAAATATATGATATATTCTGATGAATTTTGACATTTAATTATCGATTCTGATAATAAATTGTCAGAATTCGTCAATATTTGATGGAATTTACATATAATTTTCTAAATTTTAATGGAAATGCTGAAAGAAAGAAATTTGGGACTTTATATTCAATAATACTTTTATTTGGTGACACATATTTGGCAACTGTTGAGATCTTAAAAAATATTCAACATACAGAGACGCAGATAAAATACATAGATAAAAATATAATTAGTACGGTTGAATATTGTTTGTTCCTTATTGAGCCCTCTTTACTTTCTTGCGAGATGAATCCGTTGTCCGGTTGAGATATATTGTAAGAGATAAATTGATTGTGTGTGAACCTAAAGATATAAAAAGTCCGTGTGTTTTAATGTACATCGACGACAAAAAATATATAGCGACTATACCACAGGGATGTACAATCGACAATTAGAATAAATATTGAATAAAATAAATATTCCATACAAATGTAGTTTATGCTATTTCTGACTTTATTCACAATAAAGCTCCTTTTCACTAACAGCTGAAATCTGTCAGAATTCACGAAAAATGTAACAACAAATTATGATAAAAATTATCGTTTTCTTGCATTTTTTGTCATTTTTTTCGATGCAACAATATGTCAAAAAATGGAAAACTGATTTATCATTTTTTGTTAAAAGATGACATTTTCCGACACAATGATGACAGAAAGTATCAAATTCTGTGATTTAATGACAGCTGAAATCTATCAAAATTCAATAAAAATGTGACAACAAAATATGATAAAAATTATCGTTTTCTATCATTTTTTGACATTTTCTGTCATTTTTTTCGATGCAACAATGTCAAAAAATGGAAAACTGATTTATCATTTTTTGTTAAAAGATGACATTTTCCGACATAAAGATGACCGAAAGTATGAAATTCTGTAATTTAATGACAGCTGAAATCTGTCAGAATTCAACAAAAATGTGACAACAAATTATGATAGAAATTATCGTTTTCTATCATTTGTTGACATTTTCTGTCATTTTTTTCGATGCAACAATATGTCAAAAAATGGAAAACTTATTTATCATTTTTTGTTAAAAGATGACATTTTCCGACATAAAGATGACAGAAAGTATCAAACTCTGTGATTTAATGACAGCTGAAATCTGTCAGAATTCAACAAAACTGTGACAACAAATTATGATAAAAATTATCGTTTTCTATCATTTTTTGTCATTTTCTGTCATTCTTTTCGATGCAACAATATGTCAAAAAATGGAAAATTAATTTTATCATTTTTTGTTAAAAGATGACATTTTCTGACAAAAAGATGACAGAAAGTATCGAATTCTGTGATTTTATGACATTCCGTAAAGTTAACATAATATGTGAGGTTCTGTCCGATTTTCATAGATTATTTCCGACAGAATCTATCAAAATATGTACGATTCCATCAAATTATGTTAGAATCTATTCATTTTCACAGTTTCTGACATTTTTTAACAGATTTCAACATTATTTGTCGAATTCCAATTAGCGAATTTCCATCAGGGATGAATTGAAGTATACATATAATTCTTGGGTAGTTAAAATACAATTGATTTTATGGAAGGTAATAAACAAACCGATTATTCTATGTAGATATCTATCTATGTAGATCTATCTATCATATCTATGTAGATGTAGGATATTATTTTATGTAGAGTACTCAATGTAATCCCAAATCTGTCTGCTATGTCTCTGTACGATGCAGCTTCATGTCCAATGAACCACAAGTATGTCAGCATATGTTTTTCTGGTGTAATGGGCGCAAATCCTGCAGGATCTATAAATAAAAAAAACTCTAATTACATTTTATTTTTTGATTAACTGCAGAGTCTAGTTGGATACGTACCTCGAACAGATGTAAATATTGGAGATAATGCAAAACGATTAACAACTCATAAACGACTTCCCGTGATAAACGAAAGTGCATGATTTTTCGATATAGCTTCTGACCTGGTTCTCTATATAATTGACAACCTTTGACCATCTTGTCTAGAAAATAAAAAAACATGCATTGATGCGGTACATTTGACTTTGTTTCGGAACTCTTGAATAATCATTACGTACTTATTTATTACCATCATAGTCGACTATTCTCAATTGTCAGTCACACGACAAGCTTTCGATTTTTGGATATTGACATTACATGGGATACAATATTGTACTTGGCTACGACTGAAATGTCGATTTCTTATGATTTCTTAATGTGATTTGAGTATGAAAAAACACAACTTTTGGTTGTAGAATGGTTTACGTACTTCAGAAACGATACGGAATTCACCGTTTCAAATAAGTATTTAACTAAATATTCGAAAAGTAATCATATAAATCTCGGTCGCACCGATTAATACAGACTCACCATCATCCTGGTACGACAAGTTCGGATTAAAAACTTGTTCATTTTCGACATCATCGTCGGAAGAATCGACGAAAAAGTTAATAATTTCTATAACACCAACCATCGTAATCAGTTTACGAGATCAACAAATTTGAGGTTACACGGTATATCTCTTTAACGGTTAGATGAGACTCCGTAACAGGGAGACTAGAGTAAAGGAGTGGACACTGTGTGCTAGCGATGTGGCTCCTAAATCAAGGAAAATAAGAGTTGTAGGAGGCGTTGCAATCGGCTTTCCCTTATATATAGATATACTCTCTTGCTTAGCTTTCCGTCGGCTACTTATACATGGTTGTCTGTGGATTAAATCCATGCTCGAAAATAAAGTATTATATGATGTGTAAAAAAATTATAAATAAAAACTCACATTTTAAATAAGTTTTGTGTATAGTTATTAATGTTTTATAAGAGGCAATGTTAAATGTGTATAATTTGAGAACGAAATATTTATTGAACCGTTCGGTTAATCGTTTCCAAATTTGATAGAAGATTATTACATAGACAAAGTAACAATGGGTGTAATTGTGATAACTTATTATTTGAAAAATTATGCTCGTACAATAGAATATTTGTGATTATTATTATTACTTATTGTGAGAGTCATTTATTATTACACAGACATAATATACAGCAAAATGCGCCTTGATAACAATACAGATTGTTTATTTAATTCATTCGCAGTGAACCATATTTCAATTTATTATTCAAAATTATATTGATTACTTTTCATTGTAACACTTCTGTCTGCCGTTGTTAATCGCACGCGTGAACGCTTCCAGCATCGCTCTTAACATTATTGGAACAATAAAAATGGAAAACATTGCAAATCCTCCAGTACGTCATGCATTGAAACTCAATCTGACTCTCTGCATTTTTTTCAGTGATGCAACAATCTTACATTTTTCATTCTCATTATCCCACTTTCTACAACCAGAGTTCCGCACATTAGCTCTGTCAACTACGGAACACGTATCGTTTTTGTGTTTTATAATAAACGAAAAATATAACTGAACGCTCGCGAAAAGAAAAAAAAACTAAATGTTAGTATAGTATAAGTTTGCAAATATCAAGCAGTACAAAAAAAACGATTATGACAAAATTAGGAAGACATGGAAGCGTTGCTGTATCCGTAGAAGGCCCAGTTTCCAAACGAGTTGAGTTTCACAAAGGGCGAAGTTATCCGCATCATCAAGCACCCCGACGCCGAAGGGGCAGAGGGAACCATCGACAATACGACAGCGTCGTCCAAGAGCGTCCAGTGATCTTGTGGTATCGATTGCTTTGTTCCATTGATTATAAAATCATCACTCTTTTTAATATATTTGTCTGCGAAGTGAAGCTCACAAAGTGGGTTTTTCCATTGCGAAACCAAGGGCCTTGCTCCATCCATCGAGTCGCGTGTTGCACGGATTCGAAAAATTGTTTTAAAGCTATAAATGTAACTGGTAAAAATTGATGAACCTACCCTAGTTGAGTTTCAACATATCTTAACCTTAGGCACTGCAAAAATGGATGTTGTTCGCATTCCCATCCTTCTTTTTCTGGCCGCGTCGTTGTATCGACCGCTCTGACATCCAGGGACTGAGCATAGTCTCTTCATACTGAAAAGTAGATGGATTATTTAAACAATGACATGAAAAAAAAGTTTCGAAAGTTCTTTTCAATATTTGAAAAATCACCGAAGAAACTTCGATCTCACAAGAACATTCTCTTTTAAACTTTCAAAAGAATTCAACAAGCATTGACACAAATTGGTCCTACTTGCTCTTGTGGGCTTAGTATTTCGTCGGTGATGTTTTATGTTCTTTAATAGTTAAATTAATTAATAATAAAAACATACCTTCTTCAACCGCCTAACTCCTTTCGTAAAAATGAGAACTTTTTTCGAGACACACACTTTTTCAAAACTTTTCACTCTCAAGAAACCCGGGATCATTCAAGTAACGCCAAGGTAAAAGGAAAATGACCGAAAAGACGCAAACCTCGATTTTGACAACTTTCCTCTAATGCGCATGTCTAGAACCTTTAGCTACAAGTATTACTATACATCGGGGAATTGCGATCGCAGCGCCCCTTGCGGTCACTTAAAAGTCGGGATTTTGGGGCCGTCTTTCGCTGCTTATCTCCTATGGAGTGTCCCCTCCTTTATTCTAGTCTCCCTGCTCCGTAATTTCGGGTGTTGATTGAGGTTAAGTTGTGGTCCACTACGTCGCCGCCATGTTTCCTGTACACCATGGAGACTAGAGTAAAGGAGTCCGAACCACGGTCTTACATACAGGTCTTGCAACTGAATCAAATATTGGTGGTGGGGGTGGTCGTCTTACTGTCGGCTCGTTAATTTCCTTGACCGCCGCTCGCATCGCTTCAATCAAATCATAGTCGAAACAGCGGAAGACGCATGTGGCAACACAACCTCACTTAATCGGCTACTATAAAGTTTTACATAACCGTTATTTAAAAAATCACGTGTTTTTTTATGACGGTGATATCGTGCGGATTTTTACATAATAATGACGACTAATTCGTGTGCGGTTCCAACGTGTGAACTGGACGTCAGTTAGTAAAGGAAAAACGTTCGGTGTTTCGGGTTCCGTCGAATATCGAACGTCGTCAAAAATGGATCACTGCAATTCCAGGAATTTCTCAGCTCATACCTTCGCAATTCGTGTGTGAGAAACATTTTCTCCAACGATACATTCTAAGAAAGTGGGTAAAACATGACTTAAACGGTCGAGTTATCGCAGAGGTAAGTTGATTTTATCTTTTTTTATTTATGTCTATTTACTTGTTTAGCCGCTATGACAAGTTCGCAGCGCCGCTCTTGTGGCTATAAGCCAAAGCTTATTGCCGACATTAAGCGTACCACCCCCACCACCTTCGTTGCAAGACCTGTATGTAAGACCGTGGTCCGAACGCATATGGCGGAATGGGTAAAAAAGTGACATGTAAAAGCGATGATATTTCCTAGCTTGAAATTCAGCCACGGTAGCGTTCTTGTTCCAAAGATACCGCTGTGAAGTTTCGCGTTGGTCATACAACGAAGTGAGCACTGAGTTTTATTTCCGTTTTATACGTCTTTATTCGCGGTGCATTTCTTTCGCGTGTGTATAAAGTGAAAAAAAGTGCTCCTGAAAAATATTGTAACTCGCTACCTCATAAAAGATAACGTACTGGTAGGGAGAAGGCATTTTTTTACATATTTAATGACATTTGGGGTAATATTTTGTTATTATAATTTGCCGGTTAAATAAATTGAGGTTTTGGCGCCATATGTGACGTTTTTTTTCCATGCTCGAAGCCAACGTAATTTGTATTGCAGTGAGGGATTAATGTGCATATTTCGAGTTGAAATACGAACAAAATTAATAAACAATACATATTTTCAATTTGAACCATTATTTCAAATTCAACCATTATATTTGTCTTTGAAATCGAATAAGCGATTAGGATTTGGTTGGGTTACATTAGGGGTTAGGTTGCGTTATGGTTATTTAATCGTTCATGTCACCAAATAAAAATAAAACATTTGCAGTATCGATCGGCTCCAAGTCGACAAATTAATGATATACTGACATTTCATAACTATGAACAAAATGAACATAACTATGAACATATCAATATAACTAATCAATTTTGTATAAAAAATGTAGGTGGTGTAAGTCGTAGCCGTCATCGCTTTGTCAGACCATTTCTTCAACACTGCGTTCGGGCTCCTTTACCTCTAGTCTCCATGCTGTACACTATCGCGTTCGCGCCACGGTCTTACATACAGGTCTTGCAACGAAGCTAAATGTTCGTGGTGGGGGTAGGCACTCTTATATGTTTTAATTTTCGATTCACTAGGCGCCGCTACGCGTCGCTACTAGCAAGGGGAAGTAGTTTCCCCCTTACCTCTTACCGGCGAATGGGCCGAAGGTGTTTACGTCACGCAGCCAACGGCGCATGCGTTGCGGTCAGGAGGGAAAAGGACACAAGAGCTATTTCTCTCTTCGTCGCACCACTTCTTCCCCTTGTCGTCACGCACCAAGCGGCAGAAATCGGAATGAAAAGCAAAACATCTAAAGGTGCCTACCCCCACTACCGCCGTTGTCAGACCTGTATGTAAGACCGTGGTTCGCGCTAGAGTTGCTTACCCGCGAAGAAATAAACTGCACTCCCTAGACACTGCCCTAGTTCCGTTTACACTGCCGAGTGTAGAGTGTAGCTAGCGCGAACAAACCTATTATCTGAGTCACTACCCACCCTAGGAGTTTCCAGTCCTGTATGTAAGACCTCGTCAAAGTTAGCCCCCCCACTTTGACTAATCGAACTTTTTTTTTACGAATCGTTTGGTGGTCGTTTGGTAGCGTTTGGTAAACCATTCAAATCGTTTGGTAGTTTCCCGTTCGTTTGGAAAATCAAAAGGAAAATTTCGATCCCTATGATAGGACGATGAGCAGCGGAAATAGACTCGACAACCAACGCCATCTATCGCCAAAACGTCGTATATTATCGACACCAATTGCAGCCTTCCCTTTCGATTACGCGTAATTTCTTTCGGTTCGGTCGAGCTTTATTAACAAATCTAATTATGAAAATGTCCCATCGTTCTGCCCCTGCGACTTCTGGCGACCAATCACAGCTCTCTATTCCTGATTCGCACGTATTTTGTGTTATCGTATTTCAATGATCGACTACCAAACGTCCCGAATAGAATACTAAACGCTATCGGATGTGTTTATATCGATCGCGACTCATCAGAACGTAAGCGGACAAGAAATAACGAGTGTATCTACGCTGATAAATAATTCTGCCCGTGCGGCTTCTGGCGACCAATCACAGCTCGCCGTTCACGATTCACACGTATTTCTTGTTGGCACAATCTAGTGATTGACTACCAATTGTTCGAAATTGAATACCAAACGCATCCGGGAGTTTTTTTTATAAATCAAGACTCAGTGAAGGGAAATCACACAAGAGATATCGAGTGCATCCGTATTTTACAATTTTGCTCTGTGGTTGGACCTTCAGTGACCAATCGCAGTCCTCTAATCAAGACGCCGTAAATCCGTTCTTGTTTCGGTTATGACTTTGGATCCTAATCTGTCATAGCCGAGGCGTAAAATTTTTTTCATTTGTGACCCCATTTGGAAATAATCATTTAATTGAAGTGGGCGAAAACTTATTATTAATGAAGAATCACATCAAAGGAACACAACAGGAAGTCACAGAAGAGAGATGACTCAACATGGGCCGCCCGGATACCACCATAAACTTAACCGAACAACTTTAACTTCTCAAGATTTTTTCATTCCTAATCGTTTGGTGGTCGTTTGGTGGTGATTGGTAGCCTAATAAGAAGGTTTAGTGGTCGACCGTTTCGTTATAATTAAATGAGACTTTTTTCCGTAAATTCGGTCGGAACTTTTTTTATTTATCACGCAATCCATAAAATGCCACGCTGAATCGATGCAGAATCGTTTAGTGGTCACAAATATGCAAACCCCAGCGTTTGGTAGTTATTTCATTAGTTATCCCGGTCGAAAAACAATCTACGTCTAGGCGCATACGATGGAGGGCCGTAATTGGTGATTTATAGATCCAACGGAATACGGATATATATTTCAATTTATTTATGTTTTGCTTCGCCAATCTCGTTCCAATAAGTCTCAAACAGAAGATCATCGTTTGGTAGTGATCGGTAGCTTAATTACAACGTTTGGTAGTTAATTCCTTAATTACACAGATCGAAAAATCATCAACCCGTAGACACAGGCGATAGAGGACTGTAATTGGCTGCTGAAGGAGCTAACGGAATACAGAGAGGTGATATTTCAATTTCTTTATCTTTTTCTTCACCGATGTCGTTCTAATAAGTCTCACACGGAAAATAATCGTTTGGCAGTGATTAGTAGCTTGATTAAAACGTTTGGTAGTTAATTCCTCCATTACGCTAATCGAAAAATCACCCACCCTTAGACGCAGGCGGTATAGGACAGTAATTGGCTGCTGAAGGATCTAACGGAATATAGCGCGGTGATATTTCAATTTTTTATGTTTTTTTTTTACCAATCTCGTTCTGATAAATCTCAAACGGGAAATAATCGTTTGGTAGTTATTGGTAGCTTAATTAAAACGTTTGGTAGTGATTGGTTGCTTAATTAAAACGTTCGATAGTTAATTCCGTCATGACGCCGATCGAAAAACCATCGACGCTTGGACGCAGGTGATAGAGGGCTGTAGTTGGTTGCTGATGGATCCAACGGAATACGAAGTAGTAATATTTAGATTTCTTTGTCTTTTTTTCATCGATTTCGTTCCAATAAGTCCAATAAGTTGGCTAGCGAGACAATAAGAGGCTACTTCCTTCCGTGATCGTGCATGCAATTGGCTGTCGCTAGCTAACGATAACGAAAACAGTCGCTACGGAGTTACGGAATCGCGCTGCTGAAGCGCAAGGGAATGTGATTACACCACGGTCTTACATACAGGTCTGGAAACGACCGTGGTGGGGGTAGGCACCGTTAACGAACCCACGTTTGTTTCCAATTTTCGCCACTACTTGGCATTGCTATCGGCGTGTACGTGTGCGACAAGGACAGAACAGCTTCCGTCCGTCTCTCTCACTCTTCTCGATGATCGGAAATGCACATTACCTTTTTCGTGGGGGGCGAAGGGGGAATAGAGGTAGATGAGAAAGAATTGTGGAATAAGGACGGGGGATTGTGGAAGAGAATAGAAGTGGGGCTTGTAAAAAGGGGAAGATCCTGTATGGCTGGAAGAAGACCAATATAAAAATTTAAAAAATAAATAAAAATACTTACCTTTTTCGAGTGAAATGGATTTTTATTCGAATTTTATTCCGAGTTTCTTTCGATGACGAAAGTAAAAAAATACGCAACACATGGAATGTTGAATATACAAATACATTTATTGGTTCGTCAGTTTAGAAAGCCCTGAAACAACGGTCCACTTTCGCTAGCTTTATGAATATTTTTCAAACTACAAATGCTCGTTGACGTAAACAGAGGTTATCGAGAACGTTCTCATAAAAAAATGGAGTAATAAATGGCACGGGGCACGGTCTAAGACAAGGCAAGGGGCGAAGGGAGAGATCACAGAAGACCGTGAGTGGGAGGTACTCGCCGATAGTAGCGACGGCGGTGACGGCGAGCGGAATGAAAAGTGAAGCTCGTAACGGTGCCTCGCGACTCCATTGAAATCTGGCTTCGTTTCCAGACCTGTATGTAAGACCGTGGATTACACTCTTCACTGCTGCTGTAAACGTTGAGTACACGAGAAGAATGAGAAAGTAAACGTAACGGCAAAGAGGGCGGAAGCACTGCAGCCCGATCGCGCGCAAAAGTTACTCCCTCTCTAGTCTCTTGCGCGCCCATCACACAATCATAGTAGCGCGTGTCCGTGAGCAGCGACGCTCGGACGTCTTAGGGAAGAGCCGAGCGACACCGAAGTTTCCCGACCGCGCCTTCGGCAGCTATACCAACTCATGGACGCTGAGCACGTTCATGTGCGGCCAAGCCGAAACGAAGGATTCGAGGGAACAAGCAATCTGAGCATGACTCGCGCGTGACGTCACCCGACGGCACGAGGGAGGCTATTAGATGATTTCAATGCTTATTTAGCTCATGATTCTCTGCGTTATTAATGTATACAAAAAAATGTATTGCACACTCTGATCGCTTATTTTTTCAGTTTATACGTTAATTGAAATATAATAATGAATCTAAATTACAACTAATTTATCTTCTAAAATATTGTTTACGCTTTACTCACACCCGTCCTTATGCCAAATAAATTATAATTCATAAAAGTAAGCGGAAATATATTCATATTCGTATTATTACATTAATTATCATAGACCTCATATGAAAACTCTCATATGAAAGAAACCAAAAAAACTTCAAAACCTTAGATTTCAACGAACCAAGAACATACATCTTCACATTTTCAATCATGACGAATTTTTAAGAACAATATCAGCACAAACACATCTGAACCAAAACAATATGCATCACCTAAATTATCAAAACATAAATCAAACAACACAAAATCACAACATCTTATACTCAACCCTTACTAATAGACAACAGGACACAAATAATAATCTTTCCACTGATCCTCTGAATAATATAAATTCGACAATCACATTAAATAAAACGAAAGAATGGCTTATAAATCTCTCCGACATTGATATTCCGCTACACATTTCCACATTCTTGGGTATAGGTGAAAAGTTTCGCCTATGAAAAATGTCGCCGGTGAAGCGGGTAGAGTAGAGATCATATGTTCATGACAAAACGTTTGACAAGTCAACAAACATCAATGACGTAAATTTGAAATTTGCCACACTGCCTGTGATTCGTCGTTGACGCTCTCGGCTGACTTCCGTGAATTCGTAAACAGTGAGTAAGAAGTAAGGCCGTAAGGGTGCATCCGTTACTGTCGAGCGACTTGGGAAACTAAAACGGAACGTTCCAAAATCTCGCGAAACTGAAAGGGAGCGTTCCGAAACATATGAGTGCGAGACCGCTGACGGTGGCGCTGCGAACGGGCAGACTTTTGACCACGTATCCAACCTTATTTTTAGTATATGCGAAACCTGAATATAGTTTGTTCAGAATAAGTAACTGAGTCGATTCCAATCATTTTTACACCATGTTATATTTTATCCCAAAAATATTTAAAAAAATTAAAATTGCGACAGTACCTATCCGCAATAATACGCGCACAACACCGGTCATGGTAGGTCATACTCGGTCGCGGGCGCATCGCGGGGAGGGAGTAAAACAGCCTCTTCAGTCGCCCGGGTGTTTTTAGTACGGACAACCAGGTAACATAACAAGCTTGTAACTTCGTTATTTTTCATGATGCAGTTTTGAAATTTTGTACATAGATTCTTTACACAAAAATACTAGACACGTGTTTCGAGTTTCGCATAAACTAAAACTAATGTTGTATGTACGTATAAAGTATGTACAGTAGGTAAAGTAGGTAACCGCCAACGCCGCCAGCGGTCTCGCATATCATATATTTCGGAACGCTCCCTTTCGGTTTCGCGAGAGTTTCGGAACGTTCCGTTTTAGTTTCGCGAGTCACTCAATATTTTACGCATGAAGAATAGAGGTAACGAGCCCGAACACGTATGCTAAAAGCACCCCAAACGTAGACTCTGAAAGTGACGAAAAGTTGTGGTTCGAAATTCAGCCACATCAAGCGCTAGTGCCGAGAGGGGAGGATGTGAAGTATGGCATCGCTGACGCTATGAAGTGAGCGTATATATAAACTGGAGAATTCTTGGTTATAATATTTATATATCATTCTTGGCTGTTCGTCTGTGAATGCGAAATTGTAATAAGGATTTTTTAATTGCAGTAAAAATCAGTGTTGTGGAGTGCAGTGAGTGATTGCCCCGCATTATATAAAAGCAGGTAAGAAAACGGTATTTTGAAACCATTTTCCGTATTATATTATAATTGTAGTTCATCGGTTGATTAAATACATTTCTCGAGCATGAAAGTGAGGTTAGAATTCGTATTATTGTCATAATATGTAATTACAAATTTTATTTTGGGTTCTTTTCTTGTTGCAGTGCACAATGGCGAAATACTGTTCGTACCCAGGGTGTCAAACTGGGCGAGACGCCAGCAGAGCAAAGTGCAAGCGCTTAGGAGTACGACAGTTGTCCGTCTTCAAGGTTCCAAAGGTAAATCGCCTGTTAAAATGTTTTCTTTTTGTTAAATGACGCATAGAGCGCGTAATTTGTTGACGAAATCTGAAGTAATTGCATGCCACTTATTGCCTATAGGAAAAAAAATTTGTTCAATGATTTAGCGTGTATATGAAATTTCAACCCGCTTTATTTTTTTCCTGTATCTTGTAGAATATGGTACAAAGGTGGAGCAGAGCCATCGGGGAGTGTCTCTCCCATACTGATTTCGTGTGCGAGCTTCACTTTTTCAATGACTCGATAATAAAAGAAGACCGCATGAACCGATGTGTTGGTCTAGTGGTTAGAGTGCTTGCCTATGAAATCAACACATCGGGAGGTCGCGGGTTCGAATCACCGTCTCGTAGTTTCGTCGAGAAATAAAAACACGGGCGTGACGTAGCTGCAGTTGTACACAGATGTCGCGCACACGGACCGGTACGTGTGTGTGTCAGATGGGTATGGCTGTAGCCTCTGAGCTATTTCTCGACGAGACGCGACTAGCTCCGAGGCTGGGAAGCGAACTCGTGACCGGCTGTATTGGTATAGGTTTTCCGCAGTTTCCCTATACCCATGAGAGAAATGTCATGATGAATATAATACAGAGGGGGAAGTCGGCTGCGGCCGCAATGGGGAGGGGGGATGATGGAGAGAAAGAACAAGTGTAGAGCGGTGGGACATATAAGTGGAGCCTTGTAAAAAGCCGAAAAGGCTGTGAAAGTAAAATTCGAAAAAAAAAAAAAAAAAAAGACCGCATCAAAATGCCTGATAGTACGATCGAGGTAATTCCTCATCTTCGTCATACCCTCATCGCTGATGCTATGCCCATCGCAGTCCATAACAAGGTAAGGATTGTAATAATTATAGTAATTTTTTGTGTGAAATGCATAAAAACATTCAGCGCTACAGGGGCATGACTTTCCGAATGAGTTTCTCCGCCACTTCTCAACTTTTTTTTCTTTTTTCTCTATTCTTTTCCTGCTCCGCTTGACTTTTCTATAATACCCTCTTTTCATCGAATGAACTCAGCTAACCTACAGCTGTGTTTGCTAATTGTTTGTAGCTCGGTTCAGCAGTATAATTTATCAAAAGTTCATCTTTTTCTTGCGGTCTTCAATTTTTATATGCGGAATATTCTTATCTGCTACCCCTCTTCAATTTCCTCTCTTGTCTTTACTCTTTATTACTTGAGTCAATTCGTTGATATCGTACTTTGCTATCCCCTCGAACAATTGGACATAGATTGTCCATTATTACATTGAGATAAATATAATAATCAATTATTTTTTATTTCGACAGGAAAACGGTGGTCAACCGGAACAGAATGTTCCCTGCGACCAGTTAGCCGGACCTTCTCATGGATCCGTAGCTATTTGCAACGACGCTGTCGTACATAAAGTGCCTACGACCTGTCACGATTTTCTTACTCCGACGGAGGTAAGTGTTGTATTTATTGAAAATGAAGGGAAAATGTCTTTCAATTTTTTCATTAATTTAATTCTTCATTTTTCATTGATAATACTTTATCTCTCAATATAAAAATTCCTTCAATTTATAAATTCGGACATTTTTCTCGATTTCCTTGGGTTTCGTTTGAAAAAAAGCAGAATTGTTCTATGAGCTACTTTAGGCTCCGACGTGATTTACGCTGGCACAATTTTCGGCCGCACGACTGGACCGCGAATTTTTCATTTCCGGGCATGCAAAGAGATCGCGAAAGAGGCTGACGGAATAAGAATGAGAGGAGGGGGAGGAGAGAGAGGGAGAGAAAAAACGTGTGGACAGCCTTCGAGATATCCTTAAAATCGCACCTGCGGATCTTCGCCCTCGACGCGAGAACTCGCGGATTATTCGTTTTTCGTTTAATATTTCACATATGTGTGTGTTTTACGGGACATGTGAGCGCGTCCTTGACAAGCCGCGATAAGCCTCCAATGAAAAAGAAATGGGGTTCGGAGCGAGTTGCGTTAAATGGGGTTTGGAGCGAGTTCCGCTCAATGGGGTATATAATAATTGCCTATGTATATAATTTAATTAACAAATGCACGATGACAGAATTAATCGACGAACGAATAAATTTATTATTTTTTCCATCTGTCTTGCGTGCATAACTGCGCTTTGAATATTCTCTTCTATCGCTCTCTCTTTTCTCATTCCATCTCTGTCGTATCCTATCCTGAGTACAGCAGCGCCAGCGGATATTTCCGTAACAATTTTCGCTGATTCCATAGCCCGCGTCCACAGTACAGCGTTCGGACTCCTTACCTCTATTCTTCATGATTTTATGTGCGTGTGGTGTGAGTGCCATTTTGTTAAAACTCTTTGAAAATGCGCTTGGGATTTAGTACACATTCCCAAATAATTGTGCAAATTGGAATCAGATTTCGTGAAAGTCGAATAAGCGAGTTATAGACTTTAAAGTTGGGCCCTCAGTTCTCATATAGAAGACTGAGGCTGTACTGGCTGAACTGTGAACTCTTCCGAAAAAGTCTCTGCGCCAAAATCTAAGGTAATGCTAAACAAAATTTGTGAAAACAAGATATTATCGCTAAACGCTGAACTGCTTTGTACATGTTCGTTCAAAATGGGCCCTCAATTCTCACACACGTAAAACTTAATTACGCAAATAAAATGAAACCATTAAATTACAGCTACTGTTTGAAATCCTATATTATGCTATTAAATAAATTGTGAAAATTTGTGAAAGCATGAACAGTTCACTGCTTCTTGTAGTTTGAACGTTATGATTTTGTTAAAATTCGGGCCCTCAGTCCTCCATTTTTTCTTGTTTTTGTAATATCACGTTTGACATATGAAAGATAATCACAAAATTATCTCTTTTTGTGAAAAAAGTTGTGCAACAAATTGGTATTATTACTTACTAATAATAATTGCGATAAGACTACAAAAAATTAATAGATAGCGAAATCGACAATTTTTTAATTGTGTATGTGAGTAGGGTAACAATAATTTCTTTTTATCCTCATGTTACATACTTTGTTAGTGGTGATTCTGATTTATCTTTTAGTTGCTGCTGCTGTTGAAAAGTCCCTTCTATGATACTTAAAAAATACAAAAAATAAATGCAGGCAGTCCTCGACTTACGTCGTTTCGATTTACGTCGCTTCCAGTTACGTCGAACAATGTTTTGACACTATTCATCAAGCATACTACTTTGAACTAGTTTTTGAAAATGAAAAGAGTTAAAGAAAGCGGTGCGGAACACCGCAAGAAAAAGGCTGAGAAAGAAGCAGATGCGAAGAAGTCTCATGGTGCATTACTGAAATATTTCAGTTCTATTTCTGGTTCGAAAGCCATGTTAACGTCTTCGGTGGCATCCAGCAGCAGCGGAAGTGATTCCAATGTAAGTATATGATTCCGCCATCTAGAATCGTGCGTGGCCTAGAATTGTCCTCTGGACAATATTCATGGGACTGCATAACTTAGAGGCAGAAGAAGACGTGCCTGCCGTCGAAGTTGGAAGTTGTTCTGGTCCCACCACAGAGAAGGGTCAAGACGAAGTCGACTCACCAGAAGTACCTCAAGCATCTAGTCACAAGCCTGCAGAAGAAGTGAGCCTCGATGTTGCCAAAGAAGACATAATTGAAATCGAGCCTTCTGCTCCTGCCGAAGCCAAAGATGTGAATCTCGGCGATGTAGGCTGCTGGCCATCTACTATGACCAACGAAGTCAGAACGCTTCTAGTACGTCGCGGATCTGACTCGGTACAGCACATCGATTCCAAATTTGCCGATGTTGTTCGCTCAGGGACTTCAACGAAAGGCGGTACCCGAAAACTAACCAGAGAGTGGTTCTACAAACCATTATCTAACGGTGAAAAGGTTCTCCGAACATGGATGGCGTACTCGCCTTTGAAGCGATCCTTGTATTGTTTCTGTTGCAAGCTGTTTGGCAATTCCGGCTCGAACTTCGCATCTGAAGAAGGATTCAACAAATGGTGGAAGCTAAATTCAAGAATTGGAGACCATGAGAACAGCCTGGACCATGAGCAGAGCTACTTGAAATGGAAGGAGTTGGAAGTTCGCCTGAACCGTAAAGCAACCATCGATCAAAAACAACAAGAAGTTTTCGAAAGTGAGGAGAAGAAGCAGAGGGATGTACTGTACCGGTTGTTGAATATTATCCAGTTCCTAGCCAAACAGAATCTGGCCTTCAGAGGACATCGAGAAGACATTCGAGGAGATGATAGTGGCAATCGCGGGAACATTCTGGAGTCAGTGCACCTCCTAGCTAAATATGACCCTCTTCTAATGGAACACCTGACAAAGATAAAGCTGGGAGCAAGAGTCCCAGTTTCATATCTATCTCCAGAAACCCAGAATGAATTTATAAACTTACTGGGATAGCAAGTTCGATCCACCATCATCCGTCGCATTCAAGAACCTAAATATTATTGCGTAATCTTCGACAGTACACCAGACATCTCCCACAAAGACCAAATGAGCCAGGATCTGCGATACGTACATATCGAAGGAGAAAAGGTCGCCGTGGTAGAATCTTTCATCGACTTCTTCGAATCAAAAGGAAAGAATGCAGCAGATCTCAGCAACGATATAATCGCGAAGATAACATCAGATGGACTGGACATACACAAGTAAGAGGGCAGGCTTATGACAACGCTGCCACAATGTCAGGGATCCACAATGAAGTTCAAGCCCGGATTAAAGCACTGAATCCCAAAGCTACATTCGTTGCATGCACAAACCACTCACTCAACTTGGCTGGGGTACACGCTGCTTCTGAATCAGTGAATTCCGTGACATTTTTTGGAACTCTGGAGAAGCTATTTGCCTTCTTTTCTGCATCAACTGCTCGGTAGAACGCTTTAGTTGCCATCACAGGTCAAGCAGTGAAACGAGTCACTGAAACACGCTGGAGCGCTAGACATGAAGCTGTCAAGACGCTTAAAAATAAGTTTGAGGAAGTTCTTGAGATACTGGAAGAATTAACGGATTCATCTCAAACTTCCGAAACAAGATCGGGAGCCAGTCTTCTTCTGACAGCCATGCAGTCATTCAACTTCCTCACTTTTCTTGGCTTTTGAGCTGCAGTGCTACCTGAAGTAGATGACGCACAGATTTACCTGCAGCAACGAGGACTGAGTGTGGATAAGTGTGCTCAGAAACTCTGCGCTTTAAAAGCTCTCCTAGTGAAAAGCAGAGACCGTTTCGTCCAAGCCGCAATCGACTTTGCTAAGACTCTCTGCGAAAAACTCGAATCGAACTCAAAACGAGAAGAATTCGCGGGAAAAAACGCATGCATGGCGATGAATCCGCAGATGCAGCTTTGTCTCACGAGCAGGAACTCCGTCGAGAGGTGTTCGCGTCATTTGACAAGATCATTCAAGAAATGACGACTCGATTCCAGCAAATTCAAGAAATAGCGGACAAGTTCGGATTTTTGACGCCAGCGAAACTTTTGAACAGCAAGTACCAGTGTGATCTTTCTCATGTATTAGAAGAAATCGACAAGGACGAGTTTCAGATAGAGCGGAAGCGTCTCCAGCATTTTGTCGCCAGTTCTGAATCAGAGGAAGATTTAAGGGGCAAAGGACCACTGGAGCTCCTCCAGTTCATTCAAAAACTGAATCTGGGAATTTCAGTTCCAAATATAGTCATCTTGATTCGTATATATTTGGCTTTGGCAATTAGTGTCGCTAGTTGTGAGAGAAGTTTTTCGAAGTTGAAGCTAATAAAAAATTATCTCAGATCCACTATGAGCTCCACTAGACTATCAAACCTGGCTATATTGTCGATTGAACAAGAATTGGCTGCAAATATTGATTTTGACAAAGTTATTTCTGACTTCGCTGCTCGTAAAGCCCGTAGAATCCGCTTGTGGAACCGCTGATCCTATTTTACCTTCAATAAAACAGACCTCATTGCCTGTGAAATGATGTCTCGTAATTTAATTTTAATTGAGTATTGAATGGGGGCGGCAATATGGGTCCCCCGCCCCGGGCGCCGAGATGGCACGCTACGCCACTGGGTCTCATTTGATGTTGTTTTTCTCTATACCAACATCCCATTACCACTTGTTATTGAAAGCTTCAAAAAAGATCAAATCTATTTTCAAAAACATTTCCTTTAAGGGACAACACCACTGTGACCCCCTGTTTTTTTGCCATTTTTCAAGAATTTTTTTTTGTGGGAAAAAAAGAAATATTCGAAAAAAATTTTTTTGTTTTGTTCGTTGTTTATTGAAGACAGAGATGTCCAAAATTTGTATCGACCGATACTCGCTACTCGATACAAATGTAGCGAGTAGCGAAAAATCGGTTGTTTGTAAAGTCGGTTTACTGACGATGGTTGAACGTGATAACGTCATAAGAAAATACTGATGGAATGGTTTCATTTTTTAAAAGAAAATTTTAATTTTATTTGTTTGATAGATATTTTGTATGGATATAGAGAAGGAGGTAAACGGAAATCACAATTGAATTAATCAAGTTACATTTATTTGTACGCATAAATACAATTATGTCAATTTTTATTTATTTTTTTACAATGTACATAGTTTTTACAAGTATGAATGTGCTTTGAGCAATTGTTTTACAACTTTTATTTACAACTTTTAAACATGTGTGATATTTAACTTCTTACAATTTGTGTTATTCTGTTGAGAATAGGACGATGATAGGAAAAGTAGGAAATGAAAGGGAGTGTTTCGAGTGTAATGTGTCTTGAAAAAGTCAAATCGATGGTGGTGCCTCTTAGTGTTGTTGACTTATTAACGTCTGATGCACAATCGAGATTGAACATGTCTTTCATGAATTTGAGAAAAGTTTCGTCATTTTTCACGTTTGTGTTGAAGTCGCCACAAAGAAGAATTGGTACATCGGTATCAACTTCCATGATGGGATGTACATACTGGCTGTTGTAAACATACGGAAATAGTGCTTGATGCAGCAGAACACTGATGTTAGAGATACTTGCTCCAGGATGAATATAAACTGCGCCAAGAACCATTTTAAACGTGGTATCAGCGGTGAAGCATGTAAATTCTGCCAAGCAAACGTCACCAGTGTTTCTAATAAGGCGGGTTGTATCCGACAGTTCAACGTTGAGAATTTTGGCCGTGGATGTCGATGATAAGTTTCTATAAATTGCCACTCCACCTGCTGCGTTTGTTTCAGAATCTGATCGATTATTCTGCCGGGTTTCACATTCAAAATCACATGTCAACCTGATGACACGCTCATCAGGTTGATCTGCAGTGGTGGTAGATTGTTGTTGCGCGTGTTGTCGTTGACTTCTAGTTTGGACATTGTTCGACTCTTCCCCTGAACGAGATGAAGATGTAGTTGTCGCTTCAAGAGAACCACTGGCAATAGCCAAGTTAGCAGCTTGGCGTAATCTGTTGTTGCGTTGTCTTTTGTTTTTTGATTTTCTCGTAGCAGCCGCGTGAGCAGGAGTTCTAGATGCTGCGATACGCTGTCTGTACTGACGTTGTTTTTGTGCTTTCGATTTTGAAGCAACGATTATTGGCTGCGCGAATGGCGTTGCTAAAGTAGATGCTACAGCATCTTGAACCTCCATGGGTTCACTCATCGAAGGTAGTGGCTCATTCGTGAAATCCTCTGGTTCGTCAGGTTGTTTTTCCATGGTGCGATTGTAAGCGGTTCTGCAAAATGAATCGTCGTTCGAAACAATTTAGAAAATTTTTCATAAAATTCTTCGTTCAGAAAATCATTTTAAATTTACAAAATACTTGAATAAAATTTATTGTTCAATTAGTTACTTAATTATTTTTGCACATTTAATTGTAATTTGTTGTAAAAAAGTAATAATTTTGAATAATTTATTATAAGAATAAACTGTGATTAAATTATTGTTCATAAGTCTTAAATTTAAAATTAAAAATTTGGAAACATCATAAAATTTTTTGTAACTATAGCTTTTAAAAAGCCCGCCGCAATGTGTTTGATATAGGAGAAAATTGTTCCCTTTGACGGCTGGCTGGTCCAACCTATCATTTCAGACACGTTGTTATGATATGTGGAAGATTTAACATTTATGTTTTAATTTTTTGAAATCATAGCTACGCTCGATAATTATTTCGATCGAATAGTAAAGCAATTGATTTTTACTCATCGTGAAATAGTTCTGTTAACTTATTGTTATAGTTTTGTCAATTATAGCATAACCTACAATCGCTGCACTAGCGGACCGATGCTATTTATTTTAATGATGAAAGCACGAATAATCGACAATATATCACTGAACATATATTTAATATCGAAAGAATCATTACCTTTATCGCCGCAATTATCGTTGCTATAAACAATTCACACCACATTCACTTTTCACTGCACTTCATACTTGACGAAAACATGTACATGTATTATTGTATAGCAGCTGTCCACGCGGACGCATCGCTCATGGCTTCTGCACACTGCGCGCGATGGGCGACAAGCAATGAGCGATATCCAATGAGAGCTCGAGTATGACGGAAATGCTCTATGAGAGTGACGTTGCCATTGGATATCGCTGAGCGCTCGTCGCTCGTCCCTCGCAGTGTACAGAGGCCTTCACTCAAGTAGGAGAGAGACAAATGTCGAACGCTGCCGAACGCTGCCGAACGCGGAGGCCGATTGTACCTCTTTGTCGCTCGTTCCGCGCTCTCGCTTACACTTCAAGCCATAAATGGAACGCCTCAGAGCGAGGTAACGGCAATGAGTCATGCTTTTTCGTGCGTGCAGCCGGCTCCATCGATTTATAAGACGTTATCACGTCAAAAAAATTCGCTACTCGATATGAATGTAGCGAGTAGCGAAAAAAATGTCGCTACTCGATACATAAGTAGCGAGTAGAGATTTTTTTTCGCTACTCGATACTTAAGTAGCGAGTAGAGATTTTTTTTCGCTACTCCCTACATTTGTATCGAGTAGCGAATTTTTTTCGCTACTCGATACTTAAGTAGCGAGTAGCGAAATTTTTTCGTTACTCGCTACATTTGTATCGAGCAGCGAATTTTTTTTCGCTACTCGCTACATTTGTATCGAGTAGCGAATTTTTTTCGCTACTCGCTACATTTGTATCGAGTAGTGAGTTTTTTTTTCGCTACTTGCTACATTTGTATCGAATAGCGAAATTTTTTTCGCTGCTTGCTACATTTGTATCGAGTAGCGAATTTTTTTCGCTGCTCGCTACATTTGGATTGAGTAACGAATTTTTTTTTGCTACTCGCTACATTTGTATCGACTAGCGAATTTTTTTTCGCTACTCGCTACATTTGTATCGAGTAGCGAGTTTTTTCGCTACTTGCTACATTTGTATCGAGTAGTGAAATTTTTTTCGCTGCTCGCTACATTGGTATCGAGTAGCGAATTTTTTTTCGCTGCTCGCTACATTTGGATCGAGTAGCGAAATTTTTTCGATACCAAAACCAAAATGACTCTATGATAGTAGTAGCAATGAGTGGAATCAGGGAAGGTATAATTGCAGGAATAAAAATAACTCGTAGGCATTGATAATTAAATAAATAATAATTAATATAATTAATATAATTAAATAATAAGAAAAAGTTAAGATTTTTTCGGATATTATCTTAATATTTACATAGTGGTTTACAGAAGTGGCGAGATCTCAACGAAATTATAAATGAGTTTAACAGTCGGTACTCGAAGCTTTTCATGAAAAGTACACGCTTCCACGTAAATTAAATATTTGTTTTGGAGAAACTCTATGAGATATTAAAATTTAATTAAATGAAAAAAGTAAAAATCCATCGGGCGAATAGATCGCTGACCCACAATCGTATATTAGTACAGTCGTGCTGTATATTAAAATCGGAAAATCGGAAAAAATTAATTTACCTAAAAACAAGTTTACCTAAAAATCGGGGTGTAGGGTTTTTTTAAGGGGATGAAGGGGGATGGGGGTGGATTAATGCCAAAGTACAACCGTCACAAGGTCGGCGCCGGGAGACAAAATGTTCAGAAAAATCCGGGCTTTATTTTTGTCCGCAGCGCCGAAGTCGTGAAAGTTCATTTTGGGGGTGAAAAAGTGGGGTGAAATTTTGAAAAATTAGTTTTAATTCGATAACTAAGGAAAATTCATACCATTTTTGTTCAAATGGGAACGTCGTAGCCATTGAAATGACGCGTCGATTGAGTCTTTGGTCATCCCTCTCCGATAATATCTTCACCGCCAAAAAAATTGTTTAAATATTTAAAAAAATGGTTTATTGAATAACTCAAAAACAATAGGTTTTTCGGGGGTGGTTTGAATATACGAAATGTAAAGAATATTTTTCTCTATATTTTCTATCCTATGGACCACCCTTAAATGTTGCTTTTTTCAACCCCTCCTAGGGGTTGAAAATTCAAAATGAAATTCTGGGAAAACTATTGACCGAAAATAAAGAGACACGAGTATGTCGCTGTGAACAAAAATGTAGCTGATCATTGAAGCTACAAATTGTTCCACGGCGGCGAATTCGTGCGGTCAATAGTTTTCACAAAATTTCATTTTTTATTTTCAACCCCCGGGCGGGGGGGGGGGGGGGGGGGGTTAGAAAAAGCAAATTTCAAGAGTGGTCCATAGAAACGAAAATATAGAGAAAATTATTCTCTACTATTCGTACACTTAAACCATCCCCGAAAAATTGATTGTTTTTTAATTATTCAATAAACACTTTTTTTTGGTATTTCAATAATTTTTTTGAGGATGAAGACATTATTGAAAAGTAATGGTAAAATATTCGATCGACGCGTCTTTTCAAGAGCTACAACGTTCCCATTTGAACAAAAATTGTACGAATTTATCCTAAGAATTTATTGAATTAAAATTGATTTTTCAAAATTGAAACAACTTGAAAAGAAAACAGAATCTTGAAGAAAAAAAAAATCGTGATTTGTTTGCGCATCTCGTTTTTCCCCGGTCTCGCGTATATAAGATGAGCATCGATCTTGATTTTTTTAAATTCCACGTGCCGTTGTGTTGCCTATGATTAACTGTCGGTTATATATAGAGAGAAAAAGACGAAAAGTGTCTGTGTTCGCCACTACAATGCTATATCGGTATACCGTATTTTCGAACAAAATTGCGCTTACTCGATACATTTTCGATACATTTTCGATACTTTCATACCGAAGTATCGAGTAGTCCGTAGCGAAACAAATTTCGCTACTTAATACATCTGTAGCGAGTAGCGAAAAAAAATCGCTACTTGATACATTTGTAGCGATTAGCGAAAAAAATTGCGCTACACGATACATTTGTAGCGAGCAGCGAAAAAAACTTCGATACATTTGTAGCGAGTAGCGAAAAAATGTCGCTACCCGATACAAATGTAGCGAGTAGCGAAAAAAATGTCGCTACTCGATCCAAATGTAGCGAGTAGCGAAAAAAATGTCGCTACTCGATACTTTTGTAGCGAGTAGCGAAAAAAATTTCGCTACTTGATACATTTGTAGCGATTAGCAAAAAAATTTCGCTACTCGATACAAATGTAGCGGGGAGCGAAAAAAATGTTGCTACTCGAAACAAATGTAGCGAGTAGCGAAAAAATTTCGCTACTCGATACAAATGTAGCGCAATTTTTTTTGCTACTCGCTACAAATGTAGCGAGTATCTTTTTTGTATCTCGATACAAAAGTATCGAGGTATGGACATCTCTGATTAAAGATACATAAATAGTATATTACGACCCTAGGCCCGAAAGTTGGATTTTCTGGCACGTGCGATATGAAGGCCGAGGCGAAGCCGAGGCCTTCATATCGCACATGCCAGGGCATCCAACATTTGGGCCGTGGGTTGTATACTATTTTTCTTGATCCCGTAGCCGAAAGTACGGGCCTAATTAATGTATGTAATTCCGTGCAATTAATGCTGTCATTCGTGCTATCAGCTGTCATCTGTTGGCTGTCAGCCGGCCATCTCGTGAAATGCAATGAAGCTGTCGTTCTCGCAGGGAGGCGAGCGAAAGGGGGGGGGGGGGGGGATGCCCGCCCGACTTTTGCAAGACCGAGGCGAAGCCGAGGTTTTGCTGGTCGGGGCGGGCATTGAAAACATCAAGATGAAATAAAACCAACATTACTATCATAAACATCAAATCAACGAACCAAGAACATTCTGATGAGGATTCTTCCATTTTATTTTTTTTTTCGACACTTGAACGAAATTCTTCGCGAGACCACGACACGATTTTGACAGGAGCGAGCATAAGATAAAAGAATAACGTGCATGTGTAAATATCGCCGGCCCCGAAAATCCTGTCAGAGCGAGCGGTCGTCAGCCGGCCACAAAAAATGCTCTTCCCAGCCTGAAATGCGGCCGGAAAGTGCGTACTTTCGGATAGGGGAGCAAGAAAAAAAAATTTCAAATTTTTGACGCCCCATGTTGACGTTGGGGAAGCTCCCGCGTCAGGTACTGTTGCCTCTGCAGTGGTTCGCGGCACGCAGCAGAACTCTCTTCAAAGTCGATCTGAAAAAAAAATACCGAGTGTTTTTGTTAATAATATGATATTTTGAAGCAAAGTACATAGAGATTTGAAAAAAATATTGATTTTTTAAAAATAGGCACGCTTTTGAAATTAAAGGACGATTTTCGAGCAAAATTTCTCATCGAAAATAGGCTATAACTTTTTTTATTATTGAGATATCGAAACAATCCTATGTACTTCTTTAGATAATCTAGTTTTATTGATGCAGTCCAAATTTGAAGTCGATCGGATAAAAATTGCTCGAGTTCTGCTGCGTGCCGCACTCAAAAAAGTTGTTTTGAGAAAAACGCGTTCAGTTTTAGGTTTGTTAATTTATGCGATAAATTGGAAAAAAAAATGTGTACTTTTAATCAGCGATACCGGCACCATATAGCTGGCCTTCAAGAAGCAAATCATTGTCCCTAGCATCTTTTCTCGGACTTGTAGAGGCTCTTCTTGCCTCTTTTGCACCGTCTGTGAACGAGCGCTCCGCCAGCTTGATCCGCGCTGCGTCGGTTTCAACGCAAAAAATTGAAACAATTTGGGCCGATAGTTATCCCCAACGTCTCCAAAACTTTCATGAGGCTTCTATCATTGAATAATAATACCGCGGTATCAGCTGCAATATCGACGATTGACGATTGACGACTTGAACATTTTTCAATTATCGCCACCTATGGCTTTTTTCGAAACTATATTTATAACAATAGCCGGTTTTTGTGAAGGGAGACAAAAGAATACCTGGGAAAGACCCGCAGGACCTGGGAAAGGCCCGGTATACCTGCCGACCCTGAGGCGCGCAACTGCACGGGACCCCGAGCGTCACGGAGCGCTGCACCGCTCCACAAAATATTCAATATCTCCGAAAATAATTATTTTTTCGATCTGGTTCCAACGGCATCTTAATCTTAAATGTATTTTAGATTTTTCTAGATGGTTTTCAAAAAATCGATTTTTTGAAGCCGTCACAGTGGTGTTGTCCCTTAAACGAAATAATTAAAGCCATAGAATACATCATGTTCTCAACTTTCTTTACATTTCAAAATTAAATTTATCGACAAATCTCAGTGTTACCAATGGGCTCACCTCTGTCTGCAAAACTATCTAACATCGTCATGATTGATCTTGAAACAAATTGTCAGGAAAAATAAAAATTTTGGTTACCACTATATAAAAGATATGTTGATGATATTATTATTGCTCTACCAACAGAAAAAATTGAATCCACCAAAAAGATTTTTAACTCATATAATTCAAAATTACAATTTACATCAGAAAATGAAGTAGATAAAAAATCCCGTTTCTTGATATACTTTTAATCCATAAACAAAATTCAATTATCACAAATTGGTATAGGAAACCAACCTGGTCAGGCAGATTCATACATTTCTTTTCACACCATCCACTTTTCTAAAAAAAAGCCATAATTTACATGCTAGTTGACAGAGCAATAAAATTATCTCATCCTTCTATTCACAAAGAAAATCTTAAACTGATTAGTAACACGATCACACAAAATTGCTATCCGATCTCTTTCACAGAAAAAATAATAAAACATCGCTCACACATCACTCATTTCAAACACAGATGAATAAGAAGAATTAACGCAATACAAGAACTTATGCATATCAAACCAATATAGTTATAACCAAAACAGAATTAACATAACAGTTATACAAAACGACACAACAATTTTATAACACAATCATAACATAAAACATTCGTGTATTTAATTCCTTCAAACTTGATTTGTAAAATTTGTGTATCAAAATTTATAGAGAAAAATATAATTTCTGAAGAGGACCCGAACCAAAGGATCGAAACGTAAGAAAGCATAATTTATTTCCATCGCTGACCTTGGAAAACCTCTATTGGCCGGACTGAAGCCGAATCTTCAACTAGTAGCTTGTCATCAACACGGCCGCACAGATCTTTGACTCATTAATTCTCATACTTTCATGAAGCGATAAAGCATTATCCCCAAAAACAAGCCAATCATCCATCCGGCCGCGAATCGTCAGTACCAGAAAGTGCACATATTCTACAAGCGATGAGATGATCTCGTTGGTAGCGTTCCTGGCTTCGGTCCGCAGGGGCGCGGGACGTTCCCCGCGCTGAGTGCTTTTTTTAAAATTATTATTACTATTAATTCTTATTTGATTATTTTTGTTGTTTATCATTATTATTTTAATTAGTTATCTTTTAGTGTCGAAAAATGTATCGAGCTCTCCGACCGCTTATTTCATTAGTTTGTACAATAATTTAAATGTAATAATAAATCTAAATTTCAACTTATTTATCTTCTAAGAAATTGTTTGCGCTTTACTCATACCCGTCCCTATGCCAAATAAATTGTAATTCATAAAAGTAAGCGGAAATATATTTATATTCGTATTATTACAGTACTACCTCCCTAAGAGAGCGGTCTAGGGCGGTTAGGGGAAGTAATTCTCGAGAAATTCGTCGCCGAAGCCTTCCCCCACCGCTAGGTTAGCGCGCTCGAAAATCGCGCATGTGGTAGCGTGTATGTGTTTCTCCAGTCGACCTCTATGAGAGAGCGCGAACGAAAGTGTTGAGCAAACTGTAAACAAGTTGCGGAAAGTGTACTGGCGTTTCGTCGTTTCATGCGTAAGTATATCTCATTGAATATTGATGTGTAAATCTTTCTTTTTCTTCGCGTTTTTTTTATTCTGCTGTTTGGTATATTTTGTTGTTGCAATATTATAACACATATGAAGGAAACATTTGTAAAATTTTCAATAATTGTTGAATTATCTTATTGTTCGCAAAAATATACGTAGTATATTCGTTATCGAAACTCGAACATATACAGTAGAACCTCGATTATCCGGACCAATTGGGACCGAGACTAGTTCGGATAATCAAAAGTTCGGATAATCGAAACGTGGGTTTTTTGGGACGAGATCATAAACAACACCTTTTTATATAAAAACAGTACATACATATATATTATAATTTGACATATATGTTAACGTTGAAATATATATATATATATATATATATATATATATATATATATATATATATATATATATATATATATATATAATGTATTTGAAATACCTGAAAAAAGTTGAATGCTTTTTTTATATTTTTTAAAAATAAAATCGTCCATTTTTAATTGACGAACGGCTGTAACGCGTTTTTGAGCGGCTAAGTCTCGCAGCCGTTTGGGAAGGAGAGATTGCGTTGGGTTGCTCATTGTTGCTCACGGCGGTGGCAGCGAGCAACAATGTATCTTTCGCGCCAACGTTCGGATAATTGAGGTTCTACTGTACAGTGTACAAAAAAAATGTAACTAACAATTTATCTTCTGTATATACTTCAAGTTGAAATATACAATGTATATATATGTATAAATATTTCATTTTTAGATAAAACGGGATGGCTGAATCGAAAATATATTTTACTTGCATTAAATTACTACTTGAAATTTAATTATGGTGCATGCTTTTCTCCGACTTTACGGCTTAAACGTATATATTATTATACAAAGGAATATTATCCATTTGACAATCGTGCGACGTGCGATTTTCTGAAATCGCTCGCGATCTCTTATGGAGTTGTCCGCGACAAACTCGGGAGGCCTCGGGTACACTGGACAGCTCGAGCTAGGTGGGGGAAGCCATAAAATGCGCTCAAGCGGAACGGCGGGGAAATTCTCTCTTAGCGAGGGCTCTCTTAGGGAGGTAGTACTGTATATTCATTCTCAAACTTTCATCAACCGATAAAGAATTATCCCCAAAAACAAATCAATCATCTATCCGGCCGCGAACCGTAAATGCCAGAAAGTGGCATTTTTGTATGTTTTTACATTTACAGGTAATTTTCATTGTAATGGGGTGAATTGTTTATTTGTGAACACTCACCATTGACAGAACAAAAAAAAATTAATCGTAAAACATCATGAGCAGTTTTCCTATTTTCAGAATAATATTCTTTCAATGAGCGTGTTTCACGTATAAACAATTCGCCCCATACAAAAAGGAAAAAATAATTTTAAAAAACAGAAAAGCACTGAGCGCTGGGAACGATCCCGCGCCCCTAAGCTAGGAACGCTACCAACGGGACCATCTTATCGCTTGTGTTAAAAATGCACTTTCTGGCACTTACGATTCACGGCCGGATAGATTATTGACTTGTTTTTGGAGATTCTGTTTTATCGCTTGATGAAAGTATGAGAATGAATATAATGATACGAATATAAATATATTTCCGCTTACTTTTGTGAGTTACAATTTATTTGGCATAAGGACGGGTGTGAGTAAAGCGTAAACAATTTTGTAGAAGATAAATAAGTTGTAATTTAGTTTTATTATTACATTTAAATTAACGTACAATCTAATAAAATAAGCGGTGGTAGTGCGCAATAAATTTTTCGACACTATAAGATAACTAATTAAAATAATAATGATAACTAATCAAATAGGAATTAATAGTAATAATAAATTTAAAAAAAAGTACTGAGCGCGGGGACGTTCCCGCGCCTTTGCAGACCGAAGTCCGGAACGCTACCAACGGGACCATCTCATCGCTTGTAGAATATGTGCACTTTCTGGTACTGACGATTCGCGGCCGGATGAATGATTGGCTTGTTTTTGGGGATAATGTTTTATCGCTTGATGAAAGTATGGGAATTAATGAGTCAAAGATGTGTGCGGCCGTGTTGATGACAAGTTGCTAGTTGAAGATTCGGCTTCAGTCCGGCCAATAGAGGTTTTCCAAGGTCAGCGATGGAAATAAATTTTGCTTTCTTACGTTTCGACCCTTTGGTTCTGGTCCTCTTCAGAAATTATATCTTTCTCTATAAATTTTGATACACAAATTTTACAAATCAAGTTTGAAGGAATTAAATACACGAATGTTTTATGTTATGATTGTGTTATAAAATTGTTGTGTCGTTTTGTATAACTGTTATGTTAATTCTGTTTCGGTTATAACTATATTGATTTGATATACATAAGTTCTTGTATTGCGTTAATTCTTCTTATTTATCGGTGTTTGAAATGAGTAATGTGTGAGAGTGTGGTTTACCATATTATGGAGTTATAAAGAAATGAAATATGAGAATCGACTAACCTCGATGTTGTTGATGTTTATAGCTTTTGCTTATATTTGGAGGTTATTTTAAAAGACAGTATTTATGGAAGTAAATACTGTTTTGCTGGAGTATACTCAATAGATGGAAGAATTTATCGTTTTTTAGCGATTTTTATCATCTGTAATAGATTAATAATTATAAGAAAGTTTTGTATTTTATTTGTGAAAATTTAATGTACGTGATTAATTTAAAAGAAATTTTAATAAAGTATCAAATGACTGTGATGATTACCTATTGAGATTTAAAAAATTTTCTTCCAAAATAAACAAAAACTCGAAATTTACATTTCTCAGTTAAATATTGAGTTGTGTGATCACGGAGAGTTCGAGAGAAACTGAGTGGTGTCTTAATTTCGTGAAGCTTATTAGAGTCTTTATTTTGCCGATCGGGGGAGAAGATCCTTCAGGCAGTGACGTGTCAAGAGAAATAAAATTGGTGCGTCATATTAAGAGTATTCAAAATTAAATTATAGTGTCAATAATTTAAAAATTGTTATGTCAAGTAAAGTATTGTAAAATATTTTAATAGTTATATAATAGAGTTATAGATCGAGCTTAGTTTTTGTATGTCAGTTCTAAAATTTATGGCGTTGGAGTGTGCCTTAATTTGGATCATTTCTAGGATTAGTCTTTTTCGAGCCAATTTTCATTGTTCAAAATGTTTACATTGTCGAATTGAAAGTCATGTTTTTGTTCTATCACAGGTTGTAATAAGGCTGTGTGTATTGTGGTAGTATGTTTTAGACTATTTTTATGTTCTTTTATTCTGGTTTCAAGGTATCTTTTGGTTTGGCCGATGTTGGATTTTTGGTTGTTATTTATTTTGTCTTTGGTGGACCCAGTAATCGATGAAATGTTGTGTTTATTGTTTGTGACTAATGTTATTTTGTATTGTTGAAAAAGACGAATTAGTTGATGATGGCCCTAGCAATTTTGGCAACTGCAAAGTCAACCGAAAATATCAACGGCTGAATTTGGACAGCTTTACAACTATAAAGTCGACCGTAAAAAAAATCCTAATGGTTGATTCAACGGTTGTTTAAGGTATTCCTTTCACGAACCCAAATATTTTACACTTAACTGATTTTCGTCTATAGTGAAGTAAAAATACATCCCAGTATACTGGTAAAATTTCAAGCCATGTTACCGAACCTTTAACGAAAAATTACGGCCCTAAAAATCGTCTCACTTATACGGCGCTTTATGGACATGTCACGCTGGCCACATGTCTTTCTAATAATTTATACACTAAATAACTCTAGATGCCTAATATAAACTGCTCACAGGTGTAAAAAAGTCTAAAGATTCCGTAACAACAATAAAAACAGAGGGTCACCGAACGTTTAAAGAAAATATTAATGTTAAAACTTGGAAAAGTGTGGTTAGCAGAAGAATTTTTGTAGCCGTGACGTTTCAAATAAATGTAAAAATGTCTCAATCTACTAAATTTGCGCGAATTTTATTATTCTAGTTTATCGTTGTGTATAATAATCCATTATAACTTGTTTTTTTTATTAAGCGCAATTGTAATTTACCGACGATTCAGAAGGCCCTGCTTATGCCCCCACAAAATACGGCCCTCCGCGAAAGGAATACCTTAACCGCGGCCATTTTGATTTCGCTGGATGGTTGTCTCACTTCGTCGCACAATCTGCTGCGGATATTCTCTCATTGATTACTCAATTCTACGCGAATCATCAATTTAATTATCAAGACAGTATAATTTGATTAATCATTAAATATATTGCGTCGAGTCAACCATCCAATCAACCGTCGAGTCAACCATCCAATCAACCGCCGAGTCCAACCATCCAGTCAACCGTCTAGTCAACCATCCACAGAAAACGCAGGATGGTCGACTTTCAAAGATGAACAGTTGAAAAGCTGTCCAAATTCAACCGTTGAACTTTTACGTTGACTCAGCTGTCTTTTACAACCGGTTGACCAAAATGACAGGGGGATGTTTTTTGGTGCAAGGAACATTTATTAGTCTGGAAGAATCAAAATTGTTGTTATTCTTTTTTTGACTGTTGATAGTGGAAAGCCGATGTTTTATTATTTCTTCTGTGAAAGACATCGGATAGCAATTTTGTGTCATCGTGTTACTAATAAGTTTGAGGTTTTCTTTGTGAAATGAAGGATGAGATAATTTTATTTCTCAGTCAACTAGCATGTAAATTATGGCTTTTTTGGGAAAATGGGTGGTGTGAAAAGAAATGTATGAATCTGCCTGACCAGGTTGGTTTCCTATACCAATTTGTGATAATTGAATTTTGTTTATGGATTAAAAATATATCAAGAAACGGAATTTTTTAATCTACTTCATTTTCTGATGTAAATTGTAATTTTGAGTTATATGAGTTAAAAATCTTTTTGGCGGATTCAATTTTGTCTGTTGGTAGAGCAATAATAATATCATCAACATATCTTTTATATAGTGGTAACGAAAATTTTAATTTTTCCAGACAATTTGTTTCAAGATCAATCATGACGATGCTAGATAGTATTGGGCCAGAGGTGAGCCCATTGGTAACCCTGAGATTTGTTGGTAAATTTTATTTTGAAATGTAAAGAAAGTTGACAACATGATGTATTTTATGGCTTTAGTTATTTCGTTTAAAGGAAATGTTTTTGAAAATAGATTTGATCTTTTTTGAAGGCTTTCAATAACAAGTTGTAATGGGATGTTGGTATAGAGAGAAACAACATCAAACGAGACCAATTTGTAGTTGAGTGGAATTGAGATGTTAGAAAGTGAATGTTTTAGGTGGAAACTATCTTTGACGTGTGAATTAGTCGTATTGATTAATTTAGAAAGTTTAGAGTGTATAAATTCAGCTAGTTTGTGTTGGACTATTTATTGTTAATGCATTTTTGTAGAGTGCTGATGGAATTTCTATTTGTTAATTTGTAAGTTGAGGAATCTGCGAGTAAATTATGAGTTTTTGTAATGTAATCTGATTTGTTAAGAATGACTGTTGAATTTCCTTTGTCAGCTCGTGTAACTAAAAGTTGAGGGTTGTTTTTTAAGAATGAGGACGTGTGTTTTATAATTTGATTAGTGTTGGAAAATGATGTTGGAATATTTATTGTGCTTAAGATTTTAGTGAATCTGGTTCCAATTTCGATTTGTCTAGGTTTCTCGAGTAAAAAATCTAATTTGGACTCAAGTTCGGAGATTGATTTGTGGATATGAGTTTTTATGTTTGAGAGTTTGAGGTAAGGAAAACAAAACTTTTGACCTAGAGACAAGAATGTGGAAATGTGTAGCGGAATATCAATGTTGGAGAGATTTATAAGCCATTCTTTCATTTTATTTAATTGATTATCGAATTTATATTATTCAGAGGATCAGTGGAAAGATTATTATTTGTGTCCTGTTGTCTATTAGTAAGGGTTGAGTATAAGATGTTGTGATTTTGTGTTGTTTGATTTATGTTTTGATAATTTAGGTGATGTATATTGCTTTGGTTCAAATGTGTTTGTGCTGACATTGTTCTTAAAAATTCGTCATGATTGAAAATGTGAAGATGTATGTTCTTGGTTCGTTGAAATCTAAGGTTTTGAAGTTTTTTTTTTTTTTTCATGTGAGAGTTTTCATATGAGAGCTATGAGAATTAATATAATAATACGAATATAAATATATTTCCGCTTACTTTTATGAATTATAATTTATTTGGCATAAGGACGGGTGTGAATAAAGCGTAAATAATATTTTAGAAGATAAGTAAGTTGTAATTTAGATATATTATTATATTTAAATTAACGTATAAACTAAAAAAAATAAGCGATGAAAGTGTGCGATACATTTTTTTTGTATACATTAATAACGCAGAGAATCAAGAGCTAAATAAGCATTGAAATCATCTAATAGCCTCGCTTGTGCCGTCGGGTGACGTCACGCGCGAGTCGTGCTCAGATTGCTTGTTCCCTCGAATCCTTCGTTTCGGCTTGGCCGCACATGAACGTGCTCAGCGTCCATGAGTTGGTGTAGCTGCCGAAGGCGCGGTCGGGAAACTTCGGTGGCGCTCGGCTCTTCCCGAAGACGTCCGAGCGTCGCTCGCTCACGGACACGCACCCTATGATTGTATGATGGGTGCACAAGAGACTAGAGAGGGGGTAACTTTTGCGCGCGATCTGGCTGCACTGGGCGGAAGAAACCGGGTTTCTTCCCCTTTCCAACCTTTGACCGTAATTAATCTTTTTTCTTAGCACGCAACTTCCGATCATAGCTTAAACTCTAGATCAGGTTTGACTTATTTGGCTGTTTGATTTATATATGTAGGGCCTCCCCCGGAGAGCCCTGAATTATCGATTGCCCGGAAAGCACAAGAAGACGGACGCTGAGAGGCGCTCGACAAGTAAACAAGGTGTAATTTTTCTCAAACCCTCAATTAATCAAACACTTTAACGTCATGTTGTGTTCTCCCTTTTCTTACAATCCCACAAATTCGGGGGTCTCGTCCGGGATTAAAAGGGTAATCGTTGAGAAAGTTCAGTTTTGGAAAGCAAATAAGCCGGAGTGCGTGCGCGAGCACGTGGTCGGTGCGAAAAGGAAAAGCAGCCAAGACGGAAAAAGACGGGACAGAGACGGCGAGGAACGAGAAAGACGATTTCGAAAGTGACGAGAGCACCGATTCGAAATATTACGAAACCGTGGATGACGTATCGGACGAATGCGAACAATTCCCAGAGACACCGAAGCCGACGAAATTAAAGATGATAATTCCGAAGATGAAAACTAGGGGGATTGTTACGCAGCCGAGGTGCAGCCGCACGGGGCGATTCCTGAGTGTGAGAGAAATCATAGACGGACAAAGTGAAACGGTGCAATTCAAGATGGTCGATGAGGTAAAAGGTGGCCTTCCAAAATTTGATTCGAGAGGAGCAGCTAGCGGGAGTGCACCGATTGATACAGGGGAAAGCGAAAGATTACGTCGAGAAATCGAGCAATTAAGACGCGATAGAGCCGACTTGCAGCAGCAACAGGTAACACACGCCGGCCATGTTGGCCCTTCTCCCTTCCAAGTCCAATTCAAAGACGTGGACAGTACACTCTTAAAATTTTGTGGAGTTGATATTTCGCTATCGGTGGAACAGTGGATCGCGCATATTGAGGAAAGCGAACTCATGTATGGCTAGAACCCCCTATAAACACTCGTTTTCGCCAAAAATACGCTTATAGGAGTGGCTCAGCTATAGCTCGAGTCGCAAAAAAACTTTAGGTCGTGGCAGGACTTGAAGGCAGCGGCAGTGCAGCCAGGTCGCGCGCCAAAGTTACCCCCTCTCTAGTCTGTTGCGCGCCCATCACACAAATATAGTAGCGCGTGTCCGTGAGCGAGCGACGCTCGGACATCTTCGGAAAGAGCGGAGCGCCGTCGAAGTTGCCCGACCGCGCCTTCGGCAGTTACACCAACACGGACGCTGAGCACGTTCATGTGCGGCCAAGCCAAAACCACGGTCTTACATACAGGTCTTAAAACTCGCTCAAAATTTCAGAGGTGGGAGATGGCCTCTTATTGAAGCACCGACTGTTTCAACTCGTGACCACGAGGATCGCTGCTATAGAGTGATGCAGGCTGTGTGAGAGAGACGGAAATAGATTTCAAAAGTAAACAAAACCCAAATATAACCGCTGATTCACGCGACCACACGCCCCGTGCTCTACTTGTAAACTTGTAAAAACGGTGATATTGAAAAATGACTAAGTGGTGTATTGTGCCAACGTGTAAAACAGGCTCTCGGAGTGAAAAATCGAAACACTCAGTGTTTCGGGTGCCGAGAGACTTGGCGCAATTAAAAAAATCGGAGGCCGCGATACCGGGAGTTGGTAAATTAGAGCCGAGACACGTTGTGTGCGAAAATCATTTCGAACCGAAATATATTCATCGAGGATGGGCGAAACAGGCGTTGGAGCCGGGAACCTGAAAAAAAAGAAAAATTATTGGGATCATTACATTAAATACTTTCCAGGCTGGAAAACATAAAACAAAGTTAGTGAATTATTTTAATTTACCCTACTCGAGAGTCCTTTGCTTAAAGGTAGGAAAAGAGGTGTTTTTTTAAATTTACCAACGCAAACCGTTTCGGAAACTGCAAAGTAGAGATTATTGAAAATGTTTCTTGGGACATGCATTAAAATTTTTCAAAGAGGAAGTAAAGAATTGCAACAGAAGCACTGTTTCTTAAGTATTTGTTTCATTTTCAAGAAATATATCCTGCAAGTGTTTCAGTCTGGAATAGTTGCCACTTATTTTCCGATCAATTAAAACAACGCGTAAAGCCTATTTTTTTTATAAAAGCTAAAACATGTTTTTAAAAAACCGAGCGCACAGGGATCGAACACTGAAAGCAGCATTACGAAGCTTGCACCGAGTCCCTCGACCAACACGAGCTCACATTGACACCTATATAAAAAACATTCATATTTATTATAAAGATAAAGTTACTTTTAATTGTATTTAGGCCCATCATGCATTTTTGGCATTGAATATCGTAATCTGCCTATACCAGCCAATTGTACAGCTAGGTTAGGTTCCTATGAGTCAACAATCGATTTCCATCTCTCTCGCACAGCCTGCATCACTCTATCGCAGCGACACTCGTAGTCACTAGGCGAAACGGCCGGTGCTTCAATCCGAGGACATACCCCCATAACCAGAGTTTCAAGACCTGTATGTAAGACCGTGGCCAAAACGAAGGCTTTGAGGGAAAAAGCAATCTGAGCACGACTCGTGCGTGACGTCACCCGACGGCACGCGCGAGGCTTTTAGATTATTTCAACACTTATTTAGCTCTTCATTCTCTGCGTTATTAATGTATACAAACAAATATATCGCGCACTCTGATCGCTCATTTTTTTAGTTTATACGTTAATTTAAATATAATAATAAATCTACATTACAACTTATTTATCCTCTAAAAAATTGTTTACGCTTTACTCTTACCCGTCCTTATGACAAATAAATCATAATTCATAAAAGTAAGCGGAAATATATTTATGATCGTATTATTATATTAATTCTCATACTTTCATGAAGCGATAAAGCATTATCCCCAAAAACAAGCCAATCATCCATCCGGCCGCGAATCGTCAGTACCAGAAAGTGCACATATTCTACAAGCGATGAGATGGTCCCGTTGGTAGCGTTCCTGGCATCGGTCCGCAGGGGCGCGGGATCGTTCCCCGCGCTCAGTATTTTTTTTAAATTTATTATTTCTATTAATTCTTATTTGATTAGTTATTTTTATTAGTTATCATTATTATTTTAATTAGTTATCTTTTAGTGTCGAAAAATTTATTGCGCACTCCGACCGCTTATTTTATTAGTTTGTACGTTAATGTGAATGTAATAATAAATCTAAATTAGAACTTATTTATCTTCTAAAAAATTGTTTGCGCTTTACTCACACCCGTCCTTATGACAAATAAATTGTAATTCATTAAAGCTAGCGGAAATATATTTATATTCGCATTATTATATTCATTCTCATATACTATCATCAAGCGATAAAGTATTATCCCCAAAAACAAGCCAATCATCCATCCGGCCGTGAATCGTCAGTATCAGAAAGTACACATATTCTACAAGCGATGAGATAGTCCCGTTGGTAGCGTTCCTGACTTCGGTCCGCAGTATTACTATTAATTCTTATTTTTATTAGTTATCATTATTATTTTAATTAGTTATATTTAACTCCTTCGCAGTCAGGCGAAAATTAGATTTTCGTGCTACTTTTGTGTTGGAAAAAAATCTTCACAGATTTACCCTAAAATCGGTGAATCTGAATCTGAAATCGGATTTCCAAAATAAAAAATGGCGAATCCAATATGGCGGACGCAAATTTGACAAATGGTTTGATTCCGACAAAAGTGAGCACTATAAGGTTTTCAAGGTCGCTGAATCCAAATTTGAAATCAGATTTCAAAAATTCAAAATAGCGGATCTAATATGGCGGATGCAAATTTGAAAAATGGTTTGATTTCGACGAAAGTGAGTACCTCAGGGTTTTCGAGGTTGGCGGATCCAAATCTGAAATCGAATTTCCAAAATTCAAAATGGTGGCTCCTATATGACAGGAAAGGTTTTCAGTTTTAATATGATTAAGTTGATTTGAATTCGAGCGACTAAGTGCGAGAAATCATTAACATAATATTAATAATAATATAAACAATGTGAATGTCTAGCGAGAATTTTGACATTTGAAATATTTTGATAATTTTGAATGCAGCCAAATGTTGTTATTTCTTATAATAACAATATGGGAGATGAAGACAAAACAGATCAGTCTATTTCTTCTTACGAAACAATTCACACGACCGTCAAGTGCCATCACACATTATACTTTCATTTATCCGATACTGCAATTTATAATGCTTCCGTCGTCTATAATCATCTCTAAACTGACTCGAAAAAAATGACTTCTTTACACTTTCGTTGTGCACTGGCAACAGAGTTAGAAGATCATTGTGATCAACACACATCATCTAAAGAGCATGTTTGTTAACCCAAAAATCCTCTGCACTCATCACGAAGTCGCTATCCATTCTATATTTCAGACGATAAGTAGATAAGAAAGCGTTGCACTGAATGTTATTCAAAAAAACAAAGAAAGGCAACATTCTTTATGTGCAAAGATTGTGGTAACGTTCCACTGTGTGCGGTATCTTGCTTCCAAAAGTACCACGAATAACGGGATGATCAAGTGAAATACCGAAATTCTTTTTCATTTGTTGTCCAAACATAAAATGAAAGATATAAATTAATGATAAAAATCCACAAAGAATGAAAAAAAACGATAGATACAGACAACAACAAAAAGAATAAAATTAAAATCGAAAAAAATTAAAACTACAAAAGAAATACAAATTTTTTAAGTTGCAGAATACAAAAAAAATTGAATACGAGAAATACGAGAAAAAAAAATAAAATATGAATAGCAACAAGAAATTGGAAAAAATACAAAAAGCACATAAAAAATGAAAATACAAAAAGCAAAAGAAGTACAAAAAAGTACATAATCGGAGTCAATGACCGCCGCGTCCTCGATTCGTGGCTCTGAGTTCGGCAGAGAGCGGGATATAAAACCAAAAAAGTATGTTTTTACATTTGTTACTATGGATAGATTGTCATACATGCTTTCCTAAATTTTTATTCATCATATTGTATCCGAGCGTCAGATACTTGAAGTTAGGACACAAATTCGAAATTCCCGACCATCAACATCCTAAAGATACAAATTTTTGCCGAAATCAAACTACTTGTCGAATTTGCGTCTGCCATATTAGATCCGCCATTTTGAATTTTGGAAATTCGGTTTCAGCGACCTCAAAAACCATACGGTACCTACTTTCGTCGGAATCGAACCATTTTTCGAATTTGCGTCCGCCATATTGGATTCGGCACTTTGAATTTTGGAAATCCAATTTCAAATTCGGTTTCAGTGACCTCAAAAACCATACGGTGCCTACTTTCGTCGGAGTCGAACCATTTTTCGAATTTGCGTCCGCCATATTGGATCCGCCATTTTGAATTTTAAAAATTTGATTTCAAATTCGGATTTAGCGACCTCAAAAACCCTCGAACACTCACTTTCGTCGGAATCAAACAATTTTTTGAATTTGCGTCCGCCATATTGGATCCGCCATTTTGAATATTGGAAATCTGATTTCAAATTCCGATTCAGCGACCTCAAAACCTATGATTTATCAAAATTATAGTCAAATCGCTGTATTAGAAATATGTTTTTTTTTTCAAATGCCCACATGTGTGTCATGACACAAATATAGCACGACTTTTTTTTCCCATATGTGTGTCACTGACAGTCGAAGGGTTAAGTATCGAATAATTTATCGCGCACTGTGGCCGCTTATTTGATTAGTTTGTACGTTAATTTAAAGATAATAATCAATCTAAATTAAAAGTTATTTCTCTTCTAAAAAATTGTTTACGCTATACTCACACCCGTCCCTATGCCAAATAAATTGTAATTCATAAAAGTAAGCGGAAATATATTCATATTCGTACTATCATATTAATTTTCATACTTTCATCAAGCGATACAGCATTATCCCCAAGAACAAGGCAATCATCCATCCGGCCGCGAATCGTAAGTACCAGAAAGTGCACATATTCTACAAGCGATGAGATAGTTCCGTTGGTAGCGTTCCTGGCTTTTGTCCGCAGGGGCGTGGGATCGTTCCCCGCGCGCAGTGCTTTTTTTTAAATTATTGTTACTATTAATTCTTATTTGATTAGTTATTTTTATTAGTTAGCATTGTTATTTTTATTAGTGATCTTTTAGTGACGAAAAATTTATCGCGCACTCTGACCGCTTATTTTATTAGTTTGTACTTTAATTTAAATATATTAATAAATCTAAATTATAACTTATTCATCTTCTAAAAAATTGTTTGCGCTTTACTCACACCCGTCCCTATAATAACCAAAATAAACCATTATTTTCTATAAACAATAAAATAAACCACCCAAATAAATTATTATTCATAAAAATAAGCGGAAATATGTTTATACTCGTATTATTATATTCATTCTCATATACTTTCATCAAGCGATAAAGCATTATCCCCAAAAACAAGCCAATCATCCATCCGGCCGCGAAGCGTGACTTACGAGAATGAATATAATAATACGACTATAAATATATTTCCGCTTACTTTTATGAATTACAATTTATTTGGCATAGGGACGGGCGTGAGTAAAGCGAAACCAATTTTTTAGAAGATAAATAAATTGTAATTTAGATTTATTATTACATTTAAATTAACGTACAAACTAATAAAATAAGAGGTCGGAGTGCGCGATACATTTTTCGACACTAAAAGATAACTAATTAAAATAATAATGACAACCAATAAAAATAACTAAACAAATAAGAATTGATAGTAATAATAAAACAATTCAAAAAATACTGAGCGCGGGGAACGATCCCGCGCCCCTGCGGATCGAAGCCAGGAACGCTACCAACGGGACCGTCTCATCGCTTGTAGAATATGTGCAATTTCTGGTACTGACGATTCGCGGTCGGACGGATGATTGGCTTGTTTTTGGGGATAATGCTTTATCGCTTAATGAAAGGATGAGAATTAATATAATAATACGAATATAAATATATTTCCGCTTACTTTTACGAATTATAATTCATTTGGCATAAGGACGGGTGTGAGTAAAGCGTAAACAATTTTTTAGAAGATAAATAAGTTGTAATTTAGATTTATTATCATATTTAAATTAACGTATAAACTAAAAAAATAACCGATCAGAGTGCGCGATACATTTTTTTGTATACATTAATAACGCAGAGAATGAAGAGCTAAATAAGCATTGAAATCATCTAAAAGCATCGCACGTGCCGTCGGGTGACGTCACGCGCGAATCGTGGTCAGACTGCTCAGATTGCTTTTTTCCCTCGAAGCTTTCGTTTTAGCTTCCCCGCACATGAACGTGCTCAGCGTCCATGTGTTGGTGTAGCTGCCGAAGGCGCGGTCGGGAAACTTCGACGGCGCTCGGCTCTTTCCGAAGATGTCCGAGCGTCACTCGCTCACGGACACGCGCTACTATATTTGTGTGTTGAGCGCGCAACAGACTAGAGAGGGGGTAACTTTGGCGCTTGATCTGACTGCACTGGGCAGCGGTCCGATTGGAATTCAAGACGAGAATCGATGGCCGCGAGATACATCACCTGCTCACGAAACAGCACAAGCAAGCGAGCGAATCGTACCAAGAGTACATTCTCCATATGCGAAAAATCGGTAAGCGGGGTAGCATAACAGAGCCTGAAATTATAAAGTACGTTATAGATGGCATACCAGATTACGAAACCAACAAAGCTGTTCTCTACGGTGCAAAGACGTTCGCGGATTTAAATCACAAGATGGTGTATTACGAGGCAATTCGGATTAAAACAGTTAAAGGTGGGCGTGAGCGATCGGGGAGCACGGCGACAACGAATACCGAACCAGGCGGCAAAGGAAGTCCGATTTCTCCAGACGCCCGATGCTACAATTGTGGAGCCGACGGGCATCGCAGCCGAGATTGTAAGCATACCGAGCCGAAATGCTTCAAATGTAATCAATTCGGACATATTTCGAAGAGCTGCCCCAACCCAGGCGTACACAAACAAACGACGCGAGACGCTAAATATAGGGGGAAACAAACGACGGTGACGGCGAGCACTTCTCAAGTGTTGGGCGTAGGCAACGGGCACAATAGAGTCTACAAAAACATCGAGATCGACGATATAAACATGAAAAGCCGACTAGACACTGCGAGCGATTATCACCTAATACGAGTTGATTTATACCTGGAAACCCAAACAAACCCAAATTACGATCCGAGATCCGAAGTTCTTACGGGCCCGCTGAATGCAAAAATTCACACGATGGGACGATACAAAATTAATACTGTCGTAGAGAAGGTAAACTATTTGCTCACCTGTCACATTGCCAATGTAGATGTAATCCCAGAGCGGGTAATGATCGGAAGCGAAATTGTCGATGTGGCCGAGCTTTGTATACAGAAGAACGAGACGCAGATAATTAAGCTACAGCACGAAGCGAGCAGTATACTACGAATCGAGGCACAAAGCGAGGAGATCGAGATCGGGCCAAGCGTGAGTATAGCACGTCGTAATGAAATTCGTGATTTAATACGCACCTATAAGCCGGATCGGCTAGCCGAGTCGCCAATACAGCTAAGAATAATATTGAAAGACGACACGCCGGTAAGTCAGGGCCCGCGCCGATTATCGGTGCAGGAGCCGGCCGAGGTAGATAACCAAATCGAAGAATAGCTAGCCGAAGGAATAATCAAGCCAAGTTATTCGGAATTTACGAGTCACATAGTAGTCGCGCGCAAAAAGGATGGCTGGGCGAGAATTTGTATAGACTATAGAAGCCTAAACAAAAAGATCGTAAGGGATCATTTTCCATTACCCGTAATCGATGAGCAGTTGGATAAATTGGCAAACGCTCGAGTTTTCAGCACCCTCGATCTTAGAAATGGGTTTTTTCATGTGCGTGTAGAAGAGGCCAGTCAGAAATATACGACATTCGTCACGCCGTCGGGGCAGTACGAGTTTTTAAGAGCACCATTCGGCCTCTGCCCTTCTGTGTTCCAGCGTTTTTTAGCACACGCATTCCGGGATTTGATCAAACTAGAGATTGTTTGCATTGACCTCGACGATCTCGTTATTCCCGCGATGGACGACGACGAAGCATTCAAGCGATTAAAAACTGTATTGGAAGTAGCAGCGCATAACGGCCTTGATATTAACTGGACAAAATGCCAGCTCCTTCATCAAGTTATCGAGTACTTAGGGTACATTGTCGAGGACGGGACGAAAAAACGATCACCGAGCAAGACGGCGGCGCTAGTCGAATTCTCGCGATCAAAAAGCGTAAAGAAAATACAGAGCTTTCTCAATTTGCCCGGATATTTTCGGAAATTTATAGAGGGATATGCGAAGATTGCGAAGCCTTTGGGCGATCTGTTGAAAGGCGAGAGACAAGGCGAAGTCGAATTGGACGATGAACAATTGAAAGCTTTTAGGAAATTACAGCAGATGTTGGAGAAGCAGCCGGTGCTGCGCATCTACAACCGAAAATACGAGACGGAACTCCACACCGACGCTTCCCAAGAAGGCTATAGAACCATCCCGCTACAGCGTAACCTGAGCGATCAAGCGTTGCATCCAGTGCACTATATGAGTCGCAAGACGAAGGATGTGGAACAGAGGTACTCGGGTTACGACCTGGAGATATTAGCGGTAATCAAGGCTCTTGAAAAATTCCGCGCATACCTTCACGGTATACCATTCAAGATCGCCACGGACTGTTCAGCGTTTGTGCAGACTATGAAGAAAAAATATATAACGCCGAGAATCGCGCGTTGGGGAATGTTTCTCGAAGAATTTGCGTACACGATAGAACATCGAGCCGGCCCAAGAATGACTCATGTCGATGCATTGAGTCGCAATCCCGACGTCTACGCTATCGAAAGCGATCTCATCGATCGCGTGAAACGAGCTCAATTACAGGATGAACGGCTGCGGCTGATTCGGCAAACATTATCGTCTGGGGCGTATAAAGACTACTACGTCGAGCATGATCTCTTATACAAAGGTGATGACGGAAGTCTGCTCGTAATCCCAAAACGAATGCAGTTGGAAATAATACAGAGAGCTCATGAAATAGGGCACTTCGGCGTCAGAAAAACGGAGAGAAAACTTGACTTCAAGTAAATATTGGATCGAGAGGCTACGCAAAAAAAATCGAGATGCACGTCCAGAACTGTGTTCCCTGCATTCTAGGATCGAAAAAATCAGGTAAAGCGGAAGGATTCTTGAACCCTATCCCGAAGCCGGATTTACCACTGTGGACGCTGCATTTGGACCACTTAGGACCACTCGAATCGACAAAAAAGAACTATCGTTATTTATTTGTTATAATCGACGCATTCACGAAGTTCACGTGGATGTTTCCCACCAAATCCACAGGGACCAATGAAGTGTTGGACAAGCTAAGCATATTTTAACAAACGTTCGCAAATCCGAAAAGAGTGATTAGCGACCGTGGAACAGCTTTCACCTCTAATGGTTTTAAGGAGTACTGCGCGACCGAAGGAATCGTTCACACACTTATAACGACGGGAATACCCTGTGGTAACGGACGGGTTGAAAGGATAAACCGCGTTATCATAGCCGTACTGACGAAGCTCTCGATCGATAAACCACTTCAGTGGTATAAGCACGTCAACAAGACACAACGCGCTATTAATAGCACACACCAGAGGAGCATAGGAACATCGCCGTTCGAACTGCTAACAGGTACAAAGATAAGAGCAAGTCCGTGTCCCTGAGGACACGGACTTGCGAGTCATGCTCGAAGAAGAGGCAGCGATCACATTCAACGACGAAAGAGAGGAGATCCGAACGCGAGCCAGAGAACAAATATTAGTAGTTCAAGAAGAGAACCGAAAATCATACGACAAAAGACGAAACACAGCCCGAAAGTACGATACCCGGGACTTGATTGCAATTCGCCGAACTCAGTTCGACCCGGGACTCAAACTACGAAGAAAGTTTCTTGGGCCGTACCGAGTAATCAGAGCAAATCCAAACGAACAATACGAGGTCGAGAAGGTCGATGGGGAAGGACCTCAGGGGACAATCACGGCGGCGGATTCCATGAAGCCCTGGAAGGAAGCGAATGGCGTGGAAGCCGACTCAGAATCGTCTGGGACAGACGATATCCAGGATGGCCGAGATGTAGGGCCTCCCCCGGAGAGCCCTGAATTATCGATTGCCTGGAAAGCACCGATCGAGTAGGCGTAAGACCGCGCAATGAGAGTCGGAGAATTAGCGCTCCCGGGAAAAAAAGATCATATCTGAACATATCTGAATCATATCTGTAGAATCAGATATGATCAGACAAGAGATTTGGTCATATCTGTTCATATAGTGTCATGACAGATCATGTATGCTTATATCTGAGCATATCTGTAGAATCAGATATGATCAGACAAGAGAATTGGCTATATCTGTTCATATAGTGTCATAACAGATCATGTATGCTTATATCTGAGCATGTATGATCATCCCGAGAAAAAATTATCAGACCAAATCATATCTGATTATATCTGGATTATATATGACCCGGGAAAAAAAGTTCATGCCTGAGTGGATATGTTCATATATGTTTCAGATATTGTCATATATGTTTCAGATATCGTCATATATGATTCAGATATTGTCATATATGTATCAGATATATTTATATCTGACATTTTACAGTATCATATATGATTAGGTCTGATCATATTCCACATCACATATGCTTAAAGAAGATCATATCTGATCACATATCCGGGGGAAAATGGTCATATCTGAGCAGATATGCTCATGTAGGTGTTTATCTGCAACATAAATTAATCTGATCTGATCATGCATAGTCAAAGATGAACATACATGTATTTTTATGCGCTCAGGGGTAGCTCTATATCTGGTCAGATATGATCGCGCATAAGTAAATATGTGCAGATATGAATTTGTAGCTGAACATGTCTGCCCATATGTGGTCATGTCTAACCAGATATAGTACAATTCACGACTACATTCGAGCTCACACATGAATAGACTTGAATATGTGCGCGCATGCATGAACATATCCAACCAGGTATGGATGAATACGCAACCGAACCCAACTCGTGCATGATCAGGTCTGAAAATATTTGCCCATGTACGATTGTATCTGCCCAGATATGGAATTATATTCGAATTCATCCAATTGGATCTACCAGTTGTGTAAGTATGAAACCGGAATTCTTGTACAGAAAAAACACGTTTATTGTAATGATATGATACAAAGTATCATATCATTACCGTAGGTACATCCGCCAGTTGTTGTTGTGTTTGAGCGTCGTCTTCGTCCAACAAGGCTTGCAGGTCAACGTCTTCAAACTTTTTCGGTGGTCTTCCACGTTCTTCGTTCCTCACGTCAAAATCGCCACTTTTGAACCGTTTGAACCACTCGAAACACTGTGTTTTACCGAGAGCATGCTCACCAAACGCCTCCACAAGCATTCGATGCGATTCGGCTCCGGTTTTCTTCAGATGAAAACAGAAAAGTAGTGCTGTCGGCAAATCGTAATTTGTTGGCACAAAACTTGACATGTTTATCTCTAATAAACTAATGCTACTGAATGAAACTCGTGTTATTGTGAGTTGGAAATCTTTGTCGGATATCAATACAATAACAAGACACCGCTGACGTGATGTGTCGGTAACTGCATCGACATCTAGCGCCACCTATGGGCAAATTCCGGTTTCATACTTACACACCTGGTATATGATCATCGCTGAACATGCTTGCCCACGTGTGATCAGATCTAATCAAATATGAATCAATTGATTCATATTTCATCAATTGATTCATATTTGAACGTATTCATCCATACCTGGTTGGATATGTTCATGCATGCGCGCACATATTCAAGTCTATTCATGTGTGAGCTCGAATGTAGTCGTGAATTGTACTATATCTGGTTAGACATGACCACATATGGGCAGACATGTTCAGCTATAAATTCATATCTGCACATATTTACTTATGCGCGATCATATCTGACCAGATATAGAGCTACCCCTGAGCGCATAAAAATACATGTATGTTCATCTTTGACCATGCATGATCAGATCAGATTCATTTATGTTGCAGATAAACACCTACATGAGCATATCTGCTCAGATATGACCATTTTCCCCGGGATATGTGATCAGATATGATCTTCTTTAAGCATATGTGATGTGGAATATGATCAGACCTAATCATATATGATACTGTAAAATGTCAGATATAAATATATCTGATACATATATGATAATATCTGAATCATATATGACGATATCTGAAACATATATGACAATATCTGAAACATATATGAACATATCCACTCAGGCATGAACTTTTTTTCCCGGGTGGTCTGATATCGTCAAATCTAATCATACATGCTCTGATATCGTCAAATCTAATCATGTATGCTTTGATATGGCCATTTTTCTTATGCATGATTAGACAAGATCCAGATATGATCAATCATATCTGGATCATATATAATCCAGATATAATCAGATATGATTTGGTCTGATAATTTTTTCTCGGGATGATCATACATGCTCAGATATAAGCATACATGATCTGTCATGACACTATATGAACAGATATAGCCAATTCTCTTGTCTGATCATATCTGATTCTACAGATATGCTCAGATATAAGCATACATGATCTGTCATGACACTATATGAACAGATATGACCAAATCTCTTGTCTGATCATATCTGATTCTACAGATATGATTCAGATATGTTCAGATATGATCTTTTTTTCCCGGGGATCCAGATATGATTGATCATATCTGGATCTTGTCTAATCATGCATAAGAAAAATGGCCATATCAAAGCATACATGATTAGATTTGACGATATCAGAGCATGTATGATTAGATTTGACGATATCAGACCACCCGGGAAAAAAAGTTCATGCCTGAGTGGATATGTTCATATATGTTTCAGATATTGTCATATATGTTTCAGATATCGTCATATATGATTCAGATATTATCATATATGTATCAGATATATTTATATCTGACATTTTACAGTATCATATATGATTAGGTCTGATCATATTCCACATCACATATGCTTAAAGAAGATCATATCTGATCACATATCCCGGGGAAAATGGTCATATCTGAGCAGATATGCTCATGTAGGTGTTTATCTGCAACATAAATGAATCTGATCTGATCATGCATGGTCAAAGATGAACATACATGTATTTTTATGCGCTCAGGGGTAGCTCTATATCTGGTCAGATATGATCGCGCATAAGTAAATATGTGCAGATATGAATTTATAGCTGAATTTATAGTCTGCCCATATGTGGTCATGTCTAACCAGATATAGTACAATTCACGACTACATTCGAGCTCACACATGAATAGACTTGAATATGTGCGCGCATGCATGAACATATCCAACCAGGTATGGATGAATACGTTCAAATATGAATCAATTGATGAAATATGAATCAATTGATTCATATTTGATTAGATCTGATCACACGTGGGCAAGCATGTTCAGCGATGATCATATACCAGGTGTGTAAGTATGAAACCGGAATTTGCCCATAGGTGGCGCTAGATGTCGATGCAGTTACCGACACATCACGTCAGCGGTGTATTGTTATTGTATTGATATCCGACAAAGATTTCCAACTCACAATAACACGAGTTTCATTCAGTAGCATTAGTTTATTAGAGATAAACATGTCAAGTTTTGTGCCAACAAATTACGATTTGCCGACAGCACTACTTTTCTGTTTTCATCTGAAGAAAACCGGAGCCGAATCGCATCGAATGCTTGTGGAGGCGTTTGGTGAGCATGCTCTCAGTAAAACACAGTGTTTCGAGTGGTTCAAACGGTTCAAAAGTGGCGATTTTGACGTGAGGAACGAAGAACGTGGAAGACCACCGAAAAAGTTTGAAGACGTTGACCTGCAAGCCTTGTTGGACGAAGACGACGCTCAAACACAACAACAACTGGCGGATGTACCTACGGTAATGATATGATACTTTGTATCATATCATTACAATAAACGTGTTTTTTCTGTACAAAAATTCCGGTTTCATACTTACACAACTGGTAGATCCAATTGGATGAATTCGAGTATAATTCCATATCTGGGCAGATACAATCGTACATGGGCAAATATTTTCAGACCTGATCATGCACGAGTTGGGTTCGGTTGCGTATTCATCCATACCTGGTTGGATATGTTCATGCATGCGCGCACATATTCAAGTCTATTCATGTGTGAGCTCGAATGTAGTCGTGAATTGTACTATATCTGGTTAGACGTGACCACATATGGGCAGACATGTTCAGCTACAAATTCATATCTGCATATATTTACTTATGCGCGATCATATCTGACCAGATATAGAGCTACCCCTGAGCGCATAAAAATACATGTATGTTCATCTTTGACTATGCATGATCAGATCAGATTCATTTATGTTGCAGATAAACACCTACATGAGCATATCTGCTCAGATATGACCATTTTCCCCCGGATATGTGATCAGATATGATCTTCTTTAAGCATATGTGATGTGGAATATGATCAGACCTAATCATATATGATACTGTAAAATGTCAGATATAAATATATCTGATACATATATGACAATATCTGAATCATATATGACGATATCTGAAACATATATGACAATATCTGAAACATATATGAACATATCCACTCAGGCATGAACTTTTTTTCCCGGGCTGAGATCGTTCGCGCCACGGCTCGCGGGCGAGATAAATTAGCAGACGGACGCTGAGAGGCGTTCAACAAGTGAACAAGCTGTAATTTTTCTCAAACCCTCAATTAATTAAACACTTTAACTTCATCTTGTGTTCTCCCTTTTCTTACAATCCCACATATATATATTTTTTTTATTGGCTTTTCCAGCTGTACAGGGTCTTCCCCTATTTACGAGCCCCACAATCCGCCTCAACGTCGTTTTACCTCCGATTCCACATCGCTCCACTACCCCTATATCCCCTCCACAACTGCCACCTAGCTCCATCCCCTCCCCCCCCCCCCACCTTGCGGCCGCAGCCGCTCTGTATCGTATTCACCGTGACATATCTGTCATGGGCATAGGCCAACTGCGGAAAAGCTAAACCGATACAGCCGGCCCCAAGTTCACCTCGCAGTCACGGAACTAGTTGTCTTTCACCGAGAAATGTCGAAGAAAAATATTTCACAGCGGAAGTGACACGACTCGGATTCGAACCCGGGGCCTCCCGATTCGCTGGCCAGCACGCTACCCACTAGACCAACGCATCGGGTTCTGTTTCATTTATACAATATCGAGGGAACAACGTTGCTATCGTACTACGCCGTTCTGCGGCGTTATGATGCATATTTATCGCATGGACTACCCACAAGATGATGTTCAGATTACGACTTATTGGAAGAAAATTGATGAATCAATCATTTTAAATAAATCGAAATATTGTCCGATGCGTCGCGCCAGTGGAATAATGAAATTGGTGAATATAACATAAAAAACTGGAATAGCACTGTTCTGAATTCCGTTGGATCTATCACCGACCAATATGCCTATCAATCAGCACCAAATGATTATCTTGCATTTGAGACTTATTGGAACGAGATCAGTGATCAAAAACACAAAGAAATTAAAATACCACTGCGCTATATTCCGTTGGATCCATAAGCAGCCGAATACAGCCCTCTAATGCCTGCGTCTAACCGTAGATGGTTTTTCGATCAGCCTAATTAAGGAATTAACTAACCAACTTTTTTATGAGGCTACCAATCACTACAGAACGTTTATCTTCCGTTTGGGACTTATTCGAACGAGATCGGTGAAGAAAAACATAAACAAAATGAAATATCACTGCTCCGTATTCCGTTAGATCCTTCAGCAGCCAACTACAGCCCTCTATCGCCTGCGTCCAACCGTAGATGGTTTTGCGATCGGCGTAATTGAGGAATTAACTACCATACATTTTAATTAAGCTACCAATCACTACCAAACGATTATCTTCCGTATGAGACTTATTAGAACGAGATCGGTGAAGAAAAACATAAAGAAGTAAAAATATCACGGCTCCGTATTCCGTTAGATCCGTCAGCAGCCAATTACAGCCCTCTATCGCCTGTGTCTCAGGGTCAATGATTTTTCGATCGGCGTCATTAAGGAAGTAACTACCAAATGTTGTAATGAAGCTACCAATCACTACCAAACGATTATCTTATGTTTGAGACTTATTAAAACGAGATCGGTGAAGAAAACCATAAAGAAATTAAAATATCACTGCTCGGTATTCCGTTGGATCCATCAGCAGCAAGCTCCAGCCTTCTATCCCTTCATCCAAATATAGCGGGTTGGCGGGATTGGCGTAGTTATGGAATCAACTACTAAACATTTTTGTTAAGCTACCGATCACTACCAATCGATTGTCTTTTGTTTGAAACTTATTAGAACGAGGTCGGTGAAAAAAATATAATGAAATTGGAATATCGCCTGCATCTAACCGTATATGGTTTTTCGATCGGCGTAACTGAGGAATTAACTACCAAACGTTTAAATTAAGCTACCAATTACTATCAAACGATTGTCTTCCGTATGAGACTTATTGGATCGAGATCCAATAAGTCTTCCGTTAGATCCTTCAGCAACCACCTACAGCCCTCTATTGCCTGCGTCTAACCGTAGATGGTTTCTCGATCGGCGTAATTGAGGAATTAATTAGCAACGGTTTTAATTGAGCTCCCAATCCCTACCAAATGATTACCTTCCGTATGAGGCTTATTAGAACGAGATCGATGAAGAAAAACATAAAGAAATTGAAATATCACTGCTCCGTATTCCGTTAGATCCTTCAGCAGCCAACTACAGCCCTCTATCGCCTGCATCTAACCGTAGATGGTTTTTCGATCGGCGTAATTGAGGAATTGACGAGCAACGCTTTTAATTAAGCTCCCAATAACTACCAAACAATTATCTTCCGTATGAGACTTATTAGAACGAGATTGGTGACCAAAAAAACATAAAGAAATTGATATATCACTGCTCTGTGATCCGTTGGATCCATCAGCAGCCAACTACAGCCCTCTATCGCCTACATCTAAACATAGATAGTTTTTCAATTGGCGTAATTAAGGAATTAACTACCAAACGTTTTATTGAAGCTACCAATTACTACCAAGCGATTATTTTCCGTTTGAGACTTAGTACAATGAGATCGGTGAAGAAAAATATAAAGAAATTGAAATAGCACTGCTCCGTATGCCATTGGATCCATCAGCAGCCAACTACAGACCTCTATCGCCTTCATCTAACCTTCGATGGTTTTTCGATCGGTGTAATCAACTACCAAACGTTTTAGTTAAGCTACCAATCACTACTAAACCATTATCTTCCGCATGAGACTTATTGAAACGAGTTTGGTAAAAAAAAACATTAAGAAATTCTCATATCACTGCTCCGTATTCCGTTTGATCCATCATCAGCCAACTAAAGCCCTCTATCCCTTCATCTAAACATAGATGGTTTTCCGTTTGGCGTAATTAAGGAATTAACTGACAAACGTTTGAATTAAGCTACCAATCACTACCAAAGGAATATCTTCCGTTTGAGACTTATTGGAACGAGATCGGCGAAGAAAAACATAAATGAAGTGAAATATCACTGAGCCGTATTCCGTTGGATCTATAAATCACCAATTGCGGCCCTCCATCGTATGCGCCTAGACGTAGATTATTTTTCAACCGGGATAACTAATGAATTAACTACTAAACGCTGGGATTTGCATATTTGTGACCACCAAACGATTCTGCAGCGATACGGCGGGGCATTTTATGGATTGCGTGATAAATAAAAAAAGGTCCGGTCAACTTTATGGAAAAAAAGTCTCATTTAATTATAACGAAACGGTCGCCCACCAAACCTTCTTATTAAGCTACCAATCACCACCAAACGACCACCAAACAATTATGAATGAAAAAACCTTGAGACGTTAAAGTTGTTCGGCTGAGTTTATGGTGGTATCCGGGCGGCCTATGTTAGGAACTCAACAGGAAGTCTTCTGTGACTTCCTGTTGAGTTCCTTTGATGTGATTCTTTATTAGTAATAAGTTTGGGCACACTTCAATTAAATATTTATTTCCAAATGAGGTCCCGAATGAAAAAAAATGTATGCCGCGGCTTCGACAGATCAGGATCCAAAGTCATAACCGAATCAAGAACGGATATCCGGCGTCTTGATTAGAGGACTGCGATTAGTAACTGAAGGTCTCACCATAGAGCAAAATTGTAAAACACGGATGCACTCGCTATCTCTTGTCTGATTTCCCTTCAATGAGTCTTGATTTATAGAAAAACTTCCGGAAGCGTTTGGTATTCAATTTAGAACGATTGGTAGTCGATCACTAGATCGCGCCAACGAGAAATACGTGTGTATCGTGAAAGGCGAGCTGCGATTGGTCACTAGAAGCAGCAGCAGAAAAAGGCAATTCTAACAAAAATTCACCCATTATTTTGTGGCTAATTCATTATGATCAGACTTAATCGATAGAAAAATAAATCATAGCGTTTGGTATTCTATTCAGGTCGTTTGGTAGTCTATCATTCAATAACGCCAACGCAAAATACAGCGAATCGGGAATGGAGCGCTGGGATTGGTCGCCAGAAGCCGTTGCAGAACTGACTGCAAATTGGTGGCAGAACTATTTATTAGCGTAGATTCACTCGTTATTTCTTGTCCGATTACGTTCTAGTCGGCCGCGATCGATAGAAAAACATCCGGTAGCGTTTGGTATTCCATTCAGGACGTTTGATAGTCGATCATTCAAATACGATAACACAAAATACGTGCGTATCAGGAATAGAGAGCTGTGATTGGTCGCCGGAAGTCGTAGGGGCAGAACGATGTGACATTTTCATAGTTAGATTTGTTAATAAACTCCTACCGAACCGATAGAAATTACGCGTATCCGAAATGGAAGGCTGCAATTGATCGCGATAATATACGACGTTTTTGCCATAGATAGCGTTGATTGTCAAGTCTTTTTCCGCTCCTTATCGTCCTATCTTATGAATCGAAATTTTCTTTTTGATTTTCCGACAGAACGGGAAACTACCAAACGATTCCAATGATTTACCAAACGCTACCAAATGACCACCAAACGTTTCGTAAAAAAAAGTTCGATTAGTCAAAGTGGGAGGGCCAACTTACTGCCCAATTTTTGATTATCGGTTTTTCGAAAAACGGAGAAATACCAAACGATTTGAATGGTTTACTAAACGCTACCAAACGACCACCAAACGATTCGTAAAAAAAATGTTCGATTAGTCAAAGTGGGGGGGCTAACTTTGACGAGGTATACAAAACCGTGGTGGCGCGATTATCAATACAATCTTTATTACCACCAAATTATGAAACATTTCAAGCCACTTCTTTACCTGACGGCAACTTTCATTGCGCTAGAACTCAGCAACTATTGATTTTACAAAAAAAAAAGTTGTATACAAAATTGCAGAACATTTAATGCTCTACAACTTTGATTTTTACATTTTTTTCGTATTTCCAAAAAGATATTTTCCAAAAACAAAAATTTGGTTTTTTTAATCGGCTATATCTCGGCAAATGTTAACAATAGAGAAAAAGTTTCAGATAAAAAAGATGAGGAATTTTATCCTCTAAAAAAAGGTCCTTACGATTTTTAATGTAAAACTCACCGTTTTCGAGATATTTGCAAAAAAGCGTTTTTCAAGGTGGCGGCTAACGCCCGCGGTTTCGGACGACACAAACTTGGTTTTATACTTAGGGGACACTCTAACATAATCCAATCGAAAAATCAATTATCAGGATTTTTTGCGGAGCGAATGTCTAACAATCCTGGACAATTATGCACTGGGAACACGTGCGGTCGTCCGTGCTGGGAACGCGCTCGCTCTCTCTTGCACCTTCTCGTTTCGCACAGTTTCATAAGACCCCTCTTTACGCTCTTGCGAAGAGTATCCGCTGAGTTCGAGTTGGTGTCAGACCGCCGGGCTCTTGAACGTTTTGGTTTTTAAATACCTTTTGAACATTAAAGAGTTATTTTAATTTTATTTATTTTGAAGATTTAATTTATTTTTATTTTTGATGAAAATCAAACTTTTGTTGAAAATAGTTTTTATTGATACGCTTCGGTTAGCCATCAGAAAACTCCTGTTTGAAGGACTGATACAACTACAGCAGTCGTGGAAAAAGGCTCATTGGTAAAAATTAATTGGGATAAAAAGATCAGATACATTTTATTCTACTTTTCTCAACTTTATCAAAAGCAAGATTAATTTTTTTCATGTTGACAGTTGGAAAACCCCTTAATTTTTTCCTTTATCCCACCCTCCCACTCCAATACATCCTCCCCCACCTGGTGGAAGAAACCCACCACCTTCCTGTGGTTTCCATTGAATAATTTTAGCTCAGGCATGTTTTTTTCCATTTTTATCTGGAAATTTCCAATCTCTGATACTAATTTTTGCCCTACTACAATAATTATATTATAGAATAAGCACACACAAACTAAAATTAACTAACAATAAGAGTGGGTTGATTGAATATTTTTATGCTTGCGTTAATTATATTTATTATTTAATGAAAAGTTTAATTCATTTTAGTGGACAAAAATATAACAAGTTTTAGATTCCAGGAAAGAATAACAAAGAAGCAGCAGAAAAATGAAATAATTAGGGTTTGAACATCCGACTCCCCGCCGGATCATGTCCCTCGTGCTACAAAAAATAAGTGGTCTGTACTACCGAAATGTTTTTTTTGTAAGTTGTGTAAGAGAATTTTGTAAGTTGTGTAAGAGAGAGATAGGTGACTCATTCGGCCCCCCACCCCCGCCGTGACAACCGTTCGCCCGTCACGCCGCTACGCGGCAACTTGGGTCCCAGTATACTTGTCTTCAGGCCGCTCGTAAGAACTATAACCTTCTATGTACGTCTGAAATCGTTGACTATATCTTGTCGAAATACTAAAAACACGGTCTTACATATAGTTCTGGAAACTCGATGAAATTTCGGTGGTGAGGGTGACTCGGCTATTGAAACCGAATTTGTGGTGTCGCAAGTATCAAGGAGTGTTGTTTTGATTGGGTAGGAGATCATCTGTCCTTTCTAGATTTCTGGATATGAAATCTGGTGGCGGGTTAATCCATGCCAATTTAACATTCTTTAAGGAGTTTCGGTACAAAAGTCAAAATGTTAAGGAATTGATCAAATTTGGTGATAATGTTCTTCAACATTAAGTGCGAAAACACATATTTTTTCAAAATTTTCTTCTAGTTTTTTATCGAGTAACGAAGCATTAAAGCAGATTTCTTATGCCCGCAATGTATACCTATATATATGGAAGCGCTATTGTCAAATTTGGCACTAAAGAATATGTTCACCAAAATTTATAAAATTCTAAACTTTTTGGAATTTTTAAGGTTTTCAACATGGTTTAGCATGGCAACATTGTATTGCCCGTACCGAATATCCTTAAGGGGCTATACCAGTGTGACACTTTCAAAAAATCGATTTCTTTTGGTGCCTTATTCGACAGTTTATACTTTCAAAAATATCGTTATCATTTATATCATTTATATCAATATCATTGTATCTTGCAAAAGTCGATAGTTAAATCTTTAATTAAACGCGTTTTTCTCGAAATGAGATTTTTCAAATTTGCTGACATTGTAACTCAAAGAGCCAAGATCCAATTGACATGAAATTTGAACTGAGTACTCTTGAATATATTTACTCTACAATGACGTAAGATATTTTTGATTGGATGAAAATGGACGATTTGGCATTGAAAAAAACGACCATTTTATAGGCAAGAAAACAGACTTTTGTTCATAACTACGCCATTTTGTTAGATTTTGATATTTTTCGAAAATCCTACGTCATTGTACAGGAAATACCTTCCAGTTTAACGACATTTTTTTCTTTCTTCAGTTTCAGCTACTCAATCGGCCGGAATCATGTCAGCAAGGGAGGGACTTTTTGGCGCCTCCGAAGGCATCGCATAAGTCGCTTGGATCCCAAAATTTTTCTATGAAAACATTATGTAATATAGGTCAAATACAGCCAAATTTTTTCGAAACATTTAATTGAGTACTTTTCTTCCCAAAAATTCCCGAAAATCGCCCAAATTTTCAGCATTCACACTGGTATAGCCCCATAATCTTATACGCTACGTTGAATCGTGTTTCGCGAAGCGCGCCTCAAAGCTTAACGTTTTTAATTTAACGCTCGAAGATGTGTTAGCAGGTTATACTTTATTTTGTCATGCGAAGAACATGGTTTGGATATTTTATCATATACAATCGTTTACTATATTAGGTTGTCCACGAAGCAAAGTGCCCTCCAAGAAAATATGAAATTGAAAAAAAATGTGTTGATAAAAAATAATTGTCTAAATTGAGAAACGAATAAAGTTTTGTTTCTTTCGCTATTTTGTCCATTCTGTTTTCATTTTTTTGTACCTGCACAACAGGAATTAATAAATATCTTTCGTTGCGCCATCATTTGAATTTTAAGAGATAATTCATTGTTATTATAGGACTGGTTTACTCGAAATTATGTTTGCGTTCTAAATATAAGGTGCTATCTCAATGTTTATTGTTAGCAAAAATAACAGTCGATGGACACGTATACATAGAAATACGTGCGAGCAGTAAGGGGTCGTCCATTAATCACGTGAGGTTTTTTAGGCCACTTTTTGACCCCCCCCCCCCCCCTCGTTCATGGTGATATGTGGTGAGGTTTCTAGCCAGCCCCCCCCCCCTCCCACATCACGTGTACTTTTTTTGTTAAGAAACCTCTGACACAAGCGACAGAGAGTGCGGTATTTTATTGTGAAAAACGGAATAATATATAAGTATTGTCAGCATATTTAAATGACATTGTCCGCTCAGTTACAAAAAAAATACACGTGATATGTCACAACATCCCCCCGCCCCCCAGCGTGATCAATCGAGATGTTATCCAACCCCCCCCCCCCCCCCCTATTGGAGCCTCACGTGATTAATGGACGACCCCTAACTCCAGTAGTTCGTGCTATTTACAATTTATTAAAATGCTCGTTCTTTTTCTGCACCTATGTATACATTGAATGCATTTTGTATGTAAGAGAATAAAATTGATTTATCCTCATTAGACTCGCTCGAATTTCAATGGTAGAATCGATGGAAAATTTGCCGTTTAATTAGTGGATAGATTTTTTGGATTTATACTCGTCAAGTTGTGAGTTTGTTTTTCTATCTGCATCGAAGTATCGTTAGTTTTTCAATAGCTTGTAGAAAAATTCGATTCATAGGTTAGAACCACGTGAGCTAACGGAGTTTCTAGACCTGTATGTAAGAGGGTGACTAAAAATGAATATCATTCATATTCATGGCGGCCGCTTAGGTACTGAAATAAACTTGTGGGATATATAGAAAAACTCAATTACGACGATTATAATGATAATCATCTTTCTTTTGAATTAATACATTATTTTTTATAGCTTTCATAATTATGCAGCCATGGAGCCTAGAGTAAAGGAGCCCGAACGCTGTACCCTGGACGTGGACCCTAAAACCGACGAAAAATATATAGGTCTATGCGGTGGCACTGCTGTCGATAGGATGGATGACAGAGAAAGACTGAGAAAAGAGAGAGAGAGGAACGTATTTCAGATAGCGCGGGGATAAGGTTCCGAAAGCCAACCCCCTCCGATCGAGCTAAAATTTTGCACAGACCTTCTTTTTATAATTCTAAGACGACCCCTAAAATGATTTTTCCCGACTCGCAATAGTTTTTGAGATATTGAATTTTAAACTTATTTATTTTACCGCGCGCCGACTATATCTATATCTCATAGGTGTCAGTTCTGGCTATACCTATATATACGTAATCGCGCTCTCCGCTTTGTGTGGATTTTCGTCCAGCCTATGCGGTGCGTAATCCCCTCCCGTGACGATGACGTCACAGGAGGGGAGGATGCTAACCAAACAAACAAACCCAAACACACCCAACAAACAACCCCAACCAACAAAGCCAAACAAATTCGGGTGTGTGGAATCGTGGGGTGCATAGAATACTGGGGTGGACGCAAAACACCCCGGATGAGTGAGTGGAATCGTGGGGTGCGTAGAACACTAAGGTGGGCACAGGGCACCTCAGATGGGTGTGTGGTTACCGAAACAAACCCAAACAAACCCCAACAAACAAACGGCGCTTTTTTGGTTTATTTATTTTATATATTTTTTTCGTTTTTTTTTGGGTGAACGCGAAGCACCTCGGATGAGTGAGTGGAATCGTGGGGTGCGTAGAAGACTAGGGTGGACACAGGGCACCTCGGATGGGTGTGTGGGTGCCGAAACAAACCCAAAAAAACGGCGCTTCTTTTGTTTATTGATTTTATATATTTTTTTGTTTTCTATATTGTCGTTTTTTGTTTGTTTTTTAGTTAATTTTTTTAATATTTTGAAACCCAAACAAACAAACAAATCCAAACGGAGAATTTTTTTTTGGTTTTTCATTTTATTTCAGTTTTTGGACGGAGATCCTCACAAAACGGAGAGCGCGATAACGTATATAAAGGTATAGCCAGAACCGACACCTACCAGATGTAGATATAGTCGGCGTGCGGCAAAATAAATAACTTTAAAATTCAATAGCTCGAAATCTATTGCGAGTCGGGAGAAATCCTTTTAGGGGTCGTCTTAGAATAATAAAAAGAAGGTCTGTGCAAAATTTCAGCTCGACCGGAGGGAGTTAGTTTTCGGAACTTCACACACGTATAGTCTCTATGGTGTTCATTTTACAGAGGTTCAAACACGGTTTATATACAGGTCTTGAAACGAAGGCGAATTTCAGTGGTGAGGATTCGTACCCTTGTTGGCCAAGTTTTTCGCTCGGATCAACGCCACTGCGCGTCGCTGCTGTAGACCGTTACGGTGAGGCCCGGTGCGTGGCATAACCTCAGTAATACAGGGAAAAAATATTTCCATGTTTGCTCGTAGTTTTCTCCTACACTTTCAAGCAGGGATCGGAACGCTTTAAATTAGGGATGATTCAAGATACTTTCATAAGATAAAGAGATACAACAAAAATTATCGTTGATCATTCATTCATATCGTTGGCAATAATTACGTTATAATTATTTTAAAGATTCTTAAGGTTGTTATGGGGTTTAACCGTCGGGAGTGAAGTACGAGGGGAGCGCCCTATGCTTATGAATGGAGCCCATTGGCCGTTACCAACTGTTAGCTTTCAAATAATCACCATATAAAACGTACGTTTTCGAGCTATTTTTCTACATGTATTTGTAAAAATATGCACTTTTGAACATTCGGTGATTACACAAGGTGTTTTCATTACTTTGTATATTGGGAGTACAAATACGTCCCCGCCGTTTGACAAAAGATGGCCCCATGAGGAGGTTATGGTTGAAATTGTCAAAAAACGTCATATCGTAAGGTTGGACATCTGGCAAGACAATAACCTTAATTTATTAGCGATTTTCTACGAGCATCACATAATTTTTTCGTGCTAAAATGTCAAGTTTGTAGCCGATTAAGCGTCATTTGCGGGAACTCTTGCGTTTGGCACGAATCTCCCTCTAATAATGCTTCCAATACCGCCTCTTCGTTTCGGCCGTCCGCTTGGTTCTTTGTCTTCAACGTCAAACTCACTGTTCTTAAACTTTTGAAACCAATCACGACACCTTCTCTCACTTAAAGCATCCTCACCATATGTTTCTACAAGCAATGGATGCGCCTCAGCTGCAGATTTCTTCAAATTAAAGAAATCAAAAGTTTCCGCAAATGACGCTTATTCGGCTCAAAATTCGACATTTTCACACGAAAAAAATCATGTGATGCTGATAGAAAATCGCTAATATTTCAAGGTGACGTAAGGTTGGACATCTTGCCAGATGTCCAACCTTACGATATGACGTTTTACATCTGACAATTTCAACCATAACCTTCTGGTGGGGCCATCTTTTTTTAAACAGCCGAGACTTATTTGTACTTCGAATAATTATTTTCTATAACTATTTCTCGCTCAATTAACGCGAAACGAATTCGTAACGTCGTAAATCATGGTATATCATAATGCTCAGGTTGGCAAAAGTGTCGTGAAGTTCGAGACCTATGCGCCCCGTTCCAAACCTCAGTATCGGTCGAAGGAGCAGCAAAAAATGAATATCGGTAAAGTAACCGAGTAAAAAAATTCCGCTGGGAAGAAAAAGTATGTACTAAAGCTGTCTATAATCTCAAAAAAATAAAAAAACTTTAGTGATTTTCCGATACTCTAAAAAAAATTGGTAAATGTTTTCAAAATAACCCCCACCTCGGAGGGGGCTCGGGAGGTGGGGGGATTCCTAGAAAATGACCCCCTGAACACGATGGTGAAAAGAAATCGCGGCGGTCACCCCCCCCCCCCCTCCCCCATACAAAGTTATGAGGTTTTGAAGTTTGAAAAAATGCGTTGCAGAATAGCGTACCCGAAGACCGGGGCGGGGTTCAAGGGGGTAAAACCCCTCTAGCGGGGTTAAGGGGCAGATTTCAAAGCATCCCAAAGACGAGACTGGAAATCGGCGAAAATGGTGTCTGTGTGGGTTTGTTTGGGTGTATGTGTGTGTGTTCAATTCATATAAAATCTAGTTCGTCTACATTGGTATTTCCGCGAACTTCAAAACCCCATAACTTTTGATGGGGGGGGGGGGGTGACCGCCGCGATTTCTCTTCACCATCGTGTTCAGGGGGTCATTTTCTATCAATCCTCCCACCCTAGAGGGGGGTGGGGGGTGATTTTGTTAACATTTATCAAAGACTTCACGTATGAAAAAAAAATCCGCGTTATTTTGTCTTTGCCTAGAAATGTATAATTTCTGAACATAGTTATCAAATTAATGTTGAATAATTATTATTCATTGAGAGAATAACTACTAATAATATTCGTCGTTAAGTATCCTGACCGAGTAGTTTGAGGTTCCCGGACATAAATACCGAATACCGATAAAATAGGTAGCATTTGTTCAATTTCATTGGAAATCAAGTTAATTTTTTTTTAATTACGCCCATTCTCGCTCAAAGTGATTTGCGTACATCGAAAATAAATTCAGGAGAACAAAAACGCCGATTAGGGAATTGAACCGAAAATACTATAAGTGTAAGCGCGTTACGAATCGACTTGGTCAAATCACGTTTGTGACAGTGAATAACGAAATGTCATTCATTTTCATCAGATTAACTTTAATTTTGCAAGTATCTAGTTTACATTTTAACATAAATCCGGTGAAGCGTTAATTAGTGGGTTATATTTGATCCTATAGAACATGTAGTTGTACTTTCTTCGTCCGTAAAGTCAATATTGTTTACAAAACACGGAATAAATACGAGTGAAAGGTTTAGGGCTTTCAGCACATGGGTTACATGCGGTAGAAAAAGAGACAGAATGCTACTCTATCTCGTGCTTTGTCTTCGTGGCACAATGTACCGCTCTATCGTCACGCACCTCGCAGCCGTAGATCAAAACGAATAAAGCACGTTAAGCGAACGTATACTCACCACCGTTTGTTGCAAGACCATGGGTTTAAGTGTGCCGCTTTATGAAAAAGGTTGGCAAACACTGCTCTAGGTAAAGCTACGTGAGTATGTAAAATGAAATAATGGGACGGCAGTGTGAAAATTTCCAATTTGCACAATCATTTTTTCACAACTCAATTTTCATGATTCAATGTCAAACATTGCCAACTATCGCTGTGCGAAAAATGAAATTAGTATTATAAGTTTCTGTGTACTAACATTAATCCTGATAACTTAGATTAAAAAATAATTACAATATGAAAATTATATTTCTGAAAATCAAATACCGTCGAAATCTATAGCAATAATTGAGCCACATATCTCAAAGACTGTAGAACTTTTTGGGTTGACAGAAAGTCCGTGCACAAACACACATATTTTCGAAATGTACAATTTCGGCATTTTAGACCGCTCTGAGCACATTTCCACTAAAACCGCGAACCATTTTTTCTACGAAAACGAAGCGTCCTTTGTGCGTAGGGAACAAAAATGTTCTGGTCGGCTTGCAATACAGTATATATATATGTTTTAATACATTAGTCATTGACGGAAAAGCCGAATTATAACATATCGTTCGCGATCTCATTGCAGCTCAGTTGATAGTTGCCTCGAGGCGCTGTAAGTACTGAAGAGACAGCTGTCTTCGACTATCAAATTTTTCGCTCTTCCAAATGACATCTCAGAAAAAGATAAACGACCTATCCCGTAGAAAGGCCTATCCCGTAGAAAGGTTGTCGAGCAAAATTCGGTACAAGAAAGCCGCCCAGATGGTACAAATCCCGTAGCTCGCTTTTCTCTAAGAAACTTAATATTTCGAGAAAGCGAAGAGTACATGCTCTACTTTGTCTTAAGGCGAAATTGCACCACGCGACATATAAATAAGAGAGAAGTAGCTGAAATTTCCAAACAGACATTTCTCAGAGACGAATAATATTTAAGGCAAAAGAAGATGGCAAGCTCGGCGTCGGTGAATTCTATAGAGCCTTGTGCTTTTTTCCCAAAGTAACTGCAAACTTTTATGAGAACATTTTGTATTAAGGGTGAAGTTATGTTAACGTCGTACATGCCCATAAGGCTTTCGATCGGCAAAAACCCTGTGGCCGAATTTTGTATTGGACGGATTACATTTCGGGAAAACAACGGGTTAGACGATGGTCATCGTTTAGCGAAGTGGAAGGGGCCCCTTTTTTGTTTATGAAATATTGTTTAAAAGCCAGCTCGAAATATGCCAAGTCTCTAACTCTTTCGCAATGATGGCGGCTTGGTCGGTATGGGAACAATGTATCAGAGATTCAGCAAATAACGTAACGATATTTGGGGGGGGGGGGGTCCAGCCAGGCGTTACGGTCTACGTATGTGGGGCGAGGGGGACCAAGCGTTACGTCACGATTTAAAAATACCAACAATTAAAGTTTTGAATTTAAAACTCACGCGCAATTTTTCCGCGGAAAGTTGACAGTTTTTCATACGAAATGTCAGTTAAGGGGGGAAGATACTGTGCAAGAACTTACACAGTAGCTTTCCCACTTTCCCCAAGCAAAATTCAAAAACATTTTTTTTTTTTAATTCTTGAAAGTACATATATTCAAAAACATGTTGTCAACATTTTTATTCATAAGTCGGAAAATTGACGGTGTTACAGTCACTTCAGTGAGAACAGGTAGCGCGACCGGTTAATGCCCTCAGTATTATTATTTTGTGAAATACAATGAAGATGAAGAACCGTCATATCGCTCGCAACTGGATACGTTCATGTAAGTATCAATATTCTAAAAAACACATACCTTGATATTAGTACAGTCGTGCTGTCGCTGAAAAACCCCGTAATCAGAAAAAAATAGAAGAAGGCTAGTTTTTTGATAGGTGGTTTTGCAGGTGCCGCGGGTGCTAAATCTAAGTGTGCTTAAAAAGCGGGGTGTAGGGTTTTTTTTGGGGATGGGGCCCAACTAAAGCCAAACTAAAACCCTCACGAGGTCGGCACCGTGATAAAAAATGTGCAGAAAAATCCAGGCTTTAATTTTGTCCGCAGCGCCGAAGTCGTGGAAGTCCATTTTAGGGGTGAAGAAGTGGGGTGAAATTTTGAAAAATCAGTTTTATTTCAATAACTCTTTAGAAAAAAATCGTACACTTTTTGCTCAAATAGGAACGTTGTAGCCCTTGAAAAGACGCGTCCATCAAGTATTCCATCATCACTCTCCCCGATAATATCTTCGACCCCAAAAAAGTGGTTACAATACCCAAAAAAATTGTTCATTGAATAATTTAAAAACATTTGATTTTTCGGGTATGGTTCAAATGTACGAAATATAGAGAATAATTTTCTCTATATTTTCGTTTCTATGGCCCATCCTAGAATTTTGATTTTTCAACCCCTCTCGGGGGTTGTTCTGGGAAAACTATTGACCGCACGAATTCGCCGCAGTGGAAGAATTTGTAGCTTGAACCCTCAGCTACATTTTTGGCCACAGCGCCAAACTCGTATCTCTTTATTTTCGGTCAATAGTTGTCCCGGCATTTCATTTTGAATTTTCAACGCCTGAGAGGGGTTCGAAAAAGCAAAATTCACGGGTGGTCCATAGGAACAAAAATATAAAGAAAATTATTCTCTACATTTCGTACATTTAAACTATCCCCGAAAAATCAATTGTTTTTGGGTTTGTCAATAAATTTTTTTTTGTATACGTCTCCAATTCTTTTCGGGGTGAAGATATTATTGGAGAGAGATGATCAAATACTCGATAGACGCGTCATTTCAAGAGCTACAACGTTCCTATTTGAACAAAAATTGTATGCATTTTTCCTAGAGTTATCGAATGAAAACTGATTTTTCAAAATTACACTCCACTTTTTCACCCCCAAAATGGACTACCACGACTTCGGCGCTGTGGACAAAATTAAGGCTTGGATTTTTCTGCACATTTTGTCTCACTGTGCCGACGTCGTGAGGATTGTAGTTTGGCATTAATCCGGCCCCATCACCTAAAAAAACCCTATACCCTGATTTTTTTGCAAACTTGGATTTAGCACCCGCGGCACCTACAAAATCATCTGTCAAAAAACTGGCCTTCTTCTAATTTTTTGAGTTTCCAATATACAGCCCGACCGTACTATATCAAGAAAAAAGGAACGAAAACTCTGAACGCGTTTTACTCGAAACTACTTCTTTCGACCTTGTACCAGCGAATACTCAAAAACTTATCAACCGAATTTCAAATTTTTTTTACATTTTTATAATCGCCGTGACTAAGGTTGTACGCAGCCGATTTTTTAAATTTTGATAACCACCATTTTTAAAGACTGCTTGAATATAAAAAGGAGCCTTGAAAATAGAAAAAAATATCCAAACCGTCGGCATTTTGTAAAAAAACGAAATAAAAAAAACTGCTACGCATACCGATAGCTACATTTGTATACATATCTATAAATTGTAGACTTTTTATTTACATATAACCTTTCATAAAAATATCGATGGGACAATGAAAAGAAATTTTAGATGAATATACTTCATAAAATGAGTACAAACCCGATCTTTTTATAATTGGTTGTACCTATGGAAAAAAATCGTAATTAATGACGTCAAAGCACCCGTTGCGTAACGGAATAAAGGGACGGGGGTTTCCGGCCAGACGTTACGGTTCTGGTACGTGGGGGGGGGTAAACATTGGGAAATTTGGCATTCCGTAATTTGTGTATCAACATCGCCATCGTTTTCACAGCTGGTATAACTCTGGCTTTTTATTTTCACGTTTGATGGATAACTTGTTGGTGTATAGAGAGTGTGCTTGGGGGGAGCGTACACAAATTACGTAACGCCAAATTTCTCAATTCTATTTTTGAATAAATGTACTTTCAAGAACTATCAAAAACAAAAAAAATGTGTTTCCTAATTTTGCTTGGGGAAGGTGGGAAAGCTACTGTGCAAGATCTTTCTCAGTGATTTCCCCTCTTAGCTGACATTTCGTATGGAAAGCTCGCAACTTTCCGCGGTAAAATTGCGAGCAAGTTTAAAATTCAAAACTTGATGCGGAAATTTTGGTATTTCTGGCAGTTTTGAAATCGTGACGTAACGCAAACCTTGACGCCCCCCCCCCTCCCCCCGACGAACGTAGACCGTAACACCTAACCGAACCCCCCCAATTGCGTTACGTAATTTGCGTACGCCCCCTTGTGGTATGTATGGTGAGTGTAGCCATGTAATCGGGGTATACTGGTATGGGCGCAAGGCGCCTTGGATGTGCGTGTGGAATCGTTGGGTGCGTGGAGCACTAGTGTGGGCGCAGGGCACCGCGGATGTGCATGTGGGAAGGTGGCGTGCGGGAACACTGGTGTGGGCGCGTGGCGCTGGTATACCGCGGATGTACATATGGAAGAATATGTGCGTGGAACATTGAGGTAGACGCAGAGCATTGTTGATTATTTTTTTGGGGTTTCGACCGTTCATTTTTTTTAAGTTGCAATAGGATTTTTTGGGATTCTTTGTAGGCGTAATAAATTTTCCGAAGAATTTTTGTATATAGTTTTTTTATATAGTTTTATTTTTATATATATATATATATTTGTCTTATATATTGATATATTTAGTTCTAGATAGTATATAATTTTATATAGTATATAGTTTTTATATATTTATATATTTAGTTCTGTATACAGTTTTCTATAGTTTCTGATTCTTTTGGTTTTTGTGTTGCTTATTTCAGGTAGACTTAGATCCGCACAAAGCGGAGAGCATGATAACGTTATATAGGTATAGCCAGAACTGAGCCTGGCTATATCTACAATTATAGTAAGAGCGCAGTAAAAAAAATACTTTCAAAAATCGATGTCTCGAAAACTATGGCACGTCACCAAAAATGCTTTTAAGAGATGTCTTCCAATATTATAGGAAGGTCCGTGCGAAATTTCAGCCCGATCGGAGGGAGGGCATTTTTGGAACTTCACTCCAGATTTTAATAGTAATTTCCTCCGAATTTCGATAAATGCCATTCGCGATTTTCACGTCCTCGAGGTGGCGCAGCAATATTTCAATATGGCCGGTCGGAGTATAGCCTCAGACGTAAACAATGACTTCATTCTTGATTTCCTGCGAGTTAGCTATTGGATATTACCTCCATGGTAAAAATGCGACTGCAGTAAATATATTATTTCCCGCTCTTTTTTAGCTCCGCCAGCTCTGGATTTAGTTTTTTTTATGTTATGGGACTAGCTTGTAGGTTTCGAGAAGGAGTGATTCTATTTTTCAGAGCATACTTTTTACAAGGGATGTATGAAATTATATTTATACATTGAATATTACAGAAATAAATTTTAATATGGCACCACTTATTATTTATAAAGATATGAACTTGGAAAGAAAAAAATCTTGTGGAATGACTTCAAACTTGCCATGATGGCCTAAAGAGAGTCATTTTCATGCATGACAAAGCTTACTATACTAGTAGAGCTTCTGCCTTAGGTCGCAGGAGGCGCCAAAACTTGGCGAGATCGCGAATGTAAAAAAAATATCTGTATGCATTTGTAAACCTGCAAAACTTCCATTCTCGAGATACCTAGCTGAATTTTTGCACACCCATGATTTATAGGAAGAATGTTGTTTATGAATTCAGCGAGAGCCTGCAAAATGCTTTAGACTTTAACGTAGTTTGAATGAAGAAAAACATTTATTAACTTTCACATTTTTTTATATGTACAGAAAAATTTGATCTGATCTAGAGTATCAGATGAGGTATGTTTGAAGACTGTGGTAATCTGTGGAAAACTTCAAATTTTGAAATCAGATTTGAATGAAAATCCACTAGACAAGTTAGAGCGGGACGATTTTTCGTTTCATTCAAATCTAATATCCGCAAAAAATATCGTTAGTTTAAGGGTAAACGTATAAAATTAAGTGATTTTTGTAAACGTATAAAATTTATTTTTCGCGATATTTTTTGCCGGAAGGACAAGTAAGAGGATATTAATATTCAAGGGTGCTATCAGTCATATCTTCAAGTGAACAAAAAATGCATATTAAAAAATTATACAAAATGGTGACCCTGGAGTCATTCTCGCGCGGCATGTTAAATTTGAGACGCTCTGCAGCACGCAGTATAACTGACGCAAATTTGAATTTGGAAATTTTTTTTTTAATTTCTATTGATTTACATGAGTACAGCTAGAGAAATACGTAGGGGATTTTGAAAATATTAATCTTTGTGTAATTAGCAAGCATTTAAAGTAAAAACTCAATTTTCGACAGATAAAAGAACAGTCATTTGTTAATAACCAATGTTGTAATTAACTCATGGAAAATCCGGTACGTATTTCTCTTCGGAATGTTATTTTTAAAATGTGCTCAAAATGTTGAATATAAAGAATGCAAATTGTTGGAGCTATGCTGCGTGCCGTCTTGAAAAATTGTGTTCCGCGAAAAAGGGTCGACGTCTTGCACACGGACCAGCCACTGAGGTGTGTGAACTGGGACTTCCCACTTCTCTCAAAAATAGAAATAAAATATGTTCAGTTCACACACCTCAGCCACTGCCACTGCCAGCCAGCCAGACCCATACGGGCCTGCGGACCTTTGTATTACACGTACTAAACTTCCTCTTATTCTAGATTATTCAAAGCATCTCTTAAAGCAATTTTTTTTAATGCATTTTTTGAAAATTGTACAATTCTACACGAAAATCGTGCCTAAAGGGGTAACACCACAGTAAAATTTTCGAAAAATTATTCTTTTGGTTAAACGGTTAAAAAATACGTTGAATCTCTAAAAATATGATGCATATTTGTTTATAGCTGAAACAAAAAGTTGCATGTGGTTCGCGAGCTATTTTTGAGGGGGGTATCCGAGGGCTGAAAAGCGCCTTCGGCAATGGCACGCCGGTCGACGCAGCTCTCGACTCTTGTAAGCCTATTATTTTTGGGGAAAAGTTACCGTCTAAAAATAATTTTCATTTCTACCAACAGGTGGCATTAGATTACGGAGGAAAAATCACCATCTGTAGCGTCTATAAAACCGTTGACTTCAAACACGTTTTTCTGGAGACCATGTTTTTGAAATCGGCACGCAACAGATTTCGAACAATTTTCATCCAATCGACTTGGAATTTTAACTGTAGCTTCTTGGATTGCTTTAACAGTCAAGTACGAGCGCTTTTTACGATTAATACAACATTGTAAAAAATGTATCACTTTTTATATGAAAATCATGGTCGAAAAACGGACTTTTTTCAAACTCGTCTCCATTTATTTGTTGTTCATTATTTTTTACTTTCCCTCCCTACTTAACTGCTAACACTAATATAATTGACGAAAATAGTTCACTCTTAGTTCTAGGATTTACGACAGTTCTACTGCGTGCCGCGGAGAGGGTTGGCTGAAAACTAGTAGTGCTCTAGCGGCTCGTGCGCCGCCATTTTGTATTCTTTTGACAGATAATTTTTTTTTCTCGTACTCAAATATATACCTAATAAAGCCTACTAGTTCTTTTGACCCTGTATTTTATTTCATTCTTGAAAAAAAATTGCAAAGCAAACGGTCGAAATAGGACAGTTACAGTGGTGTCCTCCCTTAATAAATTCAAACATATCGGACAGTTCATTCTTAGACAAACGGAATGCTATTAACCCGCTACACAACACGCATAACATTTTTCACACATTTTTCGAGACACGGTTTCTAAACTGCATCTGTTGGAGGACAACCGGGTTTTCAGTTTTATAGGCTTGAATAAAATCCGAAAAAATGCAGGATTCCTTAAAAATTCAATATATTTAATTTGATAGTTTAATATATTTAAAGGTACTTAAAAATAAAAATTGAAGTATAGTAAAAAAAACGCGGAAAACGGGCGAGTTTGTAATTTCGACTGTTCCTTTAAAACCCCAGTGTACACATGTAGGGTTAAAATACAAATTAGAAAAAATGACGAGGAAATTATTTTACGTGGAACCGGGTAAAAATAGTGCTCAACTTTATTATTCATAATGAAAATGGCCAACAGGCGGAGACGTGGTATTGCCGTACCGAGGATTGAAATTCAGACGGACTCATGGGTTAACCTTTGCGTTTTCTTTAAGTCTCTACTTTTTTGTCAATCAACATCGCTTGTCTACTCTTCAACGAACTGGTATTTTTGCCAAGAAGTTTGTCTGCGCATATTGGATAAAAAATGCACTCTTATCAAAAGCGAAAGAAGTCCAAGATAAATTCGATGGCCAGTGCACACAAAAATTGAATATTAATATACCATCATATTTCGGAGGCTGTTTCGAGAAAACTGATAGATGTTAGGCAAACCGCTGCCCTTACGGGATCGAAATCAGCAGCATTGAGCTTTCTATCCAATATTCCATTCTCCTCGCTTCAGACGAACCCGCCATGAAAATAATAACAATAAACAGTACAATTACATTTATATGTATCTCATCGTTTACCTGCCAATGATATTTACTACCTCATAATATGATGCATCCAGGCGAATTATCGATGAGATTTTATGTCCGTAAGATCGAACCAAATCGCACCGGATATTTATATATCCATATATTAAATATTATAGACAGGGAGGACTGGGTCGGGAGCCATCGGAATGTGACATAGAATTCGATCGACATATCAACACGCGCGCGCGCCTATGCATCTGTATACGTCGTACATATACGAATTATTCTTTAGTATAATATGAATGTTGGATGGTACGCTCCGCGAACCCTTTGCCGAATTATAAAGAATTGTATAAAGTTTATGAGGAAGCCAAAACCAGCCCATACGCGTTTCCATGCGACAGGAGGTTGTGAAAGAAGGAGTTGCAGGGAGAGGGAAAAAAACCCTCGGGTAGTTCCGTACGGCATACGTATGCGCTGAGGGCAAGAAGAGCCAGGTGTGTTTCATCCAAAACCGTGGGACTCTAGAAGGGGGATGCTCCATGTAGACCGCCGTAGATACATTGACGAGGTCCCGTCCAACGAACAGTGAATACGTATATAGTTCTGTATACCTGCACAGGCTTGTGTATACACGTACGCACTACCTCCGTCATATAACTCGCAGCTTGCGCACGTCTTTCGCATGAATGAGAAACAGGATTTACTCTCCATAGGGCCCACATTTTATAAAATTTATATTATTTATTCGCTTACAGCACGTGGTGTTCCCTCACTCTTACTCATATACATACGTGGTGCACGAGACCCGAATTTCGATGATGCATTTATTATTATTATTATTATTATTATTTTTATATAATAGACTTTATTGCTCCGGGCAACGCACTTCCTCAGTTTGCACTGGGGAAACATTCACCTACCCCCGGGGGTTAGGCTCGGTCTTAACCTAGACCGGAACAATAACACTGGGCGGCACTCAAGGGTTCCGACAGCACCTCGGCCGCCGCCCAGTCAAATTTCATTATTGTTATTATTTTTTTTAACAGACTTTATTGCTCCGGGCAACGCACTTCCTCAGTTTGCACTGGGAAACATTCACCTACCCCCGGGAGTTAGGCTCAGTCTTATCCTAGACCGGAACAATAACGCTGGTAATAATAATAATAATTATTATTATTATTATTATTATTATTATACCATGCACAATGTATAGACTCATCACAATAAAAGTTATTAATTGAGGGTGTATGGATTCTGTCTAAAAGCTACTATCATTGATAAAAGTATGCGTGGTATATTGCTTTTATCAATATTAGTACTTTTATTGATAAATATTTTATATATAATATATATATATGAAATTTCAATATTAATACTTTTATCGATATCAGTATACAAAGAGGTTCCTCGAAATCCTTTACTTTTTCGTATAATTGAAAATAATTTATCAGGAATTACATATTCAACCTTCTTCTATCGTGGGTACAAAATCGGAACATTATATTTTTCATTGTGCAATAAAGCAATTGTAGATTTAGGTCGAAATTACTTACAAAAAATTATCGGTTAAACTTGTAGGGTACGGAGGGTCACGACCGAAAGAAAACTTGGTATTCTCGATTTTCGAAGGCCATGTCTCCGTCAAACGTTTATTTCATTCTTTATGTCTTTCGTCTGGGTATATAATGAACAATAACACAATTTCAACGTTTCGTTTACTAATTACGCGACATTGTTTGTCACAAAATTGTCCAAGTGTGAAACTTTGGAAAGACGCGTTGCATATTCTGATCTGTTACATTGTAGTTGAATTCGATCCGTTCTTTGTTATATTTTTTTTCCCCCTCAGGCACCCCATAACTAAGCAGTAGAATCACTACGCATGAAAACATTAGACGGCGCAGTTGTTTCGATGCGTTAGGGAGAGAGAGAGACATCGATCGTTTGAATCCTCACCCGCAACGTCGCAGGAGCAAGTTTTCGTGAACTTATTATCCTGAGGCCGGGCTGAGATGAGCTACATCGAAGAATGAATTTGAAAAGTATATTTTAAAAAATCGTAAAATCGTGGGGAGCGCACAGTCCTATGCGTATCGATTGATAACGCGTGGAGAAAAAATCTAGTAGAACGTACAACATTAATGTCGCTGAGCGAGCCCGCGCGAGCTGCAAACAACTCCCCATGTAACGGTCGCGAACAAAGACTCCCTCCCCGTCTCTCGGCCCCTCCGACACACTGTTATGCGCTTGGCCGTTTACGTCCTTTTTTTACGATTTTGCGTCTCAGTAATATGAGATATAGTGCAGCACGAATTTTTCAATGTGCACGTGTGCAATTATATTCTTTGTCTAGAAACGCTTTATATTTTTTATTTTTTTATACCCCAAGTTTTCCGATAACATTCTGCTTGCTTCAACCTTCATTTCCACTGATAGAATTTGTCAACCATGAAAACTGGAAGTTAACGATTTTCGATAGATTATCTCTTTGCATGAAATTTTGCATAATCGAATAATGTCGAATTATTGCGTATCATTCGACACATTTTTTTCGATCAAATCCTTCGTTTTCTGTAATACAATAATTTCAATATAAATAATCAACACGCATTATTGAGAAGAAAAATTCGATGCAATATACATTGTTACCACTATACGGTGAGTCCATCGCGGTTCAGGAACGCTGGCATTTCGAGATAAAAATTCAGCAGGCCGGGACGAGTGCAATTTGATACAATGATCACAAATAATGCCCACATCCCCGCCTGCCGGATCCTCGACAAATTGTACTCCAAACTTCGTCCTAGCGTTTATTCCTCTCCGACCGACAAGTACGAGACGCATTTTTTTTCTTCCTCTTTTTTCCGTCATTTAAAGCAGCTTCGTCGTTATCGCTGCATTTTGATAGGCCGGGAAAAGTGCAATATTGAACGATCACATGCACTAAACATTGTCACAAATCTCGACCTATCTTCGATGCAATTATCGGCGATTTCTTGAAGACGAAAAAAAAAACATCGATCCTTAAGTTCTGCTTATGAATGTATTCGTATACAACTCGTAATCGCGATCGTCCTTGAGACTCTATTATAACGTATACTGTGCCTAAATCGAATATATCCAAAGTACCCGAGTGACAAAAAAGCTGGCATGCAATGCGCGAACAGTGCCCTACCCTTCGATGTGGCCTTGACGGTCAATCTCCAAATCGAAGAGTCGCTCTATTTAGAGTTTCATCGCCGATACCAAATGACTGACCCAACGTAAAATCATCAACGTTTATTTCTCGCATATTGCCAACTAAAAGAATCTTGTTTGAAAAAAAAATTAAGTCGAAAGCTCTTCTTTGAAGACTTTCCATGCATTGTAAACGAGAAACATTTGTCATCTGGGTGTTAGAGAAACTGTCTTTCAATGATTGATCACTAGGGACAACGAATGGTAAGGTACCATTTTGATATTATCGGGCACCACTGTTGCGATGGACAATCATGCTTGTTCCATGAGAATCGTAGTTAAGGAAAATTTATGAATAATATCATTGTTATCAGAGTTATCGATAGATTGAGCCAAAATCAATATTACCAGAAAAACGCAGAAATACAATGGACGCAACTTTAATAATGGCACATATGCGCTTACGTCTAGAGTTGCAAAAACCGTCGAACCACTCGGAATCACGACACTTTTTGATCTTCAACGTACCGAAAATTTAGCAAAACTCGTCATATCTCCACTCGGTGTAAACTTCGCATGCGTAAAAAACTACAAATAATTTTGGTCTCGAAAGTCGAATATTTTCAAGAGACTGGTATCGTCTTCGTCAACGGCACTTGGGTTGAACTCGCGTAGCAATTTGAGACTTGCACCTTCGCCGTGACTAATGTTGCTTTTTTCAGCCGAAAAGATGTTCTACTTTCGAGAGGATACGTGGAAAAAGAAACTCTCGATGGGAGAGCTTTATCCGCCGGTTGGACGTTAAGACGCAGCAGAACGAGAGTCCTTGCGTTTTGTTCGGTCGCACAAGAACGCGGCGGGCGATGTATGACGTCGTGACGCGTTCTCGTGGCGAACTACACGCTTCGACCAGGTGTCCCGCCTCTTTATTCCTTTTTTGGGACCCCTCTGCCAAACTTTAGCCACGCGAGAGTGGAGCCCTCTCGTACGCTGCTCCCCATACTTATAGATGTTCCCCCCGTATATATAACCGAGACTATATGGGAGCCCGCGTTTTTCCATCGCTCGCAGCGGTAACACCGGGACGGGGGAACGGGACGGAGGCGAGAATCTTATTCTTATTTAACAGCACCACACACAAAACGAACTACGTCGACCTCACTTCTTCTTTATTTCCTTTCTTTCCTTTTATCTTGCTCGCTCTCTTTCCCTCTATAATGCTTTATTCCTTTTTCGTATCTCGAACCGTTTTCTCTCTCCCCTAGCGCTCAATTTTGCTTGGGGCTTTACTACAAGCCCATGATTCTTCTTTGTCAACTATATACGCGAGTCGCAATGGTGACGCTTCCGCAGCCCGCCAAAAAATTCTGTATCAGCTGTCTCGGCTTTTCGTCCTCTTCTAATATCACCATGCCCCTGCCGTACCGCGTTCTACACACTTGCGTACACGAGACGTTTCACGCCAAGTCGACTCTGTCTTCCTAGTTCGCCGAATCCTCTGTTTACATTTCATTCTCTACGAATATGTCCCAAGTTCATTCTTTTTCAGCGATCGCTACGTCGTAACTATTGGATTGTCCCGCTAGGTATGCGGACTCGGTTACTATTGATACTTTAACGACTTGCGATATGGTCTTTGTCCTTTTATTAAATTTATTGCTCCCTTTACTTTTTGACTTGGTCGAATCTTAATGATTGGTCCTATCAATTATTCAATCGTGTGGGCTTACACTCGAGTATAAGAGTCTCGGCGGTACAAGTGCTTTCTGTCTCAGCAAAAAATGTTTGTGCAGCTGGACAGCCTTTAAGGGATCAGCACAGTGCAAAAAACAATTTTTTTGCATTCATAAACATGGATATGGCATCGCCGATTGATCGTCAGTGGACTATTTATATGAAGATTCTGCACTCGAGACTTAAAACGCATTTTTGTCGAAATGTCGTTTGTTAAAAAGGTGTACACTCTCAAAGGAAGTTTTCAAGCTATCCGTCTCAAATTTTGACACAACATTCTCCACGCCATTCTTTATCTTGCCGTGGAAGCTTTTTTTAAACTTCATATTTCTTTTAACGAAAAACTGTCCAAAAAATAGGCTAAATTCGATATTTTTTTCAAACCGCCGCCATTTTGTCAATTTATAAATTTGTTAACCTCCATAGCAAGATAACGGCTGTCATGCTGATTAATAATCTTTTCACAAATTTTGTTTCAGATAATACTTACGGCCACAAGTTCGAAGTTATTTTCAACTGTTAAATTTTTTCGTAATAAAATTAAAAATTTAATGATGTATTTTCTGATCTTCATGAGTGCTTTGATTTGACATAAAACGATCAGACTGATTACCGTATATTAAAATCGAAAAAAATCGGGCAGGTGAGCTATTTTGCGACCCGTTACACTGTGATGATCGCTTAACTGAAAAATAAACGCACCGTACAGAAAATTTGTTTCCACCCTATTATTGAGTCTTGTTTTCGATTGGGAAAAAGTAAAATCGAAATAGATGTGGTTTGGTAGAGTGCGCAACATTGTTCAAGCCTCGCGGGGCTTACGACTAATGAACTAGGGCTAATTTACAAAAAGGGACGAAAAATGCGTTAGCAGTGGTATGGTGAAAATAATGTGTTCATAATTAAGGATGTTTCGTACGTCAAACATAACAAAAAGTCGGACAGGGTGGGAATTTCAAATACACCGTTGCACGTGATAGTAGATTCAAAAACATCCATCATTCGACGTACGCTGACATTGATTTTCTTAAATAATGACATCATAAAGGTATTGATACAGTGTGTTAATGAAAGATTTCAAAATACCCGACACCGTAACTTCTCTTCAAAGAACTTTGATTCGTTATTTCTCTACACATGATGATTTTCGCATGTTATTTCATCATGGCAGTGATTTTTTCGTCACGACTATGAGTATTATAATACTCTGTCTTTTGTTGTTTGTAAAAAATATGTTCGATAATAATGCTTTCAAAATGTATGGTCTTCAATTCTTCCTTTAATGAAAATTTCCTTCCAAATATCAAAAAGTCAACTGTATTTCATAATACAGATGACTTCCAGAATTTGTTAAAACAAATTATTTCATAACTTTTTGAAAATAACGCTATTTCGAATCAACGTTTCGAACATCTTGAAAAGATTGAATTTTTAAATCGATTTTTCCCACACGACAAAGCTACGAAATTGTACTTAAATAACATTTTTGGCTGCGCAAATTACCATGCGCAAATTACCATGTAGCGACTTCCGGTTTTTATCTGACATTTTGGAAAAACGATAGTTAAATATGTTTTAAATCGGACAGATCCGTGAAACAAAAATAAGACTGCGATTTTTGCAAAGTTGTACAACATAAAAATCATGAATGAAATGCGAGGAGTGTGGGAATCAAATGTAGATCGAATCAGCGTAAACCCCCCCCCCCTCTCCGTCCAAGCGCTCGCGCGTGTATGTGTGAATGCACGTGTTTTTCTCTCATTGTACTTACGTCTAGGGATGAACGTGTGAGATCTCGCGAGGTGCCGAGATCTCGTTTTTACTTTTGCCCCCCCCCCCCCCCGTCTCCCTCTTTCATCACATATATGAATATGAACAGAGAGAGCTAGAAAAGGAAGAGGAAAAAAGCTCGTGTGACCGTTGCGTTTTCCAACGATTATACCCACCCTACTTATACTTGTAACACAATGGCTGCAAATTCTTTATGTGTGTGCTATCAAAATGATTTTTTATTTCTCGCTATATCCATGTGGAAGGGGGACGAGCCAAATGTGTAACACGTTTTCTTAACGGACCAGAATATCATTTTCAATTGAATGCGTCTCCCGTGTGTCCGCATACGCAACACATTATTTCTCCGATTATACTTCGTCCAGATAATATGTAAAACAAAAGTGTCATTCCGAGATCGATATTTTACGTTTTAATTGCTTCCGGCAGTATATCGGATACACGCGCATTTGTTCGCGTCTATTTTGTCAACACAGGGTGTTCGGCATTTTCTTTTCTTGTTTTCCCTCGATGGAGGATTGGGAAAGGACAAAAGAACGCGAAGGGTATTGTGCGCGTATGTGCGCGCATAATCCCTCGTTGGAACGGCATTGAGCTTACTGTCGAGCATCTCTCAGCAGGCTTATATAACTATAATAATACGAGTTTCGTCTTTTTTCAACTAGACGTTCTTCTTAACGCACTTGTATTTCCTTACGCATATTTTTAATATTCAATAGTCACTATCCATCAAATTACCTTCGTAATAGTAGACTGCAATTATTTTTAGTATAAGTTATGAAAACAAATAGTTACTAGGCTGTAACGGTGTCTCTGAAATCGTTTTAATTTCACATTCCTTTGTGCACGAGCAATCGATAGGAAATATCTGGGTTTTTCGGATATAAAGATATCCCAGCGCCGAATGGATCGCGTGTTTAAAAATGATCGGTTAAAGGTGTATTCGCGTTCTTTGCGATTATTTTATTATTAACTAGTCGAGTTTATTGAATGATTATTTATAAACACGCGGTGGAAATTTCTCAAAGAATGTTCCAATGCCACTAGACCAAACTAAACCTCGGAATTGTCTATATGATGATAATTAGATTTCCACACTCATTGAATGCTCATACGAATCAACGACGTCGTCTATAAGGTCAAACGTAGTAGGCTGAAGCAATTTTCCCGACCGATAAAAAATCATAATACAGGGGAACCACCAGCGCTTCCAAGCTCAAACAAACATATGTATTTGAAATGAGTGCTGCGAAGAATTAAAAAGACACAAAACATATCTCCCGTGCAAAGTCATCGATTTGCCAACAATAACTCGAAGCTACCTATGTAAATACCTCAAATTTCCACGAAAGAAATCCCAGATACTTTTAAAATTATTATTGAGCATTAAAATCGTCACTTTTAGCTAGACTGCTTCGTCGTAGCGCTTATAGAGACGGCGATGGTCACGTGACCGGTGCGTGAATCAAGCTTGCCGCGTATAACGACAGAGTTGTGTATATTAAAAAAGTTGGTCAAGTAGGCCAACTTTTTAAAATCCCATAAAAGTTTTTCCACTCCATAAGACAAATGGCTGGTACACGATACAACCAATGGCCCCCGTGGAAAAAAAATCAGCTACCCTTGAATGACGCGGAATGATTCGACAGACGATGAAATGCAATGTGACGCGATTGCCATGATAAATAAAAGAATGAAAGGTAGAATACACGAATCGATACTGGAACAATACGGATTAAAAGGGAGCATTACAAGCTCAGTTATCTCCTTTAAACATATTACAAGTGGTGGTTCGACGAAGGTAAGCGGGTACAAATGTTTGGGAAAAATTCAACGTTTGAGAACCACTTGTAGGACAGCTGCGCTCAGAGCGCATCTGCTCTCGGTTGCGCGGGCACGCGCTTGTACTCTACGCATACATGCACGCGTCCGTCCGTGTATCTTCTTTGTGTAACTGTGTATATGATTTCACCTTAAGATCGTAAGCACACGCACACACACATCAACGTACAATGTGTCCGTGTGTATATAATGTCAAAGCACTCCTGGTACTTTGGGCCATCTCTCGATCTTTTTCCCCATCGCGAGTTGTACTTTTCCTGCGTTCTTACCTACCGAATACATCGTTCCACAGTTGTGCACTGAAGCATGTGTGCGCGTTGAGCGAGAGAGAGAGAGACAGAAAGTGAGCGAGAGAGAGAGAGAGAGGAGAGGAGCGAGAGCAAAAGAGGGGAGAGGGACAACCCTCGTGACAACGTCGTGACGTTCGTCTTCGGCTCGTTTGCACCCGACCGCTTCGCCGCGACCATCAGCCGTTTCTCCGTCCCTCTTTTCCCTTGCTTGTATTGTACCAAGGTTCAGCCCTGGCCATCGGGCTTCTTCCGCTGCTTCCTTAGCCTGCGTCAGTCCGCCCCTTTTAAATCGTACCCTTGTAAACTCCGGCTTGAAAACGAGGAGGCTTTGCCCTAGAGGCAGCGAAAAACCTCGAATGGTGGTGTTCTGGAGGTGCGACTGGATGTCTTGGTTGGTGGCTCGCGTCCTTGCTGCCAAAAGCTCAACTTGTCGTATAATATATACAAGTACAAGAGGGTGTTCGAAACGGCGTTGTTGACATTTTAAGGGAAGATGAGAGGAATCATCTTCCGCCGATTTAATCTTACACACCTATACGCGAAGTGCAACTATTTTTTTATTCGCTTTTTCTTGTTCTGAAATTCTTATAGATATCGGACTCTATTTGTAATCATAATAAATCAATCGACGACTCGCATTTCAATATTACTTTGATCTAATCGCTCTAATGTTTGATCCAAACGAACGGAACGAACTAGAGACTGTAATGGCTATCCAAAGACTTTTGAATGTATTTTTTAAAATTATCGCTTCCATTTATACAGGGCCCTTGCCCTTATTACCTTCCCCACCACATTCCACTTCACACCTCACCTTGCGGCCGCAGCCGACATTCCCCTTTGTATCCCATTCACCATGACATTTTTGCCATGGGTATAGGGAAAGTGCGGAAAACCGATACCAATCCAACCGGTCCCAGGTTCGCTTCCGAGTTTCGGAGCTACTCGCGTTTCGTCGAGAAATAAATCACAGGCTACAGTCATACACACGCGTACCTGTCCGTGTGCGTGAGATCCTTGTAGAACCGGAGCTACGTGACGCCCGTATTTATTTTTCTTCAAGACTACAAGGCTCGGATTCGAAGCCGCGACCTCCGGATGTACTGGTTTAGAGGCAAGCAGGCTAACGACTAGACCAGCACACCGGTTTAACTTCTGAATGTACAAAAAAGTGAAATCGCGATGTTAAATGTTGAAAAAATAAATAGGCCGAAATCGTGATTAAATTTTTTTTTTAAACAAAGGCCCCCTCCTCCGGATAGTTGCCATATTTTTGAAAACTCGAATTCGCTTCCTTTCGATAAACCCAAGAGACTACGTATCTTTGTTTGGATGTTGAAAAATGTAACAACTTCATTAACATTGTCACTTTTTTGTACCATCTTTGACAACCCGATATATCATGATATTGGAACTCAATACAAACACGCGGATACACACCCACAGGGTTTTTGATTTTTTCCTCCAAATTTCACACTTATCTACGCCAGCGTAAGGAATCTATTAGGTAATGAAATTGTTCTTAACTCTCACTACCGTCGAAGACTACCTTTTTGTGTATTAATTTTACCTTCGGTCGAAATACATCCTCTCATATTGTTTGAATATTTTCATTTAATTTCCCCAATGTTCACTCTAAACGGATTGTGCCGAGTTTGGGAAGGGTATCGAAAACGGCACCTTAATCTATGCAAAAGCAAGGCTCAAACACGGCTGCGTCTAAAAATATTACAATTTTTTTGACAACTATGTAACGCGTCTTACCTATTTTATAAACGTAAGAAAATACGTACGTTCATCGGATTTTTAAGAAGATAAAACATTCATCAATGCTCACGGAAAGTCACAATAATAGTTTAATTGGACACCCATTATTCTTGACAAGTTAATTCAATAACCAAGTTACGTCTCTGCGTTGAGGACCCGGTGAAACAATGTTATATTACTTTTTGCAAAGAGTAAAACCAAGGATACGAGGGATAAACAAGTTTGTGCGTGGTTTTAAGATAATTCAACAAATTATCCTTTTGGTATTCTATTTTAGGATACCTGCTCATAACGCAGTTACACATAACGTTAAGGGGTTACCCCCACTTGCGATTTTGAAAAAAAATCGATTTTTTTTATTGCATTTTTTTGAAGTATAAGTATCTGAGAATATGTTCTGAAAATTTCAAGTCGATCCGAACAAAATTGACTGAGATATGAGCGTTGCAAGAGAAGAATCCGTTGTGGAAACGACCGGAAATTGAAACTTTAAACGCGTTTTTCTCAAAATGGCATTTCTGAAGTCGGTGACCAAGATTACTCGAACACTAATGAACCGATCTTCTTGAAATTTTGCAGGCTTATTTAATACATAAAAATGTAGTCTTTAATCGTTCAATTTTTTTTGTTCGAAAAAATGGCCGTTTTAGAGCCAAAAACGGCGGTTTTTTTTCGTTAAAATCAAACCATTAACTTGACCATTAATTTTGTGAAAAATGAATATTTTTTAAAATCCTTCGATTAAAGACTAGTTTATACTTATATTTGACTAATCCATCCGCATTTTTTTTTCAGATGATCCACTTCGCTACAATGTTGGTCTCCGCAAACCGTGTATATAAAAACATTATTTCATTGACGGCCATTTGCCACTAAACAATGTAATATTTTTCAAAAAAAAATTACTGAAAGTTCTTCAAGATGTGTTCTTTAAGATGGTATATTGATCGATTAAAAAAGTTTTGTAGTTTTCTTTAAAAAAATTCATGAAAAAAGCTTTTTTTTGCGCTACAAGTGGGGGTAACGCCTTAACAACTGCAATACACATTGCAGTTGTTAACCTAAGTAAATATGCAATTTACATGTTTTTCTTAATAATCACCTTTCAAATGTCGACACGTGATTGTTTCATTGTGCCACGTGGAATTGCGAACACAGACGATACAGTCTTATTATGCCTTGGGCTATTATTTAAGTATAATTGGATGGTGTATAATTTAAAAAATCGAATCTCAGAATGCTTCGTGACGTAATTATATGCAATTTAATCATGACAAGTCGACACTCAAAACACAAGCTGCTTACAAAAATAGTTTCTTCCACCCAACAAGGAACATCACTTAAGGGGTCATCTCGCTATAAAGGGCTATTTTAATGCATTTTTTTTGATAGGTTTATATTATACAGTCCGACCTCCGAATAAGAAACCCGGCAATAAGAAACTTCCCCCAGTTTCTCACTCGAGCGCTTCCCCCACTCTGACTCGAATTCCAAGCTCGAGATTTTTGTGCGCGGAACCTCTGGTTAAGAAACTAGCCGGGCAGAGATTATTCGGGCAAAATAGAGTGAACGTTGTAGTGTAAATTGATGTGTGCATGCGTGCGTGAGTATGTGTGTGTGCGTGTGTGAATGTAACAAAAAATCTACAAGTTTATTAGAAATTTTTTGTATTCATTAAAAAGATACATATATGTGTTGACAAGATTTCATATAAAATAAAAACAAAGATAAGGGCGTTTAAAGATTTTCATATAAAACAGCAAGTTTCCGAGACCTAAAGAAAAGCGTTTTCGTCTTGTGGTGTATTATTTTGATCCGCAACGCACTCAACTGACGGTGAAATATTTTCGAGAGAGTCAAACTCTGCCATTGAAGATGAACCCTCGAGATATTGACTTCTTCTTCTTCTATATAAATGGGATGAAACAATATGGACATACAGCTCTTTGTTTGAATTATCACCTTGTGGCGCAGATTCTGTAATATTTTCTTTGACTTGTATACTACAGTCTGATCTCTTACGCTTCTTTACAGTTTCGGTCATTTTATAACAGTTAATAGTAATTCAGATACAGTAGTACACAATAATATTCAATAGTATGTATATTAACGTGTAACAAAAATTCGCTAAATAAATGTCCACGCGCAGTCGAAAACGTTTTTGCATGGGCGATGTGAATACTAAGTTGCAACTTTTTCTAGCGAGTTTCTTGTTGAGAGGATCGCATGCGGAAAAGAGTGAGAGAGACAGACAGAGGTAGTGAGCGCGGAGCGCCCGCCTGGTGGGGGTATGCGATATATAAGAAAAACTTGCCCTTGGGGGCTTTTGGTTTCTTATTCGGAGGTCGGACTGTAGATATGGATGTAAAAGTTGTTGCACTTAATAAATACACTTTCGAAATACATTTTTAAACAAATATTTATTTAGGTCACTATTTATAGACGAAAACGGTAATTGAAAAATGTCCTAAAAAATTGTAGGTCCGCGCTGTTGATGAAATCTCGAAGATGGATCATCCGAAACAATAAAATCAAACGGTTTCAGATTCAGTATGTTAATGGCTATAGCGCATATCACACGATTCTTTATATATGCAAAAATAACAAAATGGCGGACATTTTTCGAAAAAACAAAATAAACTTGTTTTTTTCACCGTTTTTGGCAAAAAAAATAGTTAATGTCAAAATATAGAAAAATCCTTGATATGCGCTATAGCTATATGTGTAAAGAATATGTCGTTAACATTTTATAAGGAGCGGTTCAGTAGTTTCGGAGATTTTATCAACAAGCCGTCGAAAAACGTTGTTTCAAGAAAAGCGCGATTAAAGTTTGTTTGGGTCATACATGAATTCATTAAAAAAATTCTTTTATGTATTACGAAAGAGTATTTATTAAGTGCAACAACTTTTATATCAATATTCAAAAAATGCATGAAAATAACCTTGCTTTAGCGTCTAAAATGAGAAGACCCCTTAACGTCCGCCTTCCATTTTGTTGAAACTCGTGTACATTACCGGCGAAAAGTTTTCGATAGCTCTGGATAATTTCAAAATTACATAAGAATAATATAATTAAATTTACAGAGCTATATAGTATCTTCGTTAAGAAATAAATAAAATGAATTTTATTATTCTTATATAGTTTTGCAATTACCCAGAGCGATCGAAAACTTTTGAAACGACTCCTCGAAGAATGACACGGCACCCCTTCGTTTGATTTTTTTTTCGATACGTCTATAGTGCAATTTTCACACAATTTACACTAGAGCAGTTTTTGTTTTTGTTTTATTCTCATCGGTGAACTGCTTGTGGGTGAAACTGCAAAATCACCCCTCGACACGCCTTTCTTTCAGCGGTAGTTTTCAAACAGTTTTTAATTCTTTGTCACATATGTATATATGAGTTTCAACAACATCAAAAGCGGACACTTAAGTGATGTTCCTTGCAAGTCCATAATAACTGCAAAGCACATTACGGTATGAGCCTTGATCCCAAAATCGAATGACAAAGGGATACATTTTTCGAAAAACTTTCAAACAATAGACAAACTTGATTATGCCTTGTACGTTTTGTTTTACTCTTTGAAAAAAGCATTCGTTTGTATTTTTTACCGCATCCCCAACGCTAAGATGTAATACTCGGTTATTGAATGAATTTTTCCAGAACGTTGGGTGTCCGATCCAAATACTATTGTGATTTTACGGGGTACTAGAAAACATGTCGAATTTTTGTGACTTTGCACTAATAAATGGTTCATCTCCAATAAATTCTGACCAACGTATGTATTTCCTTATCTTTATGGAAAGAGTATGAAGTTACGTGGTTGTCAAAAGCAGTGAAATACTTCTAGACGAAGCAAAGTGAGGAAATGAAATATAAATATTCAAACAATATGGGACGATTGATTTTCGATTGATGGTAATTAATACAAAAGCAGGTAGATATTTAATATAAATAATAAGACGCAAGGTTATAACTAATATACGAATCGTCAGATATGACGAATGTCCTCTCCTATGTTCCTTGGAAATATTATAAACGCCGTTCCAAATACCCTGGGTGTAGGCATACATATGTAAGGCCTGAGGAACTGATAAAACTACGAACCATTATCATGTATTTTACACAGACCCGCTCTGTCCGCCCGAGTGTTTTCGTAAGGGCCTGCCTATACTCTCATTTACACACGAAGCTATGTGTATGTACGTATCGAGAAAGAAAGTAAAGGGCCATGTGTATGCGAACGAAAATATGCAGCCGGTTCACGTGGCGGGTAGCGTCGAAAATTCACCTCTCTTTGTCCCATTGTTCGCAGATTTTCTTACTCGGCTCGGGGTACTCCTTACTCGCTGCTCCGCTTGCTCCCTTTATCCGCGTTTACGCTCTTGGAAATTTATACACTTTTCACATAATATTCCGAAGTTTATTCCATCGAAACAAATGTTTTGTCTCTGGTATCGGGCTCCATTGGGAGCCCAGTATTGTCGGTTTTATTTATCAACGATTCATATAGTCTCGCGCAAATATCGAGAAGAATATATGCCGAAAAAAGGAAAGAACCAAAGCTGTCCGTACTGCGTGGGTTGCTTGCGGAGTACGTCAGCTGGTTGGAGAGGCAGAGACAGTTGATGGTGCCGCGTCAATGTGTGAGCAACGACCAATAAAAGACTGATGATAGCGATTATTATTTGTCAGCTAGAAAATATCGGTCGGTTGCAACGCGATGAAATGCGTCGCAATTGTCTTTCTCGTGATATACTACGTGCCAGTGGCTCTTACTGCACCGAGGGCGCCCAACGGCCCAGATGGCAAGCGCGCCTTTTCTATGCTTCATCCGTCCTTCAAATTTTTAACCACCGATCTTGTTGCTGCTCCTGCCACTCTTCTTCCCTGGCGTCAGCCCCTCCGTTCCTGCCACCTGCTCTCTTACACGAGCATTTCCAAATGCCCTCGGATTGTAAGACCCGAAAATCAACGAGAACTCGCGCGCTCCACCACGGCTCGATCGAACAAGGTGCAAACGTACGTGACGAATCTTATTAAACATCACGAGTTGATACTGGCCAACAAATTGGGCTCGGATTACGAGCAATCTTTTATTGTTCTCTGTGCTCAAAAAAGGAGAGATCCTTTTGGTATCGCGCTTATTCTTGGCCTTTCTTTTCACTTTTCTTATCAGGATATGGACACACGGTATTTGCGTTCATAACATTCGAAAAAGGAATATGTACAACAACAGCAACAACAACAACAACAAAACGTGACACTATGGATACGCAAACTCAAAAGATGCCTAATTTTGGGTAATATTATAAATTTTTTGTTGAAAAGCTTCGTCCCACATTTAAAAACAATCAAAAACAAATGTTGCTTCTTTTTTCGCATTTTATTTCTAAATATTTCACAACGGGGCACGAACTTTGGGTATGAAGTTTTTTATGGATAACGCAGATTTTCTTGACTCTTACCTCACAGTTGAATCGTCCAATCTTTAATATAAGATTAATATCGCGGTACATTCGCACACTGCTAAAAGAACGCAAATTCACGGTTTTTGTCTCACAAATTCTCACAATCATCTATTTGTGTAGATAACCGCAGTCATATGTTTTTCAGATTACAAAGTCTATTGTCTAGTATCAAATACGTATCAATAATTTTATAATCGTCTTGTAATTTTTTATATCAGAAAATAGTTGAATTAGTTAATACTCGATTAGTGATTGGTAGAAACATCACTGTTTCGACTAATATCATTCGTACGTATTCAATTATAATTTTCGTTCCTATTTTCAACAATTCGAGCTCAATGAAAATCCAAATACAGTTTGTAGTATTCTCCAATAATACTGCTTTTCCGTACGTTCATTTAAAAAGCAAATAACGAAATTGAGCGTTCGTTAGCTATATCGAATTAAAGTACGGGATCTATTTTTCATGTGACACAGTAGAATAGAAATTTGATTTGTTCTTCTTTCTTAAAAGGTTGGAGCTACTGTAATAATTTTAAAAAAATCAATATTCGCTTGAGACAACTCAAATTAAAGAGGAAAGTCCAACATGTGATGCAGGAAACGCCGATTGAGGGTAAACTTATGATTACAACAATAGAACTGCTGGTAAAACTTGAAACGCGTTTTTCTCGAAACTATGTTTTTCAAAACGATGCACACGATATCTCGACGTCCAATGAACGGATTGACTTGAAATTTGGTACCCTCATTCAGTATAATGGTAGTTTACGTCTTGACCGACGTGTTTCTTCTCAACTTTTTTCTTTTCTTCTTTAGTTATTAACAATAATGATGTAATATTACTGCAAAAAATCGAAAAAAATGAACATTTTCTTTCGATGATTGAAACACGATAACAAAAAAAAGCCTCCGTCAAGTCTTAGGGTGCCCTGTTGCAAAGGACCGATAGGATCATGTAGCCAACGATAAAAATCCGATACATTGCTGTTTGGTCTATTGGCAGCACAGATAGCGGATTTTCGTATTTTATCTGGACTCATTGGAATGTTCGCATATATGATTTCTATTTGGATAAACCGATATGGAATGTATCAGATTCTATTGTTTTTATGAGCAAGATGGAATCTATAGGGAATAACGTATGTGCGATCTACTGCATCAAATCTGCATTTTACACTGATCGACAAGTTGCGTGCATTTATCAGCAGCTACGGATTTGATTTGAATATTTTTCTAATTGTATTTCCACAAGTTATAAATTTATAAGTTTCAAATGGACTTGACCGTTTGGAAGCGAATGTGTATAAAACGGGAAAGTCCACGATTTTTAGCTATCAGATCTCGGATGCAAAAACTGATACGTATGAAACTGTACTCATTTCGCCTTATGAGAAATGACAGATGTATTAGGACCAAGTTTTGTATGGGACAGAATTTGTGATTCCATGAACAAAAACGCATCATTTTCCGATAAACATGTACATTTTCATTATGAATGAATCCGATATTTCAGATAAGTCACTTCATCAGCAGTAATTGGTATTGACTGATTAACATTTAATGGGGATATACAGATTCAACGATCTTATTGATAAACATGGGTTTAACCTGTATATGTTTTAATGAGAGTTTCCAAACTTATCCAGGGTGAAGAGAGAATATTTCAGATAGGGCTCTATATGGATTATCTAATGCAAAAGTGACCTTTAAGTCTATGTGAATGCATATGTTAATGCAGATTATAATGTATCTGCCCATATCGGCATTTATTCGTACAATCAAAGATTCAGCTTAATAATGAAGCTCGGGTGCTTGTATGCAAATATGAGTCAAACTTATACCCGTTCGAATCCTGTATCTGTTTTAAATTGGTGTTTTCCAACCTATGCAGACTTGAGTGATAATGCTTCGGTCGGTCTATATATGGATATCCAATAAAAAATGGCATCTGCGTCTATGGTAATGTATACGTAAGTACAAAACTAGTCTATTTGTGCATATATGTATTTATTTGTATTCTAAAAGATTCAGCCTCAGAATCGGGTCTGCTTTACGTGAAATAGCCTCTTTGTTACACAAAACATAGAAAGCGTTTACGGTTTTCATTATTTTGTTTACATTTTTTGCATTTTGAAAAATGTTAAAAAAATAGAAAGAGACGACAGTTCACACTAGTACGTGGGTATACTTCCGAAAAGCCAATCAAACCCTTTGTCTATCTAAAATTTTGCACAGATATTTAGTTGCTTCATTTCACGGTCAAGATTTTTACCGTAACATTTTGTTTCTACTGAATATCCAGTGCATGCCAGGAAATGCAATAAAAAATTCAAAAACTAGACTAATCCTAAGAGTAATACAAAAACTAAAAAAAATCACAATACTGCCTCTACAGTGTAACCGAGTGTTAACCGATTTAATGTATCCTCACTCTGAGTTATGTGCATAGGAAAAAACCGATTCACACAGTTAAATGGTTGGTCCGTATTTACTGATGAAAACCGACGCCTACTCTTGAGAGTGACACATTTACAATATTAGTACATTCCGATAGGTGCGGATAAAAAATAATTTGGAGATACACATACATTCTCATACAACAAAGGATTATTGATGGATTGTAGAATCCATGTAGCAAACGATTGAATGGATCCCACCCTTATAAATACCAGACCCGTATTTACTGATAAAAAACCGTGCCACGTTCTGAGGACGAATCTTTTATAATACAATTACACGCAGACCGGTGCGATGGTCTAGTGGTTAGCGTGCTCGCCACTAAACCAGCGGACCCCTTGTATTTTTATTTATTTTTTTTATTCGTTTTTTCCTTAGGTACACGCTTTTAGGTGTTTGTTACCTGTTCTTTTCCCCTCACTGTGCCCGTTTCTTTCCTCTACTGTTTACTCTCCTTTTTTCTCCATCTTTCTCACTGTTCCCCCCTCTTGCGGCCGCAGCCGACTTCCCCCTCTGTATTATATTCATCATGACATTTCCGTCATGGGTTTAGGGAAACTGCGGAAAACCGACACCAATAACAGCCGGTCATCGAGTTCGCCCCCCAATCGTGGAACTAGTCTTATTTCGTCGCGAAATGCCGAAGAAAAACATTTCATGACGAAATGTACGCGACTGGGATTCGAACCCGGGACCTCCCGGTCCGCTGGTTTAGTAGCGAGCACGCTAACCACTACACCATCACACCGGTCTGCATGTACTTGTATTATAAAAAATTCGTCCTCAGAACGTGGCACGGTTTTTTATCAGTAAATACGGGTCTGGTATTTATAAGGGTGGGATCCATTCAATCGTTTGCTATATGGATTCTACAATCCAACAATAATTCTTTGTTGTATGAGAATGTATGTGTATCTCCAAATTATTTTTTGTCCGCACCTATCGGAATGTACTAATATTGTAAAAGTTTCACTCTCAAGAGGAGGCGTCGGTTTTCATCAGTAAATACGGGCCAATCATTTAACTGTGTGAATCGGTTTTTTCCTATGCACATAACTCAGAGTGAGGATACATTAAATCGGTTAACACTCGGTTACACTGTAGAGGCAGTATTGTGATTTTTTTTAGTTTTTGTATTACTCTTCGTATTAGTCTAGTTTTTTGAATTTTTTATTGCATTTCCTGGCATGCACTGGATATTCAGTAGAAACAAAATGTTACGGTAAAAATCTTGACCGTGAAATGTAGCAACAAAAATCTGTGCAAAATTTTAGATAGACAAAGGGTTTGATTGGCTTTTCGGAAGTATACCCACGTACTAGTGTGAACTGTCGTCTCTTTCTATTTTTTTAACATTTTTCAAAATGCAAAAAATGTAAACAAAATAATGAAAACCGTAAACGCTTTCTATGTTTTGTGTAACAAAGAGGCTATTTCACGTAAAGCAGACCCGATTCTGAGGCTGAATCTTTTAGAATACAAATAAATACATATATGCACAAATAGACTAGTTTTGTACTTACGTATACATTACCATAGACGCAGATGCCATTTTTTATTGGATATCCATATATAGACCGACCGAAGCATTATCACTCAATTCTGCATAGGTTGGAAAACACCAATTTAAAACAGATACAGGATTCGAACGGGTATAAGTTTGACTCATATTTGCATACAAGCACCCGAGCTTCATTATTAAGCTGAATCTTTGATTGTACGAATAAATGCCGATATGGGCAGATACATTATAATCTGCATTAACATATGCATTTACATAGACTTAAAGGTCAGTTTTGCATTAGATAATCCATATAGAGCCCTATCTGAAATATTCTCTCATCACCCTGGATAAGTTTGGACACTCTCATTAAAACATATACAGGTTAAACCCATATTTATCAATAAGATCGTTGAATCTGTATATCCCCATTAAATGTTAATCAGTCAATACCAATTACTGCTGATGAAGTGACTTATCTGAAATATCTGATTCATTCATATTGACAATGTACATGTTTATCGGAAAATGATGCGTTTTTGTTCATGGAATCACAAATTCTGTCCCATACAAAACTTGGTCCTAATATATCTGTCATTTCTCATAAAGCGAAATGAGTACAGTTTCATACGTATCAGTTTTTGCATTTGAGATCTGATAGCTAAAAATCGTGGACTTTCCCGTTTTCTGCACATTCGCTTCCAAACGGTCAAGTCCATTTGAAAGTTATAAATTTGTAACTTGTGGAAATACAATTAGAAAAATATTCAAATCAAATCCGTAGCTGCTGATAAATGCACGCAACTTGTCGATCAGTGTAAAATGCAGATTTGATGCAGTAGATCGCATATACGTTATTCCCTATAGATTCCATCTTGCTCATAAAAACAATAGAATTTGATACATTCCATATCAGTTTATCCAAATAGAAACCGTATATGCGAACATTCCAATGAGTCCAGATAAAATACGAAAATCCGCTATCTGTGCTGCCAATAGACCAAACAGCAATGTATCGGATTTTTATCATTGGCTACAGGATCCTATCGGTCCTTTGCAACAGGGATATTCGAGAGCTATAATAATTAATGTATAATTATACATTATTCTGTATAGCTTGTCGATGGAGATTTGATATCTTTGTCACAATCAACAGTGTCAAGGATAATATTTAGGGTTTCTATGCTACTTGCCGCTCAAATGTTCACCGTCATTAAAATGCCAATATCAGAAAAAGCCCTATTAGAAAACCAGGAATTTTTTCGGAACCTTGGGGCAGTCAGGAATGGCATCGGTCTTCCTGCAATCGATGGCGCTATCGACTGCACTCACATACGCTTATCACATACAAAATTCCAATACATTCAAGAAGTCTACAGAAACCGCAAGGGCTATTTTTCGCTGAATGTTCAGGTATATTATATACACATTGCTAATGGAGTCCACAGGATCGCGATTATATCTGTTTATGAGTAGAAACCATCTTAAATTTTTATCTTACAGGCAGTATTAGGGCCGCGCGTGTAGTTTATAAATATCGTTCCAGAATAGCCTGGAAGTCAACACGGTAGTCGGATTTTTCAAAATTGTAGGATCTATATGAAATATTACAAAAGACAGTTAACCGGAGCCCTTGTTGTGGATCCTGGCTATCCTTGCTTTCCGTTTCTGCTCACATCACTGGGGAATCCTGTCACAGATGTAGAGCGCAGGTATACACGAGGAAGATTACTTTAGTCGTTAAAAGATGCATACAAAACATTGACTCTGAAACTTTTCAATTCTAAATAGCTACAATGTTGTACAGCAATGGACAAGACAAATAGTTGTAAGGACGTTCGGAATATGGAAACGCAGATTTCCATGCCTATTGAAAGGCCTTGGCACAAAATTAATATGCAGCACCACGATAATCGTAGCGCGCGCGGTTTCCACAATTTATCCTTTACTCTGGATAACATTCTTCCGGAGGAAGATCCAATCGACGAGAAAGAAGTAATCCCGGCTCAACCCCCACATTGACAGCCTAGAGAGGGTTTGTTTGGGTTTCGAGAAGCTTCAATCGAGCGGCTCTTCCAAACAAAGACAGAAGAATTTAACACGTATATCAGTCATTCAATCGGTAAATTCTTTCATTAGAGGACAGGATTTAACTCTTATTTTTCTCGTTGTATCAAGCGTCTGTAAGAAAAATGAGTTCCTGCTTCTCAGCTATCTATCTTGCACTTGCGCCCTACGCAAGCCACCAATGAATGGTCTAACCGAGCGTTGCGCGAAGCCGAATATAGTAGATTTTCTAACTTCAAGAATGTATAGGCCTCCGAAGTAACTTTGATGGTGGCGCTGCGCAACGCCTGCCGGTGGTAAAACTTGGATTGGCGCATGGCGGTTAAGTCAAACCGGCACAAACAGGAAAGAGCTAGGCTTGAGCAAGCATCATCGATTGTAGATCTCACATTGTGAATGGAATGTGCTTGTAAATAAAATAAAATGGTGTGATGGAACTAATAACGGTTACTTGCGGATTTCAATGTATCCTCATGACTTCCTTTCGCCCTAAAAGCATATCTATAGGTATGTGACGAAGAGAATTTTAATGAAATTGCGTCCATTGGCTGCACACAAATTTTTTTTCTGCCGTACCACAAAATTTCTATATGAATTATTGTTTGCATCGGAAATTTATATAAAGGATGTTGTAATATAGGCAGAAAACTTTCGACAGTCATCATGTATCGGAAGTTCGCGAATTTGTTGCTGGTGAGAAAAGGACTGTGATGGGAAAAGTTCTTCCTCAAACACGCGTCAACAATCCCAAATATGACGTAAAACGTTATTTTTAAAACGTAAACATCACACGCGGTACTGTCATTCGAGCAAACACCTGATTTAAATGGCGACCGGCATACTGCATTAGCAGACGAAACCAATCCAAGTTTTGCCAAAACTCGCCGCAAGGGCTGCGCCACTAGAGTTACTTCGGAGGCCTATACTTTGCAGACGAATACTAAATTACTAAATATCCTTTCTCTAAATTATGAATGTTATTGCATCCATTACTTTGAAGCTATCCAATAATGTGCGAAAACAAATATTATTTTCATCTACTTATATATTTATTTTATATCCATATGTCAGAACAAATTTTTGATTGCAACATAAACTTCTATAAAGTTACTAATAAAATCAACGGATGCATTAAGTATGTCGCGGATACTTTGATTATATTATTAATATGTATTATAGTACCCCCGTACCCAATCAAACCATTACAATCGCTGTATTCAAAACGATAACCTAACTTATCAGCATAAGTATTATTGAAATGTACTTAATATCGATAAAATAAAAACAGCCCGTGACAAACAAGCGTGGGTCGAAGCACGCGAGAATTTTTTCGCCAAGGGAACAAACAAAAACTCGTTGGATCTTATTGAGAAAGCGGCCTTCGTCGTTGCCTTCGATGATGTACAATTATTAGAATGTGATTAGAATACATTGGAGACAATGCAACTGCTGAAATTTCGCTCACCGTGACGTTTGTCGAATTTGCGGCTCGTAAAACTGCGTCCTCATCTATGATTGGTTGATACAACGGCTAGTTTCCGAGATTACTCGAACGCTGAACAAGCACGATCTCAACCAAATGCTTCATCGAAACGGCCTTGGTCCAAATAAGACAATCTTCAGCAGCTCCGTTTTTATGAAGATAATCTTATTTCTGGTCTATGAAATATGCGGCATCTTAAGAAAGCCGTGGTCACATGAGACTGTGTGGCGGAGACGATCTTGGATAGACCTGACTATGAATATCACTCTTGGCCATTAGCTATTGTAAAAAAAAAATCTTTTTTTGTTTCACATAAACTGGGTGGGCAAAATCAAGTACACCCCCTCCTCGCGTTCAAAGGTCCTTCACGTGATTGTTTATAGCTTCTTTAATGGTCAATATTTTTCAATGATATTTTTCAATGATAGGCACACAAATTTGCCTCGCAAAATCTTATACTTTTGGCATCCCTAGCAATTTTGGCAACTGCAAAATCAACTGAAAATATCAACGGTTGAATTTGGACAGCTTTACAATTATAAAGTCGACCGTAAAAAAAATCCTAATGGTTGATTCAACGGTTGTTTAACCGCGGCCATTTTGTTTTCGCTGGATGGTTGTCTCACTCCGTCGCACAATCTGCTGCGGATATTCTCTCGCCCCCCCCCCCCCGCCCCTGTGTTTGATTACTCAATTCTCCGCGAATCATCAATTTAATTATCAAGACAGTATAATTTGATTAATCATTAAATATATTGCGTCGAGTCAACCATCCAATCAACTATCGAGTCAACCATCCAATCAACCGCCGAGTCCAACCATCAGTCAACCTTCTAGTCAACCATCCACAGAAAACGCAGGATGGTCGACTTTCAAAGATGAACCGTTGAGAAGCTGTCCAAATTCAACCGTTGAACTTTTACGTTGACTAAACTGTCTTTTACAACCGGTTGACCAAAATGACAGGGATCGTTCGGACGAGTACGTGCTCGATGATAAAATTAGGTATTTTTGACGATGGTGCGTGATAGACGCATATACACACATACGTATGCAGTGCATTCACGCAGAGTTACGGAAAACGGGCAAAGTGTCCTGCGAGAAATCCAAGAAGGAAACGCGCCCTCGCCAGTGTTCAACGTATAATAGATTTTTTCTCGTGCACACACACACACATGAATGTGATTATATACATAGGTATGTGTATTGGTGCGCGCGCGTATACATCCGTAGAATCTATGTCATTATGTACATATACCAGTACGAGTATATAGTGGGTATATATGGCCGGGTAGTAGTGCGCATTTGAAATGTGCGTTATGGCTGGTTCTTGCGCTTCGTCGGTGCTTCGTGGCCCTCGGCAGAACGCACACAAAGGCACGCAGGTCGCCGGATGTTCGAACACATAATGTCCGAGGGTGCGCCACAGCTACGGTACGAGCTATTTTTCGCTTCACTGATAAATAAAAATGACGATACAGCGGTATAAACATCGAGGCGAGCTTGAATCCGTGACCTGTGCACAAGCGCTTCGAAAATATGCATCGCAAGCCGGGGTATCGAGTATCGACGATCGAGCCGAGACAATCTTCTTGGTGGGACAGATATCTTTCAGGTTATGATCGGTAGGAAGGTCGTTGGCCATGCCTTTCGTGGCATTCAAGGATTCACGTTGATATTTCTATTTACAGCAATGGGTTATACGTATCGGCGTTTTTTATGTTCAGTACATGGTCTTTTCGATCGAACAATCTCTTATTCTGTCATGTTGCGGGTAACTGTCATTATGGAGCTAGGTACGCATAACTGGGTGTCGGGAGAGCACGTGTATATATGTGTGTGTGTGTGTATACACATGCGGTGGCGAGTGAGCGAAACGATACTCTTGTGAAATATAGGCGATGCGCGATTGCTACGAAAATTCGACATCTTGTAAACGGCAAATCTTCAAGAGGAAATTTGGCAAACTAAGTATTAGGCTCGTTTTAGCTCGATGAAAAGAGCCAAGTACTCAATATTTTACGAAAATATTGACCGTTCGGACGAACGAACGATTCGACTTTGCAGCTGCCTCTCGCGCACTCACGCTAATTTCTGGCTAGTCGTCGCAGATGCCGCGCGACATTAGTATAAGAGACGCGGTTGAAACTTTTCGGATAATTCATTCTGACAGACGGTTGGGATTCGGGAGGAAAGGAAACGGGGAGGCCCTGCAGAATTAATCGTAACGGTTGCTGCTCTGCTTTCATCCGCAACTTTAACTTTAACTAAAACCAACGATGAAATTTTGAGGAAAAAATTGTTGGCTCTTGCGATGCCTCAGAGGTTTTAAAAAGAGCTGCAATAAATGTTACAAAGGAGGACAAAAAACTTGTGTTCCGACTCCGCAATCCGCCATAGTGCGATAAATACCCGCTTGGTGAAAATTTATGGTATTCGTGGCAAAATGCGAAAGCGACTGATATCTTGCATGAACAATTGCAACATTTTCGTTGCAACAAACCAAACTTATGAGTAACCGAGCCGAAATGATCTCCTTAGTCGCCGCATACCCAGCTTTACTCGAAACACTAATTAAAGTTTCAATGCAACGGTGTAGTCGATAATTCCGTAAACTGTTTCAAGTGGCAATGTAGTTTTGGAAATTGTCACAAGTATAACTGCGTGTGATGATTTATTAAGCAGAATGAAGATTATGGACTTTTTAGAGTCAATTTCGGCGACTCGCCGCAAAAGAGGCTGGCTCTTTAAAGTCAGCCAGAAAGGACGAAGACGCGAAGAATGTTTATTGAAGCGGTCAATTGTCTGGTGCTGACATCGTAACGCTACAAGTGAATTCTGTATTGCAAAATACTTTAAACGCGTTTCTCCCACAAGTACATCTTGCACGTTGGCCGAAAACACAATTTCAACAAATCTCTATGAATTGGTTTGGAATTTCAACTGTTGCGCCCAAATTACATTATCGAGAGCATAAAGGGAAAAAACCGTTTTTTTTTGTTGTTATAGATGATTTTTGTCGTCACCTTTGCCTAAAAATGAAACTCTTTTTTCTAATATGCAGCATTTTTATTTAAAAAACGTGATATTCTAAAATTTCCGTACGCACTTGCCGAGCTAATTTTATATGGAACTTAAAAATGATTAGATTTCGTTCGAAGTTAGAAATTGGTGGAGAAATCGTTTCGACCGCGGAACGTTATCCAAGAGACGAGGTTTCCTTTGCTAAGTTTTGGTGCCGCCATTTTTTAAAGAAAACTTGTTATAAATTTCCAGAAACACTTTAACTTATGTATAATGAAAACTTTTTAACAGATTTTGTATTCCATTCATTATATTTACATGCAAAATGAGGCTGCTTAACGTACGCTAGAGGGAAAGAGCTCTAGAAATCGCTAGAGCTCCATGAAATGAACACATGTAACAGTTGAACGACAAGTGTGAAAGATAAAAGAGGTAGCAGCTAGATGAGAGCAAGCGGTAGAGATACGGGGTGTGTGCGCGCCTACCTGGTGGTTCCGGTATATCACTGGAACGCTTAGTAGACAACTGTTCTTATCACTGATAAATATGCATTATTTTTGTCCAATAAAAACAGCATATAATGAAATTAATTATTCGTGACGTTAAAAAAAAAGTTATACAAGTGATGTGGCGCTCTGCGTAATCAAAATGTTGACAACAAGCTTGAAACATTGACTGGAGTTGTACCAACTATTGGGCGTAATTAACCTAAACTTGGAACATGCGCGAGCAGCCTTGCAACCAGGGCCGAGTTACGTTCGGTGGTGCCGCCAGGCAAATCTCATTTTTCGCTGCCCCCTCTATTTTTTCCCGCGATAACTCGTTACCGTAATCGATAGAGGCTACTTCACGGTCGTATACACAGGTCTAGGCACTCCCGTATATTCCATATACCCCAAAGCGTGCCTCTATTTGACGCCTCTCTTTGCGGAACTGGCCGCAAAAGCGTGGAGCGCTGCTATCTCGGAGGCATGTGCGACAGAGCGCGATGTTTGCGCGTATGCGAATTGTCTTTCCCTTTACGTGGCTGTGATGAAAAACTAATACATCCTAAATAATTAGTCGAACACAAAAACTGAAAGCATAAACCGAAAATATGAGCGATAAGCCATTAGTTAATGATACTCATCGCCTTTGACATGGATATGCCGATTTAACTATCGCTCAATCCAATTACATTTTTTTTTCATTTACGGAAAAGAAGAACATTCGAAACTTACGTGTAGCACGCATTTCTTTCATTAATAGTAGTAGTAGTAGAAAATATCAGTAGTCATCATTGGGAATTTTAAATAATGAGACGTGCTCCGGGTTATATATGTACCCACTTCTGCATCCCGGAATCATGCACCGATTCGGCATCGCAATATATAGAAACTTCATCATTTGTTATTCCGTATTGAATAAAAACCGTGGCTATGATACACTAGAAATCACCCCGCCAAAACGAGGTTAGGCCACACGACATACGGCCGTCACCACACACGTGCATGCCATGCCCCGTAAACGCGGTATAAACCAGCCCCCTGACACTGGCCTACCATTCCTATACGATAAACGAAACGCGTTTTGTCCCGGCTTTTTAGTTCTTGAAATCGCCACTACCCAGCGTTGGCTGTTACGTGACAGCCTTCGGCTCAAAATACTCCGATCAGTTGAACGATTCGATACTTTCGTTTCGTGCTGTTATCGTTATTTATTGTGGTAAAGTGAATGAACGTTCTACAAATATATTTAAAAAGTTATTTAAAAGTGAAGTTTTTAAGGTGACATGCCGACGTGCATAGTCCCGGGCTGTACTTCCGGGTATCCTTCAAACCCGGAAAAAGTACATTTTTTCACAATTTCCAAAGATCCTGAAACTGCCGAAAAATGGAGAAGCGCTCTAAAACGAACAAAAGAGTCTATTAGAACCCAAAGAGCAGTGTGTGAAAATCATTTCACAAAAGATGACATTCTTTGGCAGCGAGAGTTGCTCGATCCTAATGGTAAAGTGCTAGGAGTGGTAAGTTCACTTTGAAATTCAATCTTTCATGTCTTGCTGGAGGTAAAAATTATTTGTTTACTTTTTGTAGTTTCACGATGGCAATAAAAATGTTTAATTGTCGAATTGCAGTCACAGTACAAAATCCCTAAACTGCGAAAAGGTACAGTGCCTACGCAGTTCACTTGGAACGATTGGATGGATCCGGTGGAACCGAATCAGGTGCAGTTAAAACCTCTAGTTGAAGGTAAAAAGGATAGTGCACCTGACGATGCTGTCCACGTACTACCGTCTGACAATAATGACTGTAGAATATCTGTTACCGATATGATTGGTTTACAAGAATCAGATTTGCCATCCATTGCATCTACCTCACTTCTGCAAATGGAACAACGACCTGTAGAAACTCACGTGCTAAATTTCAAGGACATCTCCACAGCCGATCTGGACCTACCACCTGGATGGTTAAAACAAACTACTGACTGCGCCAAAACGCAGATTATATTTTTTTACATCCACAAAACCGAGGAAATTGAGGGCAGTTTTGAAACTTTTATATTAAAAGATGTGACTGTGATGAAAGATCTATCGATTCAAGTCAGAGTTTTAGGCGAACACCTCGACCTCCGTCGATTCAATATAACCTGTCCCATCACTGATCTACAGGAACTGCAGAATTTTTTAGTTGCAATTCATCGGCCGAATGTGTGCCGTGGTTGTTGGGAACCACCAGTAAAGCCCGAAATTGAACAACTTAATTGCGAAAAACTAAAAAAGATTCTTCGGCTACTTGGCGAAGCGTTGAATGTCTGCTGTTACTTTCGGATAAGCAAATTTGTGAACATTGCAGCAAGGCTAAAAACAATATCGACAAAAATCTTCGCCGTTATATACAGGGAAAGGTACGAGAACGAAGAAAAAAAAAGTTGATTCAAGGGAACAGAGAAAACAGTTGTTGAAAATGCAGTCGAAGTGTCGTTCAGCAATGAGAACCAAACGTCTTGTGAGGCAAAAAATTAGAAGTCTTAAGCAAGAGGTTTTCGAGATGCGCCAGAAAATGGCAAAGTGCACGAGCAAAGACGTCAAACAATGTATCGAAAGCGGGAAAATCTCCCAGAACCAAATTCATGTGTTAAACCACATAATTGAAGCAGCGAAACGTAAAAATTCGAAAGGGCGTCATTATTCCGAAGAATGGATCCTGTTATGCATGCTGTTACACATGAGATCCCCAGCAGGATACGAGTTTCTGCGATGCAACGAAATTTTGCCTCTCCCATCTGTGAGAACGGTTCGAAGGTATGTTATTATTATTGATCATATTGTTTTGTATGACAATTTTTTTTCATAAGCACATGTACAGTTTTTTGTAGTGCGTATTCTTTATAATTACCATATATGAGTTATTCGTAGCCAATGTCCCCTTGAGTAATTTAATTCGATTCGCGATTTTTTATATCATCAAAACTGCTCTAAAAAAACTTCTCGATAATTCGATTAAAATGTTTTCAATATCCGAAACAAGCATGTTTCGGTGAGAGTTTGGAAATAATTTTTTTTAAATAGAAATTACATATTAGTAAAGACATTTTTTATGCCCAGAAGTAAATTGAAATCTGTTTTATTTCCCATTTTAAGAATATCGTTTTAACAAGATCCCGGGAAAAAAAGATCATATCTGAACATATCTGAATCATATCTGTAGAATCAGACATGATCAGACAAGAGATTTGGTCATATCTGTTCATATAGTGTCATGACAGATCATGTATGCTTATATCTGAGCATATCTGTAGAATCAGATATGATCAGACAAGAGAATTGGCTATATCTGTTCATATAGTGTCATAACAGATCATGTATGCTTATATCTGAGCATGTATGATCATCCCGAGAAAAAATTATCAGACCAAATCATATCTGATTATATCTGGATTATATATGATCCAGATATGATTGATCATATCTGGATCTTGTCTAATCATGCATAAGAAAAATGGCCATATCAAAGCATACATGATTAGATTTGACGATATCAGAGCATGTATGATTAGATTTGACGATATCAGACCACCCGGGAAAAAAAGTTCATGCCTGAGTGGATATGTTCATATATGTTTCAGATATTGTCATATATGTTTCAGATATCGTCATATATGATTCAGATATTATCATATATGTATCAGATATATTTATATCTGACATTTTACAGTATCATATATGATTAGGTCTGATCATATTCCACATCACATATGCTTAAAGAAGATCATATCTGATCACATATCCCGGGGAAAATGGTCATATCTGAGCAGATATGCTCATGTAGGTGTTTATCTGCAACATAAATGAATCTGATCTGATCATGCATGGTCAAAGATGAACATACATGTATTTTTATGCGCTCAGGGGTAGCTCTATATCTGGTCAGATATGATCGCGCATAAGTAAATATGTGCAGATATGAATTTATAGCTGAACATGTCTGCCCATATGTGGTCATGTCTAACCAGATATAGTACAATTCACGACTACATTCGAGCTCACACATGAATAGACTTGAATATGTGCGCGCATGCATGAACATATCCAACCAGGTATGGATGAATACGTTCAAATATGAATCAATTGATGAAATATGAATCAATTGATTCATATTTGATTAGATCTGATCACACGTGGGCAAGCATGTTCAGCGATGATCATATACCAGGTGTGTAAGTATGAAACCGGAATTTGCCCATAGGTGGCGCTAGATGTCGATGCAGTTACCGACACATCACGTCAGCGGTGTCTTGTTATTGTATTGATATCCGACAAAGATTTCCAACTCACAATAACACGAGTTTCATTCAGTAGCATTAGTTTATTAGAGATAAACATGTCAAGTTTTGTGCCAACAAATTACGATTTGCCGACAGCACTACTTTTCTGTTTTCATCTGAAGAAAACCGGAGCCGAATCGCATCGAATGCTTGTGGAGGCGTTTGGTGAGCATGCTCTCGGTAAAACACAGTGTTTCGAGTGGTTCAAACGGTTCAAAAGTGGCGATTTTGACGTGAGGAACGAAGAACGTGGAAGACCACCGAAAAAGTTTGAAGACGTTGACCTGCAAGCCTTGTTGGACGAAGACGACGCTCAAACACAACAACAACTGGCGGATGTACCTACGGTAATGATATGATACTTTGTATCATATCATTACAATAAACGTGTTTTTTCTGTACAAAAATTCCGGTTTCATACTTACACAACTGGTAGATCCAATTGGATGAATTCGAGTATAATTCCATATCTGGGCAGATACAATCGTACATGGGCAAATATTTTCAGACCTGATCATGCACGAGTTGGGTTCGGTTGCGTATTCATCCATACCTGGTTGGATATGTTCATGCATGCGCGCACATATTCAAGTCTATTCATGTGTGAGCTCGAATGTAGTCGTGAATTGTACTATATCTGGTTAGACATGACCACATATGGGCAGACATGTTCAGCTACAAATTCATATCTGCACATATTTACTTATGCGCGATCATATCTGACCAGATATAGAGCTACCCCTGAGCGCATAAAAATACATGTATGTTCATCTTTGACTATGCATGATCAGATCAGATTCATTTATGTTGCAGATAAACACCTACATGAGCATATCTGCTCAGATATGACCATTTTCCCCCGGATATGTGATCAGATATGATCTTCTTTAAGCATATGTGATGTGGAATATGATCAGACCTAATCATATATGATACTGTAAAATGTTAGATATAAATATATCTGATACATATATGACAATATCTGAATCATATATGACGATATCTGAAACATATATGACAATATCTGAAACATATATGAACATATCCACTCAGGCATGAACTTTTTTTCCCGGGATCAAACAAACGTTTCCAACTGTAATATAATTTTTTACCTTCCCCTTTTTGAAACAACAATGTTCAGGTAAAAGTTATATCGACTGACCATCAAATTGGAAAAAATAAACGATACAGTCATTTTTAAGACAACTAAGTTTTCGAAGCACGCGACACAAATTTATTAAAAAAATTTGATTGGAGAAAAAGATTTGAGAAAACATAGTATGATCTTTAGCAATACGAATATAAAAAATCATCGATTACATTGGAACGGGATTGAAGGTTTTTAAGTTTGACCAAAAATGTCTCAAATGTTTTTGACCATTTTGTTATATACAATTCAAGTTTTTTCCGTGTAATTATATGCAGTTACCGCACCAACATGGCAACGTTTTAACGTCAGATAATGAAAACAAATTGTTGGGCATTTGAGAGTGCCTGTTACATCTCATTCATACAAGGCATTTTAACTATTTACAGATACTTATCGAACATAAAGACCGCTTGCGGTTTCGATTCGGAATTTTTTGAAGTTCTCAGAGTGGCTCTTGCAAATATAGAAGAATCGCAGCGACACGGAATTCTTCTGTTAGACGACATTTCTACTCGGGAGAGTGTCAGCGTGAATACGAAACAACTCACGTATAAGGGGTTGATTGATTTCGGCGATGAAGGCCCTAAGTCATCAAATTTTACAGAGAAAGCGAATCATGCGTTAGTTCTAATGTATCAGCCTTTGAATGCTGGTCATGCTCAAACCATTGCGGTCTTCGCCTCAAGAGGGCCTGTCGCAGGTGAAGTCCTTGCACGGCTCATCATCAAAGCGATCATTTTATTAGAAAGGACTGGAGCAAAAATCCACGCCGTTGTGAGTGATGGAGCGAGCCCCAACCGAAAATTTTGGTCAGAAGTTGGCGTGTGCGGAGCGAAGGATTCGCTTCAAACTTATTTCGAATACCCTGTTTCACAACGCCGGAAAATATTCGTCTTTTCCGATACACCACACCTCATGAAGACCATACGCAATCGTCTGCACAATAATGGAATTTTACAGGTTCGTATGTATTTTACTATTGTATATTCATTTGTACACGAACTTACTTATTCACTTTATAATTATAATACTTTTGCAGATAGATCCTTCAGAGTCGGCGGCAAAGTGGGACTATATCAAACTGCTTTATGAGAAGGATCGCGAGCATGCAGGGCCTGGCCAAGCTTTAGTTTGCTCAAGATTATCATCTAATCACGTGAATCTTAATAATCCACTGAAAATGCGAGTACGATTAGCTACTCAAGTAAGCTTCTTCATTCTTGAAAAAAAAACAATGTCTTTCTTTAATAAAACACTCCATCACTCTATGGAAAACTAATAATGGGAAATTGACGCATATTGTATCTACGCAGGTCTTTAGCAATTCGGTTGCAGGCGGTCTTCGATTTTTTGAAAAATTCGTGCCAGAATTGAACGGGTGTGAGGCCACGGCATCGTTTTGTGAATGGATGAACGACATGTTCGACGCTCTTAACCAAAAGTATCCGACTGATGGGGTTCAAGTAGGCAACAAAGACTTCAAAGTATGCCTCAAACATTTCCTATTTATACTACGCATATTCGTTTGCAGTACAGATATAACGGAAATGTGATTATATAATGAAATATAACAAAAAATTATGTTTTTGACTACTTTAGTATCCAAGTATATATTCAATATCCTTACAGGAGTCCGCGATGATGAACATTATATACAAATTGACATCCATTTCGTTACAGGTAATTCAAGAATCGTTAAAAAAGTTGGATGCTTGGGAAGGCTGTGTTCAAAATGGACAATTGTCAAAGGACCTGTTTTTAACAAAACAAACGGCGGAGGGTCTGCGCGTCACACTGCAGTCGATGTTATATCTCGTCGAATATCTAACACAACAGTGTGGTTTTCAGTATGTGTTAACGGGTCAAGTGAACATTTTCTGCACATTGAATGCATTTTCTAACAATGACATTTTTATTTAATAGGCTGTATGTGGTTGGACGGAAATGTGGTAACTTAAGGGGCTATACCAGTGTGAACGCTGAAAATTTGGGTGATTTTCGGGAATTTTTTTAAAGAAAAGTACTCAATTAGATGTTTAGGAAAATTAAGAATATATTTGGTCATATTGAACCTATATTACATAATTTTTTCATATAAAAATATTGAGATCCAAGCGACTTAAGCGCTGCCTTCCGAGGCGCCAAAAAAAAAGTTCCTCCGCTGCTGACATGATTCCGGCCGATTGAGTAGCTGAAACCGAAAAAGGAAAAAATTTCGTTGAACTGGGAAGTATTTCCTGTACAATGACGTAGGATTTTCGAAAAATATCACAATCTAACAAAATGGCGTAGTTATGAAAAAAGTCTATTTTCTTGCCTATAAAATGGTCGTTTTGTTCAATGCCAAATCGTCAATTTTCATCGAATCAAAAATATCCTACGTCATTGTAGGGTATATATATTCAAGAGTACTCAGTTCAAAATTCAAGTCAATCGGATCATTGCTCTTTGAGTTACAATGTCATCAAATTTGAAAAATCTTATTTCGAGAAAAACGCGTTTGAAGATTTAACTATCGATTAAATACCTACGTGCAGTGGCTCTTTAAAAGGCTGTCATTCGGGGAGTATTAGAGATACGGCCTTGAAATTTTTACAGGATATTCTTGAAATTATAAACTATCGAAAAAAGCACAAAAAAATCGATGTTTTGGTAGTGTCACACTGGTATAGCCCCTTAAATGTGCAATTAACGATGTCTATGGATTCTGTCATTCGAGCCGCGTACTTCCATCCAGGGTATCCCATTTTCCTTCTTTGCTTTTTTTATGCACTACTATGTATGTTTTTGTTTTTGTATTGTCCACGTCAGAAATTTTTTGGCACCGTACATCAAGCAGGTGGTTGTGACGATCACCCTTCGACGTCGACGTTTTTGAATATTTTCAAGATCCTTTCAGTGTATAGTGTTTTAAAACCCCCAAAACCCGGGAATTGTTCAATCACTCAGGACAACCCGACAGAGCCTTTGGTGACACTCGGGGATCTGAAAAGAATATACACTAATCATGAGGCTTCCATTGATCTAGCAAATTCCATTAAACAACGGTTGCAGGAAATTATCAAGCATGAAGAGTGGAATTTTCCACAAATCACAGAACACAATTACAGTATGCCTGAGGTAGCCAGCTGCTTTACTTATTGTTTGACTGCGGATTTAATAAAGCGAATTTGCAGTCACGTTAAATGCCTGCAATGTAAAGAAGCTTTGTTAAATTCAAATAACAATTCTGTAGCCCTTCCCGAAGCCGTATTAAATAATTGGCAACAACGAGATGGGTTGGCGCATCGAAACGGCCAATTATACCGCGTTGTCATGTACTTGGAACAAAGATTCCAAGTCCATTGCCAATCTCCTTACGTTCTTGAGGATATTCTACATGATGTGTGTAATTACGATGGCTTAACATTCCCATGCGAAGATCACGCTCACGAAATCCTTTACCAACTAATACAGTGTTACATTTCTAGAAGAATGCAGCAATACTGTACACGCATCAATGCAGAACAAAAAAAAAGAAAATCAATCAAATAAAAAAAGCTAAGTTCTGCAAAACATAAAAGTACATCACACATATATGTACCATTGATTTGTTCGTGCAAAAATAAATTAATATTTTCACTTTTATATACGGATGTGTTTGTTGGTCTACATATGTACCTTTTTTTATGCCTAGTACCTATTTCCTCTTTTAATGTAGAATATTCCTATTTATATACATATACATACATACAAACATACATGCATACATACATACATACATACATGCATACATACATACATGCATACACACATACATGCATACATACATACATACATACATGCATACATACATACATGCATACATACATACATACATACATACATGCATACATACATACATACATACATACATACATACATACATACATACATACACTTTACCCCGTTTCGCATCGAAGAACTATAGACAGCGGCAAAACGTCTGCAGACAGGGAAGGCTCCTGGACCAGACTGCATACCTAACGAGGTACTTAGAGTAACAGTCGAAGCATGGCCAGAGGTTCTGTTGGAAGTCTACAACAAATGCCTACAGAAAGGGGTCTTCCATGCAAGATGGAAGAGACAGATACTAGTCTTGCTAAGGAAAGGAGAAAAGCCACTGGAACAGCCGTCGTCGTATCGTCCGATTAGCCTTATCGACACAACAGGGAAGTTGTTGGAACGACTCCTGCTCCAACGACTGGAAGAGCACATAGAAGAAAACGGTGGGCTGTCACCGAGGCAATTCGGCTTCCGGAAAGGGAGATCGACGGTAGATGCCATAGTGCGGGTAACCGAAGCAGCGTTTAAGGTAAAGCAGGGCCCGTGGCAGAGCAAAGGCTTCTGCGCGGTGATAACCCTTGATATCCAGAACGCGTTCAACACAGCTAGGTGGGACAAGATCACGGAGGCGCTGGCAGATCGGAGATTACCAACATATCTACTGCAGATGATAGACAGCTACCTCAGCAACAGGAAGCTTATCTACGACACGGAACAGGGACCGGTGGAATATGAGGTGACGGCCGGGGTACCGCAGGGATCGGTTCTTGGACCGTTCCTGTGGAACATCATGTACGATGACCTCCTCAAACTGAAGCTCGTGGGCCAGGCTGAAATGGTAGGCTTTGCGGATGACGTGGGCTTGGTGGTGACGGCGAAGACGACGAAACTGCTGGAGGTGGTGGCAAATGAAAACCTCCGTCGTGCCAGTAAGTGGCTGAAAGAGAGCGGGCTCCAACTAGCGGTCCATAAAACCGAGGCAGTTCTGATCACAGACAGAAGGGTCTTCACAACGCCAACGCTGAAATTAGATGGCCAAAATATAAGCTGGGGAAAATCCCTCAGGTACCTAGGAGTGCAGATGGATGTCGGACTGAGGTTTACGGAGCACGTAAACATCATAATCTGTACTGTTAACAAGGCGCATTTTGCTGTACATTATGTCTGTGTAATAATAAATAACTCACAATAAGTAATAATAATAATCACAAATATTCTATTGTACGAGCGTAATTTTTTAAATGATAAGGTATCACAATTACACCCATTGTTACTTTGTCTATGTAATAATCTTCTATCAAATTTGAAAACGATTCACCGAACGGTTCAATAAATATTTCGTTCTCAAATTATACACATTTCACATTGCCTTTTATAAAACATTAATAACTATACACAAAACTTATTTAAAATGTGAGTTTTTATTTATATTTTTTTTACACATCATATAATACTTTACTTTCGAGCATGGATTCAATCCACAGACAACCATCTATAAGTAGCCGACGGAAAGCTAAGCCAGAGAGTATATCTATATATAAGGGAAAGCCGATTGCAACGCCACCTACAACTCTTATTTTCCTTGATTTAGGAGCCACATCGCTAGCACACAGTGTCCACTCTTTTACTCTAGTCTCCCTGATTCGATCCATGGAGCCTAGATACCAGGAGGTTCAGCGAGGCCTTTCTACTCGTTCCCAAAACGAGAACAAGAAATGATGGCGCTGGGGTGCTCCGGCACCTATATGTATATAGATATACGCTAATCATTGGTGCGATCTAAGACAGATCACAGATGATGTACCTAACCCTCGTTAGTGTTAAGGGATAACACCACTCTAGGATTTTGGAAAGACGTTTTCTTTCCTAAAAATACTTTGGTGTCATAAAAACAATATGCAATTGGTCCTCTAGCAATTTTTTTTAATTTAAAGGTTCAATTATCGATTTGGCCGCAGCGCCTCGGAGCGCGCGCTGAGTTGCTCGTACAATTTTAAACGCGTTTTTCTCGAAACCACTTTTTTTGATCTCGGAAGACGGATTACGCGACCACCTTTGCATGCATCGATTTGAAATGTTGATAGCAGCTTCACAATGATATTCTTTATGGGAGTATGTAGCCGTTTTTGTATTAAATATAAACTTCTTTTTATAAACAATTTACTGCTTTTTTGGGCAAAAAATAGATTTATTTCCTTCAAAGTGCGCTGTTTTTGCAAAATTTGACAGCAAATTTATAGGTAGACTCATAGCTAATAATATATAAATTATCATTTTTTTGTTTTTTGTTTCAGGTCTTATATTTTACGAGAAAACCGTTCTCCCGTGAAGCAATATGTAAAAAAAACACGTTTTTCTAGATGGGCTGTATCGCCGCCATTTCGAGTTTGAATTTGACATCTTTTCTCGCTTTTGCGTTTTTTTCCGAACCGTCATGAGGAAATTATGAATCGGCGGATATTTCGACGTTTGATGCAGGAAGATTAGAGGTAAGGAGTACGAACGCCTGTGGCGAGCGCGATCCAAAAGCGTCCGTGAAACTGTGGATTTTAGTAGTTAGTGTTTTCAAGGCGTGCGTCACTAGTGCATGGCCGCACCGAAGTGAACTAAGCGACAAGAACACAACCGACGTCATGTGTCATCGATGATTCCCGCTCGTCGTCCGTGTTGACATAAAGCGTTTCGGGCTAATCAATTTTTCGAATTGTGTTAGATGTAAAAAAAAGAATTGTCTCGCTATAAAATATATTTAGTGATCTGCGGCCAAAACAATCAATCGTAGGTAAGAAAAATAGTACTTACATTCATAAAAAGAATGATTTCGTTTTATCGTACCATTATCGTATCGAGTGAAATAAAAATTATCACAAACGCGAGATATGGAGCAAGTGTCCCGTCGATGAGACAAAACGTGCAATATATGGATTTTTTCCGTATATTGCACGTTTTGTCTCATGTCTCGAAAATAAAGAAAATGTTTATTTTCGAGGCGTGAAAATGGGAAGTGAGTGGATGAGTGGATGAAATATCAATTGGCCATTGTCATAGAAAGTCAAATTAAATAAAAGCTTGTAATATTGTTTGAATTGTTGATTTCAGTGCCCGAGCGCGAGACAAACTTGGAGTGCAGCGATCGATCGAAAACTGCCATTAAAATCAACACTCTCCATCAAGTTCTCGACAAAGTTTCGGACATGAAAAATTTAGAGTACGTGGGATGCCAAGCAGACAACGAAGAGCTCACGAAGAGAGTGATAAACTATTATCTCGTCATGAGAGGACATATTTTAGCGCGATCGGTCAACGAAAATAATCACGTAAGGAAAATTAAAACGAAAGACAATAGAAAAAAATCAAAACTGTAACATCGATTTATCTGTACAGCGTGTCATAATGTGCAAATATGATGTGTGATAATTTGTAAATATTTTGTTTTAATTCAAAATTCTTATGAATTTTCTTGTGTCTATGTTTTTACTGCTTCCGCAAACGAAAAAAAAACATTGACTAAATATCTGTATTTCGTTATTATTCTTTATCTGTACAGCGTATCATAATGTGTAAATGTGAGATGTGATAATTTGAAAAACTTTCGTCTGCATTAAAATTTCTTATGAATTTTCTTTTGTCTATAAATAAATTTTGTTTGTTATGGTTTCCGCGAGGAAAAAAACTGACTTTATTTCCGTTTTTTTCGTTATCATTCTTTATCTGTACAGGGTGTCACAATGTGTAAATATGGTGATAATCTGTAAATTTTTTGTCTGGATGCAAATTTCTTATGAATTTCCTTGTGTCTATAAATAAATTTTGTTTGTTACTCCTTCCACAACAAAAAAACTGACTTAATTTCCGTATTTCGGTATTCTCCAAAACAATCTATATATAAGAATTCTGTCTATCTATATAGAAATGGCCTTCACCAACTGGTTGTACAACTAATTTAATGAAATGATCGTTCCATATGAAGTGGCAAAGGGTGCTTTTGGCATATCGTACGGCACTGCCTTGACAATTCATTTGATAAAATTATCGCTCCATATGAGGGAGCATACCATACGGCACTGGTTTGTTGCTGACTTTACTTCGGTGCGGTAGGAGAGCAGCGCCGCCCTTCTCGTCCTCACTTTTGCGGACGTTTTGGCAACACGGCGTTCGTACTCCTTACCTCTAGTCTTCCTGGTTTGATGTCACGATCGGTCTGTCGTGAGGTTAGAAACTCATCCGATCACTTTCACCTCGTTGACCAATATATTACTATATATGTAGGTGCCGCTGCACCCAACGCCACGACTTCAGGACATGTTCGGAGACGCTTTCTTCAGCGCCTTTGCATTGCCGCTGAACCTCGTAGTATCTAGGCTCCATGATTCGATCTCTCACACGCATCGCTAATTTCAAACAGTCGGTCCTAGCAATCAGCGACACGAAGTGGGAACCCGTCCATTCCTCGATTTTGTGGTCACTTTCCCCCACGGTCGTATATACAGAGATTAGTAGCAGAGATTAGTAGGGAGATGTACAACGCTCCCCTTTTCGGCGTGCCGCGCAAGTGGCGCTAAATCGCGGTGGCGAGTTCGGGAATATGATTTTGTGTGCAGCATGACCTCTGTCGAGGTTGCAGATTCCCATGTAGCCGCGCGAGTCGTGAGCACCCCTTCAGTCGATATCGCAGCAGCGTGCACACGAATGGGTAGCTCGGTGGAGGAAAAGTCTCTGCCCCTCGCTCACTCGACAGGCGAACGGAGCGAGGTTTTCCGTCCGATCGATCTCGACATATGTGTGGCCGTACTGCGGATTGGAATATGCATTAAATGAATTTCAAAGAGAAAAACATATATCGAGAAAATTGTTTTCTCTCGGTTGGCCGTTTATGCCGAAAATACGGGTTAAAAAAATTAACGACGAACCGCGTTGAAAAATAAACCGCCGAAACGACGGTGGAAGGTTCAAAAAGAAATCTCGAGCCATTGCCGCGGTCGATACGGCATTTTTTTCAACACCAAACATTATGAATAAGCGTGTATCAAAAATGTTTTTCTATCCTCAATGAGCGTCGTGGCTGAATTGGCAGCGTGACGGATTGACTATGCTTGCGGTCCGGGTTCGATCGCTGGTTAATCGACTTTTTTTAATCAATTTTTTTTCTTCATTTTATATTCAAAAAATGGTGAACTTTTGTTGAATGGTCTGCACTCAGAGCCCGCACGCTGATAATCAACCGCGAGGCTCTTGTGATTGCAAACCTGCCTTACGTATACACACGTATTACGTTATCCAACCTTAAAAAAAATTCGCTGCATACTAATTGCATATTGTTTTTATGACCCCAAAGTATTATTGAAGACAAATGAAAACGATTTTTCCAAGTTTCTAGAGTGGTGTTATCCCTTAACGAATAGAAATTGATTTTTTGATTGGTGTAAATGTATATCCCCTCTTAATGACTTTAAGGCGTCTGGCCACCTTGGCCGATCGAAAATGGGTATTTAAAAAAATAATAATAAACTCGAAAGTATGGGCCGGAATATTTTTATTTTTTTAGACAACATCAGAAAGGGCTTTAAGAATAACGTTAATAAATTTCCGTTCAAAATATTGAATAATGGCGCCGTTATGCACATTGCCGCGGAGGCCCTCCGCAGGATACGCGCGGTCGTTGTCCCAGCTGTTACCCGGTCATGTCACATCTGCAAAAAATCAGCTCATCCGTGAGTATTGTCGCTACAATCTAGCGTAGCGTTGGATAAGTGTGTTTCGGCATTTTTTACAACACATTTCATATTGGGATGGGGGTCAAAACTTTGAAAGGCCAATTATAGAAGGATAAAGATTTCGAAATGACAGAATTATAAACTCAATATAACGAACTGTAAATTATTCGAAATGTTATCCTTCGACCGATGACGAAATTGAATAACTATTACACCAAAGGATTATTTATTCGAGAGCTCATTTATTCGAGAACGTGTATTCAGATTGTCTGCAGTTTGAGTCATACAAATACAGATTCAAACAATCTAGAATATCCATATCTCCGAAATGGAAAGACGTGAGTATCTAATATTGGTAATACTATCTATAGGAAAAGACATATATATCGAGGATACAAACTTCGAAAGTGTAGACCTCAGATAGGCAAACGAGCGATGGTCCAAAATAGCGAACATCAAAAAAGTGGACGAGTTGCCTCATAATTTTCTGCCGGTTTTCGCTAACGTACGAGATTCTTTAAAGGCGTCCGGCCACCTTGGCCGATCGAAAAATGGGTATATTAAAAAAAAATAATAAGCTCGAAAGTATGGGCCGGAATATTTTTATTTTTTCACATAACGTCAGAAAGGGTTTTAAGAATAACGTTAATAAATTTCCGTTCAAAATATTAAAAAATGGCGCCGTTATGCACATTGCCGCGGAGGCCCTCCTCACGATACGCGCGGTCATTGTCCCAACTGTTACCCGGTCATGTCACATCTGAAAAAAAATCAGCTCATTCGTGAGTAGTGTCGCTACAATTTAACGTAGCGGTTTTTTTCGACCATTAAAAAAATTATAGTGAGCCATAATTTCGGTGAAAAATACAAACTTTTTTCTTCGGCTCACCATAATTTTTTTAATGGTCGAAAAAAAAACCGCTACGCTACATTGTAGCGACACTACTCACGAATGAGCTGATTTTTTTTGCAGATGTGACATGACCGGGTAACAGCTGGGACAACGACCGCGCGTATCGTGCGGAGGGCCTCCTCGGCAATGTGCATAACGGCGCCATTTTTTAATATTTTGAACGGAAATTTATTAACGTTATTCTTAAAGCCCTTTCTGACGTGTAAAAAAATAAAAATATTCCGACCTATACTTTCGAGTTTATTATTTTTTTTAAATATACCCTTTTTTCGATCGGCTAAGGTGGCCAGACGCCTTAAAGTCTTTAAGAGGGGGTATACATTTACCATGATCAAAAAAAAATTTCTCTTCTTTAAGGGATACCACCACTCTAGAAACTTGGAAAAATCGTTTTCATTTGTCTTCAATAATACTTTGGGGTCATAAAAACAATATGCAATTGGTATGCAGCGAATTTTTTTAAGGTTGGATAACGTAATACATGTGTATACGTAAGGCAGGTTGGCAGTCACAAGAGCCTCGCGTTTGATATATCAGCGTGCGGGCTCTGAGTGCAGACGACGCGGGTTCGATCCCCGGTAGCCAATGTCTTTTTTAAAATTAAACATATATGAATTAAATATCATAAATAATGCCTGGACAGGCGAGAATAGCTAAAGCAAGAGTAAGTTCGAAATTTTTTGAATATAAATGATGAAAAAAAATAGATTAACAAAAGTCGATTAGCCAGGGATCGAACCCGGACCGCAAGCATCGTCAATCCGTCACGCTGCCAACTCAGTCACGACGCTCATTGTGGATGGAAAAACATTTATGATACACGCTTATTCATAATGTTTACTGTTGAAAAAAAAAACGCCGTAACGACCGCGGCAAAGGCTCAAGATTTCTTTTTGAACCTTCCACGGTCGTTTCGGCGTTTTATTTTTCAACGCGGTTCGTCGTAAATTTTTTTAACCCGCATTCTCGGCATAAACGGCCAACCGAAAGAAAACCATTTTCTCGATACATGTTTTTCTCTTTAAAATTCATTTAATGCATATTCCAATTCGCAGTACGTCCACACATAGACGAGCTCGATCGGACGGAAAACCTCGTTCGCCCGTCGAGTGAGCGAGGAGCAGAGACTTTTCCCCCACCGAGCTACCCATTCGTGTGCACGCTGCTGCGATATCGACTTGAGCGGTGCTCACGACTCTCGCGGCTACAAGGGAAACTGCAACCTCGACAGAGGCGATGCACACAAAATCATATTCCCGAACTCGCCGCCGCGATTTAGGGCCATTTGCGAGGCACGCCGAAAAGGGGAGCGTTGTACATCTCCCTACTAATCTCTGGTAAAGGAGTCTGAACGCATATGGCGGAATGGGTGATAAAGTGACGTCTAAAAGCGATAATATTTCCTAGTTTGAAATTGGCCACGGCAGCGCTCTTGTTCCAAAGATACCGCTGTGAAGTTATGCGTTGGTCATACAACGAAGTGAGCTCTGAGTTTTTTTCCGTTTTATATGTCTTTATTCGCGGTGTATTTCTTTCGCGTGTGTATGAAGTGTGTCTAAAGTGAACAAAATTCTCCTGAAAAATATTGTGACTCATTACCTCGTAAAAGATAACGTACTGGTAAGGAGAAGGCATTTTTTTTACATATTTAATGATATTTGAGGTAATAATTTGTTATTATAATTTGCCGGTTAAATAAATTGAGGTATGGCGCCATATGTGATTTTTTTTTCCACGCTCGAAGCCGGCGTAATTTCTATTGCAGTGAGGGATTAATGTGCATATTTCGAGTTGAAATATGAACAAAATTAATACATAATACATATTTTCAATTTCAACCATTATTTCAAATTGAACCATTATATTTCTCTTTGAAGTCGAACAAGCGATTAGTATTTGGTTGGGTTGCATTAGGGGTTATGTTGCGTTATGGTTATTTAATCGTTCATGTCACCGAATAAAAATAAAACATTTGCAGTATCGATCGGCTCCACGTCGACAAATTACTGATATATTGACATTTCATAACTATGAACACAAGCATATCAATATAACTCATCAATTTTATAGAAAAAATGTACGACAAACTATTTCGAATCACCGCGTTTCCGGTATCGCCGCAGTAGAGGCGCCGCCACGCGGTAGGTGGTGTAAGTGGTAGCCGTCATCGCTTTTTCAGTCCATTTCTCCATCACTGCGTTCGGGCTCCTTGACCTCTAGTCTCCATGGTTGTACACATGGAATGCGCAAATAGAGGCGTCATTTACAGTCACGCATTATTTAACGGAGTGTTCAGACCTTTATATACGACCGTGAGACTGCATAAAGGAGTCCGAACTCCAATGGAAGGGGCATGGAGACTAGAGTAAAGGAGCCCGAACGCCAAGGAGACTATAGGGAAGGCGTTCGATCTCCGCATTCTGGCGCGTCCGTAAAAGTGCAACAAATAAGGGTTCCGCATAAGTGGCGCTGGGAACGTCAGTCATCCTGTACAGTCTCATATACATGTACAGGACTCATACAGTACAGTCCTGTACAGTCTCATATACATGTTTTGCGCATGCGTTATTATCAGCCGTCTGTTATTAGCTGTCATATGAGCTGAAAATTTTTATTTTCTTAACCTTAATTTATTTTATAAGTAAATTTCGTGTAGCTGTAGTAGTGCCTTAAGATGTTTCTGCATTTAAGTCGTAGTGCCCACCTAATTATTTCAAAAACACCTACGAAATGCCATAATAATTTATATCCGACGTAAATGAAAATTCCATTCAAATGTGGTTAGGTGGCCGAGATTATAATGTGAAAAGTACGTAGAAAATGTCAGCGCCTGGAACATCCGAGTGTAAATTGCAACCTCACTGCGTCAAGTGTAGTGCTTCACACGAAAACGGAAAAAGGACTTTAAATAACTCATCAGATAAACCGCTCCTCCGCTGTGCCAATTACAATAACCTAGATCATCCAGCGAACTATAAGTGATGCCTATACTACAAGGTCATATACAAACGCCCATAAACTGACAGATATTAGACAACGACAACTCCTCGAAAGAATTGAAGCTATACACCCGAAAGTCACATCGGAAGTATCCTTTGCAAAAGCTATGGCACCACCCGCAGCGACATTATCAACACAGAGATTGGCTCCGCAGTAGCGAGTATCATCTGCAGTATCACGAGTTCCACGTATAACCTAAAACCTAAACAGAAATACTTGGAAAAAAATATCAGATTAGATTTGTAATTAAAAAGTAAATTTTTCTATCCTCCCTCGTCCGATACTCTTCCAAAGTTGCCGTCGCAAATAAACAATCTTAGTGGACGATAGGTGTTTTTTTTGACAAGCGTCAACAATTAGCCGCCATAACAGTCAGTTTCACTCTGTGTACTGGCTGTATGACTATATTTTGATACACTAAAGATACGAACGACGCCTACAGGCCATATTTAATACCACGCTCTTGAATCAAATTTACGGACGTTTCTTATACCCATTCACCATACGAAGATTGGACTCCTTCCCTATAGTCTCCTTGCCGAACGAATTGCTGGCGAAATGGTTGAGAAAGTGATGCATGATCCGCGGATTGTACCCGCCTGGCGGCGCTACCACTGCGGGCTCCGTCCGCGCGGTGATTTTGCATCGTCGATCCGGAATTTGTCGTATATTTGTTCCTTATTAGCGCAGCTTATAATACTGAAGAGTAATATTGATATGCTTTTGTTTAAATTATGAAATGATAATATCTCAGCAATTTTTTTACTTGGAGGTAATCTATACTGTAACTGTTTTATTTTTATACGGTGACGGGTACGATTAAACAGCCATAACGTGAGTATTGCATACTTGATTTCCAAGAAAAATGTTTTTTTTTGTCGCTACAAAAACAAATAAAAGAATATCTAATTCACACCAAACCTCAAACCAACCAACAAACCAAACCGAATCTAAAACCCAGGCGGGGCAACAACTTAAATATAAGAAAAGTACTTATTCCAGTGATGGAAGGGACATGCGGGGTAAGCGCAATATTAACCCATGGCGAAGCTGAAATAAACAAATAAATCCAATTGAATATTATAGGTTATAGATTATACCGAAATGGGAGCGAGGGGTATTCATATTAAAGGATTTGCATATTTAACCTAAAAAACGTTTTTTTTGTCCAAGCACCATACATTACATTTTTGCTGTATCAAAGGAATCTCTAACAGCATTAAAAATAATGGCAATTATAATTAAATTCGGCGACGATAGCATGCAATAAAAGAAATACAAACGATTTGACAAAGTGAATCAACACGTCGTTGCACATGCCGATGTCAATATTTGTCAATATTTTCGCTAATTCGCGAATTAATTGCATAAACATAATATTAAAGTTCAGTTCTTACCTTCATTGGATGGCCTTTTTCTGTTTTGATTTTATGATTACTTTTAATACCGAAATATCACACAACGATGCGTAACAGCGTAAACGGTATGTAACTGACATATGTATATAATACTCACGTATATAGTAACTGACAGTAATACGTCACTGCATGTATGTCACAAACACTGCTAAGCCAAACACTAACGCACCTATCCTATCCTCCTAACCTATCCACCACCTATCCTATTCCGTACCAGGCGCTGGTATCGCTTGCGGATATTTTTCGAACTACAAGATCTTTCATCACTTTCACCAGGGAGACTAGAGAGAAGGAGTGGACATAGCATAGGCCAATACGTAGTTCCAGCGTCTTAAAAAGTCCGGCCTTCAATAGTTCCAGATTGTGCCACTAACAGCTCTCCTGACGATAACGTCTCAAATAATTATAATAGTCCAACAAACTTACCGCATGCGCACAAATAATAAAAGAATTTGATTTCGATGTGTTGTGTGCTCTGCGTTGAGGCTCATTTTTAATCACATCATTCCCCACACCGAACTCGGGCCCAACCATTTGTAACGGAATAGCAACAGTGTACCCTGCAGCAAGCTGATCGGCGCGTGGTCTAGGAACTCGAAGCGTGTTTTTTTTCCCGAGTTATAGTAATTCTGAGACGGTTGTGAAATAAATTTATTCTGCAAACAAATTTAATTTTTTCAATTTATGCATGTATTTGCCTTTGTTACAGCGAACGCAATTTAAACAGTCGGCAAGATGTTGGAAATCCACGATCCGACGTCCTTCGACAGCGAATTTTTGTTGCTGATCGTTGAGGTTATGGTTATTCTCATCGCGTTTAGCCGCATTTGCTTGACACATGGCTGCCACAGCTTTCAGTCTTTTAGCAAGCGCCCTTTTTTTGTAAACTTTCCTTTGTATCGCATTTGGGTTGACATTTTCACGCTTTTTAAAAATTTTGTATAAAACATTTCGCGAAATTTTTTGTATAAAACACTCGCGAAAGACGGATCGTAGGAAGCTCAGCGCCACTCTCTATACGATTATGAGACCTATCTATGCATGAGGTGCGAATGTGTGGGACATATAGAGGGTACAAGCTCTGTCAACAATTTACAACCAACGGCGTCGTATAGGCATTGGATGTTACTATACGCTTCGACCGAACCTTTTGGCTCATACGTGTACCTACATTGTTCGTTCACCGCTTAATTTTATTAATTATTAGTTGCTATTATGAGTTTGCAACGATAAGAAAGACAGCGAAATAGGAGAGGTAGACGCAACACTTAGGTCCCCCATCACGAATGTGCTGTCAACAGCAACCGAGAGCATGCCAAGAGTACGAGGCTAGTGACGGAGCTATCCGATCGGACACAGACGATCGTAGCGCCTCCTTGTTTGCTGCGTTTTTGCGGACGTTTCGTAAGCACTGTGTGTCCACTCCTTCTCTCTAGTCTCCCTGACTTTCACGATCCACTTTTCGACGAATCCGCCATATACGTACGGGCTCCATTACTCTAGTCTCCATGGGAAGGGGTATGGGAAAAGTGACCACAAAATCGACGGGCGGGAGGGTTTCCGAAACCGCCACTTCGCGGCCGTGATTGTTAGGAGCGACAGCTTGAAATTAGCTATGCGTGAGAGGGATCAAACACGGTCGTATATACAGGTCTGGGCACTCCCGTATATTCTGTATACCCCAAAGTGTGCCTCTATCTGACGCCTCGATTTGCGGAACTGGCCGCAAAAGCGTGGAGGGCTGCTATCTCGGAGGCATGAGCGACAGAGCGCGATGTATGCGCGTATGCGAATTGTCTTTCCCTTCACGTGGCTGTGATGAGAAATTAATACATCCTAAATAATTAGTCGAACACAAAAACTAAAAGCATAAACCGAAAATATGAGCGATAAGCCATTAGTTAATGATACTCATCGCCTTTGACATGGATATGCCGATTTAACTATCGCTCAATCCAATTACATTTTTTTTTCATTTACGGAAAAGAAGAACATTCGAAACTTACGTGTAGCACGCATTTCTTTCATTAATAGTAGTAGTAGTAGAAAATATCAGTAGTCATCATTGGGAATTTTAAATAATGAGACGTGCTCCGGGTTATTTATGTATCCACTTCTGCATCCCGGAATCATGCACCGCTTCGGCATCGCAATATATAGACACTTTATCTTTTATTATTCCGTATTAAATAAAAACCGTGGCTACGATACACTCGAAATCACCCCGCCAAAACGAGGTTAGGCCACACGTACATACGACCGTCACCACACAACGTGCATGCCATGCCCCGTAAACGCGGTATAAACAAAAGTGCCTCCCCTTCACTAGCGCCGCGGTGGAATGCGCAAATAGAGGCGTCACTTAGAGTCACACATTTTTGAACGGAGTGCCCAGACCACGGTCTTACATACAGGTCTGGAAACGCAGCCAGATTTCAATGGAGTCGCGAGGCACCGTTACGAGTTTCACTTTTCATTCCGCTCGCCGCCACCGCCGTCGCTACTATCGGCGAATACCTCCCACTCACGGTCTCTTGTGATCTCTCCCTTCGCCCCTTGCCTTGTCTTCGACCATGCCCCGTGCCATTTATTACTCCATTTTTTATTACAACGTTCTCGATAACCTCTGTTTGCGTCAACGAGCATTTGTAGTTTGAAAAATATTCATAAAGCTGGCGAAGGTGGACCGTTATTTCAGGGCTTTCTAAACTGACGAACCAATAAAGGTATTTGTATATTCAACATTCCATGTGTTGCGTATTTTTTTACTTTCGTTATCGAAAGAAACTCGGAATAAAATTCGAATAAAAATCCATTTCACTCGAAAAAGGTAAGTATTTTTATTTATTTTTAAAATTTTTATATTGGTCTTCTTCCAGCCATACAGAATCTTCCCCTTTTTACAAGCTCCACTTCTATTCTCTTCCATAATCCCCCGTCCTTATTCCACAATTCTTTCTCATCTACCTCTATTGCCCCTTCGCCCCCCCACGAAAAAGGTAATGTGCATTTCGGATCATCGAGAAAAGTGAGAGAGACGGACGGAAGCTGTTCTGTCCTTGTCGCACACGTACACGCCGATAGCAATGCCACGCAGTGGCGAAAATTGGAAACAAACGTGGGTTCGTTAACGGTGCCTACCCCCACCACGGTCGTTTCCAGACCTGTATGTAAGACCGTGGCCCAGACCTGTATATACGACCGTGGGATCGAATGATGAAGCGTCATCAATCGATCAGCCATATTGAATTGACTGTACTGTTGTCATGGAGACCACACCACTAGCTAATTTCAAGCGGTCGTTTAAGACAATCAGCGCCACGAAGTAGCGCTTTCGGGAACCCTTTCCTTTACTCGATTTTGTGGTCACTTCCCTAGCACACAGTTCGGGCCACGGTCTTACATCAGGTCAGCGAGGCTAGAGTGGGAGGAGTCCGATCTCTTATGGAGAGACTTGAAAAAAGTGGCTACAAAAATGTGGTCAAACAGGGAAGGCGCCACTATTGCTAAGACCACGAGAAGTGAGGTGCGTGTGACAGAGACGGAACAAGTAAATAATGAGAAGTGAGCTGTGCATGAGGCAGAATGATACTTGAGAAGTAGGCTGCGTGCGAGAGAGATGCAAAATGATATATAGCCCACGGTCTTACATACAGGCTTGAAACTCGCTCAAAATTTTAGTGGTGGGGGATGGCCTCTTATTGAAGCACCGACTGTTTCAACTCGTGACCACGAGGATCGCTGCTATAGAGTGATGCAGGCTGTGTGAGAGAGACGGAAATAGATTTCAAAAGTAAACAAAACCGCTAATTCACGCGACCACACGCGACGTGCTCTACTTGTAAACTTGTAAAAACGGTGATATTAAAAAAAATCTATATTTCTAAGGACAATAAAGCCTGCGATTTATGGAATGATTGAAATTATTTTTTTCGCGTTGGAGCCGGGAATCTGAAAAAAATGAAAAATTATTGGGATCATTACAAAAAATACTTTCCAGGCTGGAAAACATAAAATAAAGTTAGTGAATTATTTTAATTTATCGTACTCGAGAGTCCTTCGCTTAAAGGTCGGAAAAGAGGTTTTTTTTTAGTTTACCAACGCAAACGGTTTCGGAAACTGCAAAGTAGAGATTATTGAAAATGTTTCTTAGGACATGCATTCAAATTTTTCGAAGAGGAAATAAAGAATTGCAAAAGAAGCACTGTTTCTTAAGTATTTGTTTCATTTTAAAGAAATATATCCTGCAAATGTTTCGGTCTGGATTCCACCTCGGTCTGGAATAGTGGCCACTTATTTTCCAGCCAATTAAAACAACGCGTAAAGCCTATTTTTTTTATAAAAGCTGAAACATGTTTTTAAAAAACCGAGCGCACAGGGATTGAACCCCTGAAAGCAGCATTACGAAGCTTGCACCGAACCTCTCGACCAACACGAGCTGACATTGAGACGTATATAAAAAACATTCATATTCATTGTACCCACTTGGATAACTATAGTCTTTTGGTTTTTTTCAGGTTTACGATAAAGTTACTTTTAATGGTATTTAGGTCCATCATGCATTTTTGACATTGAATATCATAATTTGCCTACATCAGCCAATTGTACAGCTAGGTTAGGTTCCTATGAGTCAACAATTGATTCCATCTCTCTCGCACAGCCTACATCAGTCTATTGCTGCGACACTCGTGGTCACTAGGCGAAACGGCCGGTGCTTCAATCCGAGGACATACCCCCACCACCAGAGTTTCAACACCTGTATGTAAGATCGTGTTTCAAAGCCTCTAAATCGTTTTACCGTGTTCCGTAGTATGGTCGACGGAAAGCAAACGGTCTATTGATCGTTTGTAAAATGCCCAAAGGTTCCGAACTATTGGAAAAGTTTCATAACAACACTCTAGAGAATTCAGTGTTTATTGTTAATTATTCAGTGTAAATTTCGCAGAACGAAGAATTGCGTCGAAAATGGGAAAACGGCAAAGACGGTTGTAAAAAACAAACTCGCTAAACTCATAAAACAATAAAAACGGCGCTTTTTAAACATATACACAATGCGTTTATTTTTTTTTTCATCTTCCATTTGATTTATTTCCCGGTTCTGATTAGCGTTATAAAAAAAATGTAAAAGTTGTAAACACAAACGAAAAATGCAATCTACTGAGCAAAAGCAGATTAATTATGAACGGAAAAAATGTAAGTCGTATAAATTGGTTCATACCCCATTTACCTCATGTGCGATTTACTCCAATGGCCAAAGACCAAATTGAAATATAACACAAGATCGAACATAAGACAAATGCAATCTACTGAAATGTCATTATCACTATACGATCAGTAGTAAATGAAATGAATCTTTCTCATTCATATCGCTCATAAAAATATTATTTATTCCGAAAAATCTGGTCCATTGCACAGCTGTTCGGACGTGCGTTTGATTGACTCACCCCTAGGTAGCAGCGCTTCAGGTGGCAGAGGCGGAGAACTACCACTTTGCCTCATTATCGGCGTCCCTCCGTCTATGAGTTTCCATGTCGCTAGTATCCAAGGATGTTGTTTTGATAGTGAAAACATAATCTGCGTATTCGGTGACATCAAGTATGTGGTTAGCACATATACTGTGTAGTCAGTCGAGAGCTATAAACAAAAAAATCAACATTCTTTTCCGTGCAGTTCTATTAAATGCTATGAGGTAAGCCTGCGTTATATTCCACACAAGAGAACAAAATTGACTTATGCTCATTAGACTCGCTTAGATTTCAATAGTAGGATTGATGGACAATTCTCCAATTAATTACTACATAGATATTTTGGATTTATACTCGTCGGTTTATGACTTTATGTATTTCTGTTTGCATAAGAATATCGATCGATGACAAATAACTTGTGGGAAATTCAGATTCTTTGGTTAGGTTATAACGCGAATGCGTATTGTTGTCTCCGTCGCACAGAACATCGCTCGATTACAGCGACCCTAGAGAATTGAAGGTGAACGACAAACTTTCGTTTCGCAAAGAGAGGTACCATTCCCCTCCACTATTCGAGTTGCAAGACGCATATGTATGCGAAACCGTGGCCCAACAATAGCAATCAGAGCGAAATACAAATACAGATATGCGACAAATGTTGACAAAACAATCGGATAAAAATGGTTTGTGTCTACAATCATTTAAGCGAAATAACATAGTTATATGAGATTGTGACTGCGCGAATTCCGCTACAAGGTTGTCAAACTTGATATTCCTTGTTACTTCCGCTTCGATACAGAAAGGCAAGCAGAGCATTGAGGCGCTCTCGTAATATACTCGATCTCAGATAGTCTTTAACTCTGCGTTATTATGAGAATGAACGCTCAGCTGAACCGTTTATTTCCAGCATACTTAAGGTAGTATGTGCACGAAGCTCCTCATTAGAAAAAGAATTACGTCCCCGAAAACTCCGCATGTCTTACCGGCTAAATATTATAGTAATTAAATCACGAAATCAATGGATTTTACCCACACCATATAAGGAATCCGTGCAGATCGAACTTTGAGAAGAAAATCATAATAGTTCGCAAATAAATACGGAGCTATGTGAAAGCGATAAATAACAAGAAAACTGTCGCGATCGCGTATGTTGCATTAAAAATATAGGTTACGGGATATTCTGAGCAGATATTATCGATTGAATCGACTAATTTTGGAATGTCGTAGATTGGCACCACCGCATGCCGTCAGCGGTGCTCGTATCTGGGAGTCTAACTGGAGGAATTTAACTGCAACGACAAAAGTTGTAGGTTCTTAACCCAACTTTATTTCGTCCGAGATTCAAACGAATGCTATGTCGATCCATATCTGCTGTTACAATGTATGTAAGACCGAAGTTACATTACGCACATTACACCCACACTACACACACGCTCATAAACATGGTAAGCAAACACACGCTTGACATTTAACGGAAATGCCTGAGAACAGCGTTGCCACGGATATTCCCAGGTAGCAAAACGTTACCTATATGGCATCCGAAAGATATCGCAAAACGGATACGGATAACTTTTTGGTTGTCCAAAAAGACGCCCTTTTGTATTACAAAACGTATCACTTATGTCCGCTTGGCAGATAACTTATTTGTGCCGATGGTTAAATATACGGCAACTTTTAGTGAGTGTCGACAAAAGGTCTCTTATTTGTTGTCGGTAGGTTAGCGTAAAGTCATCAAATCGATATATTTGAATATTATTAAAGGTACACAAATGCCACGCTACCACTGCCATCTAGAATTCGTCAAATAGGAATCCGAATAAGGTTGACAAACCAACATCTAAACGGTATCTAAGAGTACTATTGAAAGGATATCTATTTATTGGCGATATAAATATATATACACACACACAAGTAAAGGAAAGGAAGAGTAGTGGAGAGAAGAGCTCTACATGCTAGGTAGCCAAATCACTAGCCTCCTGGATTTCATCAACGGCAAATCGAACGTCCACGGTAAAATCCTAAAGCTCGCCAGCTCCATGAGCACTTCGTAGAATCGGGTGCTCAGGTTGGAGGAAGAAGCAGACAAGACGGTGGTGGGCATAACACCGGCACCAACGAACGCTGCCTCGACACAGACGACACCGAAAACCTTCGCCCATGCGGTGACCACGCCACAAACCGGACAACGTCCGGAAAACGCGGAGAAGAAGTGCACTCCGCCTCCGACAGAAGTCCGCAAGCCCAAGAGGAAGAAGAAAATACGAGAGGAGCCACCACCGGAACCTCCCAAAGACAACGGGAACTTAACCAAGAAGGCTGCTAGTGCTGACTGGAAGCAAGTGCAACGGAAACCGCGAAGGAAGCAGCGCAAGGAGCCTGCACTCCCTAATACACTGATCGTTAAGCGGAAAGGAGATCTCAGCTATGCTGAGATCCTATGTAAGTTGAAGAAGGACGAAAAATTGAAGGAGATGGGACAAAGTGTCTCGAAAATACGTCGAACGATGGGGGGTGACATCATCCTCGTCTTCGATAAAGCAAGCCAAGACAAACCGCCGAGTTTTCTACGGCTATCGAGACGGCCCTCGGCGAAGAAGCGGCAATAAAAAGCAGGGTGCAGCTCACTACAATGGAAATCAAAGACCTGGCCGAAGATACGACGAAGCAGGAGATCTGCGAAGCCCTCCAGAACGTTCTAGGCGAGAACGCCTTGGTGGAAACTGAAGCTGTCAAATCTACCCGGAAAGCGTACAGTGGTACCTTAACAGTGACGGTGACATTACCTGCCTCGGTCGCAAAAAAGGCTACCAATATAGGGAAAGTTCGAGTTGACTAGGCAGTCTGTCGAATCCGAGAGATAGTGACATCAACTAAGTCCTTCAAGTGCTGGCACTATGGGCATCTGTCTAGCAGTTGCAAAAGCACGATGGACAGATCGAAGTGCTGCATCAAATGCGGTGGCGAAGGTCACAAGGCCGAAAAGTGCGCTGCAGAGCCCTGCTGTGCTCTGTGTAGCGGCAAAGAGGATGATGATGCTTTCAAGCATGCGGCAGGAAGCTTCAAACGCCCAGCGTATAAGAAGGCCTACCAGACGCTCATCCGTAAGCGAGTATGAGAGTACTGCAAGTGAATCTTAATCACTGTGAAGGGGCACAGGATCTGCTCATGCAGACTGTGCGGGAGCACAAGGCTAACGTGGCGATCATCTCGGAGCCATACAGAAACCTCGACCACCTTTCCTGGGTAGCGGATAAACCGGGCAAAGCCGCTATCTGGGCCTGCGGCGAGTACCCATTCCAGGACATCTCAAAGAAACTAGAAGACGGCTTTGTTAGGGCAAAAATAAACGGCGCTCACATCTTCAGCTGCTACATGCCACCGAGCATGACACTGGAAAACTTTGAAGAAAGTCTAGACCGGCTGGTAAAAGACGCCAAGGATCGGACTCCACATGCGATTGCGGGCGACTTCAATGCCTGGACACTGGCCTGGGGCAGTAAAAAGACGGATAAAAGAGGTCAGGCACTCTTGGAAGCACTGTCCGTACTGAACCTAGTTCTGCTCAACGATGGCAAGGTACCAACGTACTGCAAGGGAGAGGCCTCCTCGGTGATAGACCTCACCTTCGTCAGTGGCGGACTCGCTAACGGCGGTACACGCTGGCAGTTATCGGGAATCTATACATATAGCGACCATCGCGCCATCACATGGGAAAGTCGAGGCAGTAGTGCAAGCGACGGACGTTAGGTGGTTCCAAGGTCCTCGGCTGGAAAATAAACATGTTCGACATAGACGTGTTTCGCGAGGCCTTGGACGGCCGTGAAATGGAAACCGACAACCAAAACGCAGAGACCAACGCCCTAGAACTGATGTTTGTTTGGGTAGCAAGGACCTGTGATGCTACGATGCCGAGAAGACGAGAATTAAACCATCACCCCCTATATATTGGTGGAACGATTCGATTGCCGGGCTACAACGCGAAAGCAACCGAACAAGGAGGCTAGCCCAACGAGCCAGGGGCAAGGTTTCGCACCAAGCACTGGAGGCGAAGTACAAGGCGACACGAATTGCACTGACTAAGGCAATCAAGCGGAACAAAAGCCAAAGCTGGATCGAGCTACTCGGCCAAGTCGAAGGTGATCCCTGCGGCAGGCCTTACAAGGTAGTCATGACCTGCCTGAAAGGGCAGTCAAGTCAACAACCTACCTGCCCAGACCAACTTAGGAGGATAGTATCAACTCTCTTCCCCCAACAAGCGGAACTCAAATATCAAGTGGAAGTTGAGGACATTGAAGCTATCCCGTCTGTTACGCAGAAGGAGCTGCTCCGATCGTGCAGAAAGGTGGGCAATAAGAAGGTACCAGGAATAGTGCCTTCCCCGATGCTATCCCGATGTTCGAGATGGCATCCGAACATCGCAACCGAACATCGCTCTTAAAGCAGCCGTCAAAGAAGCTCCCGCATTGTTCATAGAAATGTACAATGCATGCCTCAGAGAAGGAACATTCCCCGGTCCATGGAAATGGCAGCGACTTGTTCTCTTGCCAAAGAGCAAAAAACCGCCGGACGATCTATCGTCATATCGTCCGTCGTGCATGTTGGACACCGCAGGAAAAATCCTGGAGAGAATTGTCCACAATCGGATAGAAGCCGCTATCGGGAACTCCCTTGCAATCAATCAGTACGGCTTCCGTAAGTCCAGATCGACGCTAGACGCGATAAGTCACGTGGTGACCACAGCGAGCCAAGCAATCTCCGGCACAAGATGGAAAGGGGGGGCAAAGAAGTATTGCCTCGTGGTCGCCCTCGATATCAAAACCGCTTTTAATTCAGCCAGGTGGAGTAACATCTACTCTGCGCTGGATAAGCTGAACGTGCCATCCTAACTGAAAAGGATAATAGGAACCTACCTTGAAAACAGGTTCCTGAAGTATGACACAGAATATGGACCACAAGGGTACAAAATCACTGGGGGTGTACCTCAAGGCTCGGTGCTCGGTCCACTTCTGTGGAATATAATGTACGACGGCTTGGTGAAACTAATACTGCCACAAGGCGTAGAGATAGTCACTTTGCCGATGGCGCCGCAGTGGTTATCGTTGCGAAATACCTGGAAGAAGCTAACAGGATGTTCGAAGAGACGTACACCCAGATCCAGCACTGGATGGGTACAGCGGGCTTGAAACTAGCTGAGCACAAAACAGAGGCTGTGCTGATCACCAGCAGGAAGAAGATAGAGACGATAGAGCTGACTGTGGGACATCACATAATTACGTCACAACCCAGTATAAAATACCTGGGTCTGATGATCGACGCACGACTCAGCTTCAAGGAGCACGTAGAGTACGTCGTTGGCAAGGCGGGAAAGGGTAGAGCGGAGTTAACGCGACTGATGCCAAACATAGGCAGGCCGAGGCAGGCGAGGAGGAAGCGACTGGCATGAGTGGTCACTTCGGTCCTGACCTATGGTATTGCCATTTGGGGCAATGCATTGACTACCGAGAAGTACCGACGTAAGACGGCAGCAGTCTACCGGCTCAGCGCCTTAAGGGTTTCCTGTGCGTTCCGCACAGTATCGGAAGATGCAGTGTGCGTACTCTCGGGAATGCCACCTATAGAGGTCCTGGCCGAAAAGAGAAGATCCCTATACCACCAGAGGAGGTCACCGTCAAGACTTCAAGATGAGCACAGAGCTGAAATCGGGAAACGCAGCCTACAACGTTGGCAGCAGAAGTGGGATGCATCCGTGAAAGGGAGATAGATGTACCGCCTAATTCCCCAGATAGATGGTTGGCTGAACCGCAAACACGGGGAGTTCAACTACTACCTGACGCAGATGCTGACAGGCCACGGCTGCTTCAGAGCATACCTGCATAGGTTTGGTCACGATGAGTCTGCGAACTATCCAAGTGGATGTGGAGTGCCAGAGGATGCTGAACACGCATTCTTCCAGTGCCCACGATACCAAGAAGAAAGAAAGGAACTGGAGGAGGTACTAGTGGAAGCACCAGCTCCAGAGACCTTGGTGGGACTCATCATGAAAACAGAAGAGAACTGGGCAGCGACTAGTAGTTTCGCTACGGCGGTGCTGAAGAAACTGCGCCAAGAAGAAAAGAAGAGAAGAAGCGAGACAGCGACGATAGCCGCTGATGCTTGAAAAAAGAGGAAGAAAGCCAGTCGGCACCATCGAAGGAAGAGCTACGGCTGTGATCACTCTCGCCAAGTAATGCTTGGCGGCGGTCCCGCGGGAGTAGAATAGGTCAGTGAGAAAGAGGTTCAGGATTTTAGTTGGTACAGCAAGTGCGCGAGTCCAACACACGGGTTGCATGCCACCTACAGTGCATAAAGCATTTCCCCCTTCTTAAAAACACACACACACACACACAACAATATCCTACCCATTTCTTTGTAAAAATTAACCTATTAATAGTCTAGAATATTAAATGTAGCTCAATATTCTAGACTGCTAATAAGGTAATTTCATAATAAAAAAATTGATAAGATATTGTCATGTCGGTTTCGAAGTGGGCTAGGTAACTATCCAGATAGAACACTAACGTATAATATACGTATATACGACGTCGCCATCGAAGTCTGTACGACGTATTTAATACGTATACTATATAGATAAATGTCTGGCTAATATCCGTATAATGTATGTATATTCTACGTTTATTAAATGGTATATTTTACGTACATAAGATGTCGAAAATACGTCAAATATATTATTTAAACGGCGTAGGGTATATGTACATTATACGGATACTAGCCGAACATTTAACTCTTTAGTATACGTACTAAATACGTCCCATAGACGTCGATGGCGACATCGTATTAACATATATTAGACATATCATAAACATATATCATTCGTATGGTATCATATTTTATACGTATGGTATACATAAAAATACGGTTTATGTACAGCATATGTATACCATGGATCTGGATGTATACATACATGGTATACCATATGCGTATGGTATACGTAAAAAACGATCGAAAAAATAACATTTCATTGGTAGAATGTGATTAGATTTTTTATGCATCTCCATGTTCTTGCGTAATTTCGATTCAAAGTTTAAATATGTACGGTGAGAGCTACTAGAGATAACCAAGCGTACTTGGTACGGCGTACCGAGCATTCAATGAAATATGAGCAATCAAATACCTCATGGCGTACTCCGCATCAGTGGTACATCTGCGGTACGTGGGTATCTGGATATGAGTGTCTATAACATGTATATATGTATATGATGTCTATGTGTATACATAGCTCATTATCTCTCATTAACTCATCATTATACATAGCTCATTAACTCATCATTAACTGATAATAGTGAAAGAATTTCATATATGTATATTTTACGTACATTATACAATAAGCATTTGACATTGAATTATATACATTTATTATATATATAAGGAACATCTACACGACGATGAAAATGATTCCAACTGCATTGCTGTCAATATCAAGTAACATATACGTACATTGGACCTGTTTTTTTTTCAACATTATCTCCGTGGAATTTTGTACATCTCATATACGTATAATAGTCGTTAATTATCCTACAATTGTGATTTCTGGATCTGAAGCTATTTAATGAACGTATAATATACGTACATTCAATATCAAAGATTCAACGAAAGAAGAACGAACAGTATCCAATAATGGAATCACAATGGTCATATAATCAACGAATATTATACGTACATGGGATGCACAAAATTCCACGGAGATAATGTTGAAAAAACACGTCCAATGTATGTATACAATACGTGATATTAATAGCAATGGAGTTGAATTAATTTGTATTGTTCAGTAGATGTTCCTTATACATATAATATATGTATATGATTCGATGTCCAATACTTGTTGTATAACATACGTAAAATATACGTATGTGAAATTCTTTCACTGTCATCAGAGAAATAGCTCCACAATATACGTTCAATATACGTATAATACAGGTATATCATAGACGTATACATATCATATGCATATATACACATAATATATGTATATTGGACCTTCCTGTTCTATGTGGGTATAAATAAAACATCAAATAATTAATTATAAGTGAAATATAATTTAATATTATAAAAACCGTACAGTCGTTAGAGGACTTCTTTCCCGTTACGGTCATATCTTTTGGTGGTTGCCATGCTCCGAACGATCCCTTGGATAATCTCAAAAGCAGGCGTACGCTTTTAAAATAAAAAGACAGTACATTAAATACATATATGTACTCATAGAGGCGAAAAGAATAGTAGGATAAAAGGCACTCAGGTATATATATTTCAACACCTTTATTTTTTCAACTACTTGCTGTTACAAACAATTTTTTGCCGGTGAAATGAAATTCGACACGCTACATTCGCACTATGATAAAAGTGATCCGTTGCATGTCATCTAGGACAATATTTAGATGACTTTTTTTACTATTTCCCGCCAATACTAAATATTTTAAAAGACTGCACATTACCGATATCTGAAAGACGTCATGAAAGACGTCATGAAAAAGACATCCACTTTCATCGCCGAAAGATATCACAAAAAATATAACTTTACGGCAGCATTACACGGGATATCATTTGAAAGATGTCGTATAGTTAACTTACGGTCATGTTTTAAAGGTAACCTGACAACTGTAACTTATCGATGTAATTTGAACATTCATCCTGCGTGCGTTGCTAGAATTATGGAATGGCGGCCGGTGAGACAACTCAAGTCAAATCTAATTGCTATTTTAATACTTGCCTTTTCATAATATAATACACACAGCTATCACATACTCGTACACTTCTCAAACAATTATTTTCCGTATCTTGATCCTTATTATACCAAAATGTATTATATGTTGCTTTTTTCAGATTCGAAAATTCACAGACTTTCTGTTGACTAGTCAATCCGCTAGTACTACCTTAAGGTGTTTCGTTCACAAACCCCTGTCCAATATTTAACAATTAACTGATTTTCGTATTTGATCATGTAAAAATACATCCCAGTATACTGGTACAAATTGAAGCCAAGTTATCTCGAATTTTTAACGAAGAATTACGTCTCTAATAATCGTCACATTTTTACGGCACTTTATGGAGATGACACGCTGGCCACATTTCTATCTAATAATTTATACACTAGATACTTGTATATACTAGATATAAACTGCTCATGCATCCAGAAAATTCTAAAGATTCCATAGCGACAATCAAAACAGGAGATTTCCGAATGTTTAAAGAAAATATAAAAATGATAAAACTTCGAAAAATGTAACTAGCAAAAGAATTGTCGTAGCTGCGACTTTCTCTGCATAAAAAATGTAAAAATATCGAAATCTACGAAACTTGCGCTAACTGTTTTGTTCCCGTTTATCGTTGGATATAATAATTGGAAGTGAATTATTTTCATTAAGCACCACTGTTATTTATCGATGATTCAGAAGGGCCCTCCCTATGCTCGCTCGAAATACGACCCTCCGCGAAAGGAATACCTTAAGAGGGAATGACACCCCATCGCGGTCGGTATGGTAGAACAATTATAGATTCCCAAAAATCTCTGAAACGGCTCTTCAGATCCCATCAAAACTTTGCCAAACGACGTCAAATAGATAGACGAATAGCAGTCTGCCCCTCAAATTTTCTGAATTTGAGGGAAAAAAACTAGATTGGCTTATGATAAACCAATCTACATTTTTTTTCTCAAATTTAGAAAATTTGAGGGGCAGACAGCTATTCGTCTATATGGGCGTAAAAATACTCGATTCTGCGTGCGGCAAAATTCATAGCGTAATTTTCTTGGCCTTGAACGAAATCTACATTCGCAGATTAAGGTTGTTATGGGGTTTAGCCGTCGGGAGTGAAGTACGAGGGGAGCGCCCTAAGCTTATGCACGGAGCCGATAGACTGTTACCAACCGTTAGCCTTCAAATAATCGTCATATTAAACGTACGTTTTCGAACTATTTTTCTATATCTATTTGTAAATATACTCATTTTTTAAAATTCAGTGATTACATTAAGTGTTTCCATTACCATGTATAATTATTTTCTGTAACTTTCTCTCGCTCACTTACCGCGATACGAATTGGCAACGTCCTAAATCGTGGTTCATCATAATGCCAAGGTTGGCAGAAGTGTCGCGACGTTGGAAACATATGCGCCCCGTTCGTAACCTCAATATCGGCCTAAAGGAGCTGTCAAAAATGAATATCGGCCCGTGTAAAAAAGAATCCACTGGAAAGAAAAAATGTGCACTAAAGCTGTCTATAATCACGAAGAAATAAAAAAACTAATAATCTTCCGATATTCTACAAAAAATGTATGTAAGAAAAAAAATTCCGCGGTATATTGTCTTTGCCTAGAAATGTCTAGCAATGTACAATTCCTGAATATAGTTATCAAATTAATATTGAGTAATTATCACTAATTAAGAGAATAAGTGCCAATAATATTCGTTGTTAATTATCCCGACCGAGTAGTTTGAGGTTCTCGAGCATAATTACTGAATACCGATAGGATAGGTACCATTTGTGCAGTCTACGACGTTGCCATGATTGCACAGACTTGTGCTTGATTTTCGCACAAATTCGTTTTAAAAAACATTCATAACTTTATAACGGTACTGTGAATCTTCATTTTCACGGTACCAAGGGTTAGTCCGCTAATTAGTCGAACCGTCCCTATTTTTTCAGCTTCGTGGTAACATTCACTCAGCAGATATTGATAATGTAGTAAAAAATGATCGGGAGTTTTCCATAAGCATAATCTAATTTACGTCGAGTTGCCGATTTGTTTCTAAAAAACGGTATTGTGCCCAACGGTATTAACCCCATAAGAAACCTTAATCGCCGCGGTTCATCACAGAACTCTCGTTGAAACATTCGTCAAGCTATTTTTTGCAATAATTTTGTAATATCGTTGTAATTATCGATATCTTTGTAACACGTTACGGTTTTCTAAATTTAATTTTTTTTTCACATTTCGAAATACGATTAAAATTGAATTGAAGAACGATCGTTGCACCTTTTCCATAAGAAACCGCGCTGAATCTCTTACCTTAAGCATACACGCTTAGAAGCATTATCTGAAGCATGTAAAAAGATTTAGCGGCAGTATAATAATCAAGTGCGTGCGCTCTTACTGTCATAAATCGGCAAAGATTTCGAACCTTTATCTATCGCCTCAATAAGCGGTGAGAAGAAAATTCTTCATTTTGCCAGCGTACTCGAGAAACCTTGATCTTTCTGCTTGCCGTATTTTGACCGGCCTGTCTAGTCCAGTCAAATTACTGAAACAAAAAAACATAAAATACCGCATTTTTGGGATTATGATGGATCGATAGGGAGGTGTATTCTGAGCTTAAATTCCAATTTGTGGGATTCTACTGAGGTCAGCTCAAGGTCATTTCGATGAAAACGCGTTTAATTCGATATCTCGAGAACGGTTAGTGTTAGGCCAAAAATTGTAGAGACCTTTTCTCTTCTAAATTAAATTTCCTAACTTTTTTATCTGAAACTTTTTTTTTTATCATCAATATTTTTCGATTTATTACTTCCGGAAGGCAAACATTTTACTTTTTTTTCTCTCTATTTTTCATTTTTCGCCATTTTCTCCCCAACCGTTCAATTTTATAAAATTTTACCATTTATCAAAGTTGTAGACCCTTTAATTATGAACAACTTTTTCCTATAACTTTTTTTTCTAATACCAATATCTTCGGAGTTATATATTACTTTACCGAGCGCAATCCGCGCCAATGTCGCAATATCATCGACATCAGTGGGTATTCGGTACTTGAAAGAAATATTAAAGTATTCCATGATAATTTATTAGCCAACTTACCTGTATCAAAAGGTGAATCGATTAAACTATTTAAAAATTGTACTTCATTTAAATATTAAATATTGTAATCATTCAAATATCATTTAAATATTGTACTTCTTCAATTTGGGTATTTTTTATTCCATTCAATGGGATATATAATGTGAATAAGGATTACAAAAAGAAGTAAATGAATAATTGAAACTGTTTCACATATTTATTGATAAAAAATAGATCATAAAATTCGTAAAATTAAGCACCCGAGGTCGATGGAAGTGATTCGTTAATATTAAAGGCCCTGACGGTATCGGGGCGTACGTCGTCCTCGTCCATTGCGTCAAAAATATTATCGTCGACAACATTGGCGATATTAGAACAATAGTTCTCTTGGCAATTAGTGCAAATTACTGAGCAAAACAGGACGGCCTTTCTACATCGGCACGCTTTGCCGCAGTTGGTTTTGCATTTGCACGCAATCGATCTGAGTAAATCTTCCGGAGCTGGTTTCAGTGACATTGGTATCGGCTCCAATCCACGGGGGGGGGGGGGGGGGGGGGCGACGCCAGTCCCACTCCTCGGGTTGCAGATAATTTTCGAGCCAGTATTGCGCTTGGTAGTAACACCTCAACGAGTGAAAAAATGCGGCATCAGAAGTAGGAGGATGGGATTCTAATTTAACCCTCCCACTGCCTGCCATTTTTTTGTATCCCTTATAACGGAGCTCGTTGAGATTCGTACAATTCGTGTCACCTGAAGCCTTGCGATACAAATTCAAAATGAATTGTTCGCCGTTTGAAGCGAGAGTTGTTTTATCTGCTTTATCTTGTAGAAAAACCAAGATTAGTTAGAGAAACCAAATCCGGAGTATTTTTCAATGCGGTCATTGGTTTGATCTTGCCTACGTTGAATGGTGCCGAAGTTGTGTCGCAACCACTAATCGCGTGCAAAAATAACAGGTTTTTTGCGGCATTCGGCCCATATATCGGTTTGAGGCAGTATGGGCTGTATGTAGCGTCCGTCGATTTGCCTCGGCGAGGTTTTCTCAAGTACATGTTGTTGCACGCGCCGGCTGTCGCAGTCAGCAAAACTCATTCAGCAAAACAATAATTAGACCATCCGCATCCTCTACGGCTTGCTCCACCTCTATGTCTGATTTGATGAGAACAGTTTTCAGTAGTGAGATAAATCTGGTCTTATTGTTCTCGTTGCCGAAAAATTTATCTTGAGTTGTGGTGACGGTCATATTGTCGGTGAAAATGATATCCGCACATGGTTTCAGCTGGGATCGGCGCAGCCGTTCGGCAGATTTGGTGCCAATGGCGCGGATTTCGCTCGGTAAAGTAATATATAACTCCGAAGATATTGGTATTAGAAAAAAAAGTTATAGGAAAAAGTTGTTCATAATTAAAGGATCTACAACTTTGATAAGTGGTAAAATTTCATAAAATTGAACGGTTGGGGAGAAAATGGCGAAAAATGAAAAATAGGGAGAAAAAAAAGTAAAATTTTTGCCTTTCGGAAGTAATAAATTGAAAAGTATTGATGATAAAAAAAAAGTTTCAGATAAAAAAGTTAGGAAATTTAATATAGAAGAGAAAAGGTCTCTACAATTTTTGGCCTAACCTAACCGTTCTCGAGATATCGAATTAAACGCGTTTTCATCGAAATGACCTTGAGCTGACCTCAGTAGAATCCCACAAATTGGAATTTAAGCTCAGAATACACCCCCCTATCGATCCATCATAATCCCAAAAATGCGGTATTTTATGTTTTTTTTTTTCATTCTGAGCCGTAATTTGACTGGACTAGTCTGATTTTAAGAAAACGGATGAAACGCTTTGAACATCTCAGAAAAATGATAAACTGTTGGTAATTATTTACTTTTTACGTTGATCGACAGTACAGGTAAAGTATCTGTTCGAATAGCAGTTTGCGGGGGGGGGGGGGGGAGGGGCAGCACCAGCTTTTCAAGTTGCAAATAAGAGTTCCGAGATATTTACAAGTTTCGGGCGAAGTACAAGATGTGCCACGTATGGGTGCGAGAGAGAAAGGTGAAATTTTCGAGCAGACATTTCTCAGAGATTAATCATCTTTGGGGTAAAAGAAAATTGTCAGGCTCTGCCACGGTCTTACATACAGGTCTTGCAACGAAGCCAAATTTTCGTGCTGGGGTAGCCACGCTTATCGCCTCCACTTTTCGATTCACTAGGCGCCGCTACGCGTTGCTACTAGCGAGGGGAAGTGCTTTCCCCCTTACCTCTTACCAGTGAATAGGACTAAGATGTTTACGTCTATTTTTGTGGCGTGATTATCGAAATAACCTTTATTCTCGAGCATATATCATGAGGTTCTACGCGATTTACCGTCATACATTCTTTTATCGTGTTTTTACGAATGAAGGTGAATTTTTTTTGCAAGTGTTTTCGAAAAAAATGCGAACTGGTTATGGGTTGCGCGGTTCGCAATTGTAAAACGGAGTACAAACGTTTTAAGCAAAAATGATCTGTGTTTCGAGTGGCCGAAAACGTGGAAGGATACAAAAAATGGCTCGATGCTATTCCGGGACTGAAAGAGTCTCAGTACGTGGGTGAAAAACGTTTGGAAGAACGATGTATTGTGATACATTGGAGAAAAAAGGATGTAAATGGTCGTAAATTACGTCATGTGAAAAATGATAATTCGCATATTTGCCCCTTATCCTAATAAATTGTGAGAAAAAAACGGTAATAGACACTGATGTCTTGATGATACCCTGGAAAACGCAGAATGTCTAGACCAAAAAGTTAGTTATTGCGACAATTAAAATAGCATTATGTTAAAAAACAGTTCGTTCAAAAACTGCGTCACCATAACAAATTATCTTTAAATGAATGGGCTGGAATTAAAATTTAGCCAAATGACGCAATCATCTAAATATTGATATAAATTCATAAAATCACAAGGAAAAAAGTGTACCTACAGCGGAAAAGTATCTTTATACTGCTACTTACTTACATCAATAAACACCCAAGATAAAATTTAGTGCACAATGAACAGATATGTTCTGTTATAAATCCACGTATTCAAATAAAAGTTTTCAGTTTTTTTAGATAAAAGTAGTCATTATTTTTTGTTATCAACACATTATTTTTCCAACTTTTTTTTTCTTCATTTTATATTCAGAAAATTTCGAACTTACTCTCGCATTAGTTATTCTCGCCTGTTCAGGCCTTATTTATGATATTTAATTCGTATATGCTTAATAAAAAAACAAGACATTGCTATCGGGGATCGAACCCGCGTCGTCTACACTCAGAGCCCGCACGCTGATATCTCAACTGCGAAGCTCTTGTGACTGCAAACCTGCCTTACGTATACAGTAGATCCTCGATTATCCGAATGAATTGGGACCGAGACTAGTTCGGATAATAAAAAATTCGGATAATCGAAACGTGGGTTTTTTGGGACGAGATCCTGTATATATATATTTATACACACACTCCCGCTCAAAAGTTTGGATACACTCATCGATATTTCTTGCCGCACTTGAAGTTGGATAACTCTGCCAAAAAAAAAGATATCCAAATTCCCAAGGCGGCGTTTGAAAAAGGGTGTATCAGGCTACAGTTTGTCGATTTTAAGAAATTTTTACGATTTTTTTTCGACCCAGTACGCCCTTTGGTACTTGACCGTTTTTAGGCCTTTTTTCGACCATCGCGAATCGGGCGCACATTTTAAGGAAATTTTTTGTATTTTTTTTTACCATAAAAAACTCAAAAGGGATGATAAAAACTCCATCTTCCTCTATTTAAAAAATTTTTGCGATTTTTTTTCGAAATGTCATTTCATTTTTTGCTAAAAAAGATAGATTTTGAAAAATTCAGAATAACTCGAGAACAATAGGGTTTAAAAAAAAACATCAGGGATGAAAAAAGTTGCGTATTTTTATACTGAATCGCCTGGAATTTTTTGAGAATTTTTCCCTGAAATTTTTTTTTTTGAGTATTCTCACTCAATAAATATACTCAAAAAAAAAATTTCGGATAAAAATTCTGAAAAAATTCCAGGCGATCCAGTATAAAAATACGCAACTTTTTGCATCCTTGATGTTTTTTTTAAACCCTATTGTTCTCGAGTTATTCTGAATTTTTCAAAATCTATCTTTTTTAGCAAAAAATGAAATGGCATTTTGAAAAAAAATCGCAAAAATTTTTTGAATAGAGGAAGATGGAGCTTTTATCATCCCTTTTGAGTTTTTCCTGGTAAAAAAAATACAAAAAATTTCCTTAAAATGTACTCGCGTAACTCGTGAGAGTTACGAGTAAAAATACTCACCTCATCTAGACGAGTTTTTCGTCGAAAAAGCCGCCTTTGGCTCGGCGCACCGCGTTTACGATTCGTGGCATCCGTTCGATGAGTTTATCGAGTTGGTCTTGGTTGAGACTCGACCATGCAGCCTGCAAATGCATCCAGAGATCCCCCGTGGAAGATGGACAATATTTCCGGATTTTCCGATCAAGCTCTTCCTACAGAAGCTCGATCGGATTGAGGTCCGGTGATTGCGGCGGCCAAACCATGTTGGTGATGATCCCAGTCTTTTCCTTATTTTCCAGATATCCTCTGCAGAGTCTGGAGCTGTGCTTCGGATCTTTGTCCTGCTGCATAACAAAACCATGGCCAATGGTTCGGAGGGTGGGGGTGAAAACTTTGAATCATGAATCGATCGAATGACAAGAATATCGAAATGAAAAATTAACGAACGTTAGAATAAAGATGAGCCATTTGTTTGAACATCTTTAAACTCGAAAATAAAAATCACAAACACGGAAATTTCGAAATAAATGTGTATCGAAAAAAAATACTCAAGTGCGTACAATTGCGAAGGTTGAAATTTCGAATCAACTCATATATCGAACACACTCTGATCGAGTGCTCATAAGTAAGATTAGCGAATACTACGAGCGTTCACAATTTCGAATTTAATATAGCGACGGGCGAGCTCAACGAACAATCTAAGCAGCGAGAGGCAAGAAAGTAGAACGGTGAAAATAGCGAACGCTTCGGAAACCACATTGTTACTAGGCGAAGCCAACAGAGGGCGCTACCGATCGCTAGTTGAGCGCGCTTGACGAGGCCAGTGCAGCCGGATCATGCGCAAAAGTTACCTCCACTCTAGTCTCATACGCACCCATCACACAATCATAGTTGCGCGTGTTATTTATCTTATATAAAATTGTTTACGCTTTACTCACACTCGTCCTTATGCCAAATAAATTAGGATTCATAACAGTAAGCGGAAATATATTTATATTCGTATTATTATATTCTTATACTTTCATCAAGCGATAAAGCATTATCCCCAAAAACAAGCCATCCAGCCGCGAATCGTAAGAACCAGAAAATGCACATATTCTACAAGCGATGAGGTGCTTCCGTTGGTAGCGTTCCTGGCTTCGGTCCGCAAGGGCGCGGGATAGTTCCCCGCGCTCAGTGTTTTTTTAAAAATCATTATTACTATTAATTCTTATTTGATTACCTATTTTTATTAGTTATCATTATTATTTTAATTAGTTATCTTTTAGTGTCGAAAAATTTATCGCGCACTCTGACCGCTTATTTTATTAGTTTGTACGTTAATTTAAATATAATAATAAATCTAAATTACAACTTATTTATCTTCTAAAAAATTGTTTGCCCTTTACTCACACCCGTCCCTATGCCAAATAAATTGTAATTCATAAAAGTAAGCGGAAATATATTTATATTCGTAGTATTATATTCATTCTCATATACTTTCATTAAGCGATAAAGCATTATGCCAAAAAAAACAAGCCAATCATCCATCCGGCCGCGAATAGTACCTTACGAGAATGAATATAATAATACGAATATAAATATATTTCCGCTCACTTTTATGAATTACAATTTATTTGGCATAGGGACGGGCGTGAGTAAGGCGTAAACAATTTTTTAGAAGATAAATAAGTTGTAACTTAGATTTATTATTATATTTAAATTAAAGTATAAACAAAAAAATAAGCGATCAGCGTGCGTCATACATTTTTTTGTATACATTAAAACGCAGAGAATCAAGAGCTAAATAAGCATTGAAATCATCTAAAAGCCGCGCGTGTGCCGTCGCACAGTAGGAGAAAAGCCCAAAAACCTGGCCAAAACCTCAAATGACCTTTGACGGGAATGAAAATTGGCTTACAGGGGTTTTCAAGGTCGCTGATTACGAATCTGAAAGCCAAATTATCGTAAACAAAATGGCCGATCCAATATGGCTGACATGAATGTTAAAATGTTGCCAGATGTCGACAAAAATTGGTATTTACGGGTTTTCAAGGTCGCTGATTACGAATCCGCAAGCCAAATTATCGTAAAAAAAATGGCCGATCCAATATGGCCGACATGAACGTTAAAAAGTTACCAGATGTTGACAAAAATTGGTATATACGGGTTTTCAAGGTCGCTGATTACCAATCCGATATCTATTGTTTATAACTTGCAACAAAGAGCTTACAGCAAATTGTTATAAACAAAATGGCCGAGTATCCTGCTAAATAGATAAATTAATATATTTAAAAAAATCATCATAATAAAATAAACGTGAACAGTGTATTCTACGCAATTATTATTTTTATTTCCAAAATACATACGGAACGTTTCAAAAATAGAAAATTTTATTCTTAATCAAAATCGTAATCGGAGTCGGAGTCGGAGTCAGAATCATTATCCGAGTTTGTATCTATTACAACTCCCGGCACGGCTTCAATCTCGGCGCAAAATTCGTCTGCTGCAGCAGTCACTTTAGGAGCGATCAACATCGCTACAGCTTCCGGCGACAAACTCTTCAGCTTCTTCGATCAAGGAAGCGAATTTATCGGATAAATGCTCGCTGATTATCAGAAATACTTCTGTCCTTGTCAGCACCAATTCTTTGTAACCGGATCCTGTAATAAAGACATAAAATTGTAGAAAATTGGTGTTAAAGGAAAAGTTAAAATTTTCAATTAATACAAAAACTTGAACAATGTACATTATTTTACCAAATAAATAACCGCAATAATTGAAATAATTTTAAAAAAATTAGACAGAAAATATTGACATGGATTTGGTTAAAAGAAAGCTTTGCTTACTATATAATATATATATATATTCAAATATTTTATTTGAATGTTATAACATTTCATTCATATTTAAGAAATTTTTATGTGGTTGATTTTAATATGTATATATATATATGCATACGTATATATCATAATTAAATCACAGAAAATTTATATATATATATATACACATACATATATATTAAAAGAATTTATTTCAAGCGTATAACAGCCGTCTTGTCCGTTATGATGCTACTTCACCCATTCTCAGGTAGAGGCGCAGAGGCTGCTCAATAGTGCCGCGTGCACGCTCGGCTACCGCACGATGCGAAAAAAATCATAACGGACAAGACGCACGTTTTCCGCAGGTAACTCTTGTAAATTTCGAAAGCTTATACATTAAACTAAAGGCCGAGACTAGGAGCATTGCAAAATGTGACAAAATATATAACTTTTCGGACCGTTGAAAATATAAGTTTTCAAAATTATTCAATTTTATTTATGCCGAAGGCTAGATAGATTCGTTTATTCCAAATGTACAGCTTTCGCTTTTTAGTTTCCCCCCCTATCTGTTTATTATCCCAATACTTTTCTCTCTCAATCCCCACCTTTGTATCCTTGTACCAGGGGCAAAAGGATGACCTGTCCACTTTGGTCCAGTCCCCTTGCACGTCCTGATCCTTTTTCCTGTTCACCCCCTCGCTCAAGCATCTCTCGACCCTCTCCCTATTTCCCACACCTGACCACAGCAGATCGACGACTCTTCCATCACCTACTTCGCTCATCGCCTTTTTAAACTCCCTCCCCCACCTTGACGGCTGCCCGTTTAAAATACTTCTGACCTCTTCTCTTAAACACACCCTTGGCCACCTCCCCTCTTGCATCTTCAGAATTTGGGCTATGTAACTACCTGCTCTTTTCCTTGCTTCCACCTCCACACTCCTCCTGCCCGCCTCCAACTTCCATATGTAGCTTGGGGTGTTTCTTGCCACCCCCAAAGCCATTTTGACTAGTTTTCCCTGTAGTTTCTCGACTTCCTCCCTTCTCTTCCACCCCCATACCTCGACCCCATACAGTGCTCCCGCCTTGACTAGTGAGTCAAACAACTGTAGCCTCTCTTTCAGTCCATCTACTTTCGCTGTCTTCATGACCCCCCACACCGCATTTGCCGCCTTTTGCGCCCTTGCTACCAGTTCTCTCAAGTGCCGTCCTCCCGTATTTCGAGTCGAGAACCAGTACCCCAGATACTTGAACTCGCTCACCACCTCTATTATTTTTCCTTTGTAACTCCACTCCTCCCCTCTCTTTCTTCCACCCCCGTTTCTAAACACCATGATTTTTGTTTTTTGAGCATTCACCTCCATCTTACCTTCTTCCACGTATTTTTCCAGCACCTCTAGCATCCTCCTCAGCCCTTCTGCATCCTCTGCCATTATCGCGATATCGTCCGCGTATTTGAGCGCGTAAAATTTCACGCCACCCATTACCGTTCCCCCCGTTCCATCCCTTTCCCATACGTCGTCCACGTCGTCTAACGCTATATTAAACAACGTCGGGCTGAGCGGACAGCCCTGTCGGACTCCCTTTCCGGTACTAAATCCCTCCGTTATCCCTTCCTCAGTGATCACCTCATTTTTTGTCCTCTTATAAATTCCCCTTATCATTTTCAGCATTCTTCCCCTCACCCCCTTCTTCTTTAACTTCTCGAACAGCCTATCCCTGTCTATCAGGTCGAAAGCCGCCCTGAAATCTACGAAAGCCACGTACAACTTTCCCCCCTTAATTTTAAGCCTGTTGTTGATTAAGGCGTTCAACACAAACACGTGGTCCCTCGTCCCCCTTCCCCCCCGGAAACCCGCCTGACTCTCTCTAAGAATTCCCTCCCGCTCTACCCACCCATTTAGCCGTCTGACCATAATACTCGCTAGCAGCTTGTACCCTATGTCCAACAGCGCGACCCCCCTGTAGTTGCCTACCACGTCTACATCCCCTGCCTTGTGGATCGGGTAGATCCTTGCCAGGTCCCAGCCCTCCGGCAGCTCCCCACTCTCCCAAATTTGATTCATTATTCCCCGCAGTTCTTCCTCCCTTTTCGTCGGGATGCCCTTAAGAAATTCCGCCGCTATGCCGTCTTCTCCTGCTGCTTTTTTATTCTTCAACCCCCTTAAAGCCCTTCTAACCTCCAGCCTACTTAATTCCCCGTTCAGTTTCGAGTCCACTGCCGCGTCCTTTGTCTCGCTTTCGTCCTCCGCCGGGGCCTGCTCCCCCGTGTCTATCCTTTCCTCCTTGCCTCCCAGCAGCTTTGCGAAGTGCGCGGTCCACTGATCCTTGCTGATTCCCTCCCCCGCTTTCCTTCTTTTGATTCTAAATTTCCCTACCGCAGCCCACCACTCCTCCATGTTTACACTCTCCCTCACCTTCTTCCATCTCTCCTCGAACCATTCCCTCTTTTTTCTGTTGCTCAGCTCTTTCATCGCTTTCCTTTCCTGTCGTAAATGACACTTCGCCATGTCCGCCGCCGTTCCCTCCGGCCCTTCCCGTTCCTGGCTATCTAACAATTTTTTCAGTGCCCCCCATACTTTTGCTTTTTGTTCCCTACATTCTCTGTCATACCAGCCCCTTTCTCCCTCCTGGGTTCTTAAGTTTTTCTTCATTCCAGCCTTCTCCGCTGCTACCCAAATCGCATCTTTCAACCTCCTCCACCCCCCTTCTCCGTATGCCGAAGGCTATACTACATTTCAATCATTTATACATAAACTTTAGATTCAACCGATGTAAAAACATGTTCTACATACCTCCAGAAGTCGTATCCATGTTGCAGAATTGAAATTAAACCCGTCACTTTAAAGTTATGGGTTTTTGAAGTCAGCGTTATTTTCGTCTGTTCAGCGCGTGACACGTACACTCTTCACGAACGCTAACTGCCAACTGACGCTGCGGCGCAGGTATACACTTAAAGGGCTTTCCCTTCCACAATAGAATGCAGTTACTAGTCCTCTACCTGAATGACTACTCAACTGACCCTATTTCGAAAATTTATTTTTTGGGGTTTTGGCCAGGTTTTTGGGCTTTTCTCCTACTGTGCGTCGGTTGACGTCACGCGCGAGTGCTCCTCCGATTGCTTTTTCCCTCGAAGCCTTCGTTTCGGCTTTGCCGCACATGAACGTGCCCAGCGTCCATGTATTGGTGCAGTTGCCGAAGGCGCGGTCGGGGAACTTCGGCGCGCTCGGCTCTTTCCGAAGATGTCTGAGCGTCGCTCGCTCACGGACATGCGCTGCTATGATTTGGTGATAGGCGCGTAAGAGACTAGAGAGAGGAACTTTTGTGCACGATCCGGCTGCACTGGACGAGGCTCGTCTCGTAGGCCAGGCAAGATAGACCTAGAAGATGCCCGAATCTGGAAAATCTTTCAATCTGTCCAATTTTCACTTAAAATTCAGCAAAAAATGTTTAGAATTGACTCTTAATTACCGAGTGTGTGAAAGGTGTGGATCATGTTTTTTTTTTTGACAATTTGACATATATAAATAGATTTTGTTTCTTTTCCCTTAAATATTTTACAAAATATACTACGCACAAAAATTTTCGGATGTTGAAAAAGTCCGTCAATTATAGGGTAATTTTCAAATAGCTGTAACTTGGTGAAAAATGGCCGTACAATAAGAAAAACAAAACAAATTGAAGCTACAAGTCTCTAGTTTTGGGATCTTGAGCTCAAACATTTTTCTCATCAACCAATTTTGAGTGGCCATTAAAAAATCAGTCAAAACATTTTTCAAAATTTTCGCTTATCTTTCACAGTGTGTACGGACTTCAATAATTTTTTTGAAATGATTTCTTTACAAAGGTTGACTAGCCGGTTTCTTCCCCTCTAATTTGAGCTCTGTGTGATTTTTTTCTCGATGAATTATCGATGATCAAACGAAAATTGCACTTTTTACTTTGATAACCGATTACTCGGAGACTAATGGTCGCAAAGGAACTAAAAAAGGTTTTTAGAAACTTTGAAGACTTCTTGACAAGGCGGTTTTATCATTTTTAACCTATTAATGCTCAGAGGACGCAATTTCGACTTCTGCGTTTGAATTGTCGCCTTGTGATGAATTCAATGAGAAAAAAATCGGAAACCACCGTTTCCGATGTTTCTGAGTGTGCTCTTCCGAATGGTGATGGTTAAAACTATGCCAGAAAAAATTAATCCATACGAAAATCGAAAATGCGCAAAAAAACGTCATTTTTCGATGACATATTTTTGTATTAAACGATTTTTTGTTCTCTTTTCATTCTTTTGAATGCCTAAAACCAATGAAAATCGTGATCTTGATGTTTGAACTATAAATATATGGGGTTAGTTTCATGTAAACAATTTTCAGTGAATCAAAATGGCCGCCAGAATGAAATTTTTTTTTCTGAAACGTGACGAATTTTTTCGCGAAAACTATAGACTTGAGAAACAATTTTCAAGAAACAAAAAAAATAAAAACAATTTTTCCTACGTTTTTGAAATATTTTGAAAAAATTGTTATGAAACATAAACTAAAAAATGTAAATTATGGATGTTTTTGCGGACAGGTTTATCATTAGTATTGCAAAGTTTCAAATGCACTAGGCTGCAAAATGCATAAATACGGCCATTCTAAACATTTGAAAAACGGAATTTCAAAATGGTAGACAAACTTTGAAATAACTCATAAGCGTTCAGAAAAATTAACACATACAATTCGTATAAGAAAAACAAGGAATCACCGTTATGTTATTGAATAAATAATTGTCGAAACAATTTGGTAATAACTTTTGAGTGATACTAATGTTGATTATTTTTGTTTATGCATGCCAATTGTTGCTGCACTCTCAAAGATTTTTATTACATCACGAAGTACAATCATTTTCATCTAAAAAAATTTTCATCCGAAAAGTCTCCTGCATGCATCCTTAAGCATTTCTAAACAAGTTAAATCCGATGGAAAAATGACCTGGTAAAAATATTTTATAAGTTATTAAAGGTATTCATTGATTGACAAGACCTTTTTTACTCGATGAACTTTTCATTTTATACATAACTTGTCGAAAGATCAAACAAATAAAATGTTTAATTTTTCGAGGCCGGATTTACATGCATTATTCGGTGGTATGACTCATATACATCTTGACATCGACGATTGAAAAAAATGAAACTACAAACAGTGTTTGAGTGTTGTCAGTTCAAAAGGATATTAAAAAGTGAATCTTTTGAGGTCTTATAAGGTAAGTGATACTCTCAATTCTAAACCCATTTCCCTTATTGATTTAATGACAGAAGTTTTGAAAGCCAATTATTGTAACATGACATGACAGAAGTTTTTAAGGCCAAATTCAGGGTTTTTTTTCAACATTTAATGCGTACTCAATACCCAATTGTACGAAAAGTAATGAAAAGTTTTTTTTTCCTCTAAATAATCATTAAATGATGTCTGAGAAGGAGGAAACTTGCTCCTTTAATTTTTTTTTCTTCAACTTTTGGTCAATCGGGCAAGACAGACCGATGAACGGATCAATTTGGAACTTTGCATGGCTCTTGCGGACATATTGAGGTGAATGATCATCCATAAACATTTGTGTTTATCGCAATATTTGCAAAGTAGCGGTGGATTAAATAAAAACCAAGAAAACATCATTGTTTGTACTTTTTTTAAACGGAAGGCAAAAAAAAATCACTATAATAATAATCAGAGCTTATAGAGTGTGTATTCACGTTTCCACAACTGCCGGTCGAATGCCCGCACAACCTGAGTTCCAAAAACAAATTGGAATTCTTGAGTTTCAAAAGAAAATTGAAGTGAATTGAATGGGCTCAATGACCTCGATATTGGTTAAATCCGAAAGAAATCTCCGAAACCCGTGCAGAACTTTAAAAACGGAAAAATTTGCAAAAATTTTTTTCTCGTGATATTTCTTCTGACTTCGCAATCAGTGATTCTCAACAAAAAAACATCATCAGAACTGAAAACTAGAAACTTCAAGCTTCAAAATCCTCTTTTTGTTCGACCATTTTTGATGAAGTTACAGCCTTTCGAAAAACACGAAAAAATGGTCAACTTTTCTTGCTCCCTTAATTTTTTGTGTTAGTGCATTATGTTGATAATTGTAGCTAATATTATGCCAAACGTTGTAACCTTTTTCAAAATTGTTTTTGTCTCTCTTCCTCTACCGTTTCTCTCGCCTCGCGCTGTCTCCTTCCCTCTACCCGTCGCTCTTGTCGCGCTCACTCTCTCGCACTCTCTCTCTCTCTCTCTCTCTCTCTCTCTCTCTCTCTCTCTCTCTCTCTCTCTCTCTCTTCCACTACCATTTCTCACGCCTCGCGCTGTCTCTCTCTCACTACGATTTCTCTCGCCTCACGCTCACTCTCTCTCCCACTAGTTTTTCTCACGTCTCGCGCGGTCTTTCTTTTTCTAACGCTTTTCGTGCTTCATCACACGGTCTCTTTTAGTCCAGTCAAAAGTAGCCAAATTCGACCATTTTTGCGACCGCTTAGTGCGGTTAGTGCGGTTAGCGAATTTCTAGGAATTTCAACTATTAATAGTGAAGAAAAGGGTTAAAAATCGAAAAATATGCATTATTGCGAGAACGAAAAAGACATCGCAAAAAAATTTTGAACAAAAGTTGTAGAATAGAAGATTTTACCTCGTAGGTGTATACTGTGTTTTTTCTCTATCTCTAATAGCTTAGCCATAAAATTGAAAAACAAATTCACACAATCCTATCAACGCGCGAGGCACATGGACGTGATGAAATCCAGAGATACGAGCATCGCTGGTACCTCTTCTCTCTCTCGCTCTCGCACGGCCGCTACCGCGCTTCGTTCGGAGGTCCCCAACCTTTGATCGGGCATTTTCGGCAGCCTAGAGGAACGTTAGCGGCTGCCCCTCTCGCCGGCGCGCGCGCCAACCTGCAGCTCGGCTCGAGAGTCCTCGGGACCAATCGGGTGTCTTCGAGGGGGTTAGTTAGGGCATGGAAAATGACAAATCCGTTACTTGCTAATATTTCGTACACTGAAATAAAAAGAGCGGAAATAGAGCATTTCGTTGACAAGACGTACAGAAAATTTCCTTTTTTAAAGGTCAAATTCTATTAGTCGAAACGCCCATATGGAAAGGATGGTTATGAGAAATTTTGTTTAATAATGATTTTAACATAATTTGTTTTCTTTGTGTATAAAGTTCTTAATACCGTAAAGACATAAGATTGAATGATAGAAACTCTAAATTCTAATGTTAATAAAATAATTTGTGTTAAAATAATAACATATCATAAAATTATTATTGATGAAATAGCTGATTCTTTTATTAAAGTTAAAAGTGAATATCCTGCAAATATATTTGCTGATCATCGAATTTATCAAGTTAAAGGACAAATAATATTTCTAGTTGTTTCAATTAAAACTATAAAAGGTATTAAAAGAAAGGGGGTCTTTTCGGGGATTACATGCGTAAATGCAAAGTTTGTATTGTTGAATCAAAGAAAAATTATTAAACCAAATCAAAATGGGAGGGAAATATCAATTGAATAAATTAAATGTCTTGAACTTGGAAAAATATATGGGACTTGTGAAAAATATATAGAATGATTTATTAAAATTAATATAAATAAAATAGTGAAAGAAATCACATTAAAACAAATAAATTTATTCACCAGAATAATTTTTAATTGTTTGAATAGAGTTATTCAAATAAAATTTAAAAAAATAATTAATCGACAATCAACTATTCGAAATAATATTGAAATAATAACAAAATTTGAATAGAAGAATTTCAATTTAAATCAACTATTGAATTGGCATTAGAATAAAAAATAGATAATTAAATTTCTTATCATTTCAACATACATTTTTTTCGAATTTTTATTATTATACGAATTAATATTTTTTCAATCTAAATCAAATTGTATTTGAAGTTAATCAATTGCATAGTGATAATTGTGGAATATAAAAAATATTAGTTTTATTAATTTGAAAATGACATTTTAATGTTATATTTTAACTCATTTCTTTCATTAGAGGTAACTTTAATTACTATATATTCATTTAAGAGATCAAAACTTTAAATTCAGTCATCCAATGAAAATGGATAAGAAATAACTCATTGTATAAAATTTTCATGATTACTTCTTTCAATTGCAATAGGTATAAATCTATGAGTTATAGCACACATTTTTGAACATTGTCCATAATATAATTGAGATAGATTTATGTTAATTAAAGTTTGTTTACTTCGGCCAGGGATGGAATCAATTTTCACACCTAATGATGGAGCAGTTCAGGAATGAATTACATCTGAAGAGTTAATTAATATACGAATTTGATTTTTATATGGAACAATTATATTATTATCAACATCTAATAAACGGAAATTATTTACGTTCATATCATTATTATTGATTATAAATAAATAACATTTAATTTGATTGAAATCTGAATATTCATGAGTTCAGTAACATTGATATCGAATAGATTTAATTGTTAGAGTTGATATATAAATGTCATCTGTTAAATATGAAACGTTTAATGAAGGAATTGCTAGATAAATAAAAATTAATATCCGAATTAATGTTCAAACAATTTCACTATTTTGATTTTGTTGAATAAACTTATTATTCAAATTATTAATTAATGGGAAAAAATAATATAAATAATTATTATCGTAATTAGCAATAACTTTATTAATGAATGATCATAAATTTCCTTGAAGTTTTCTGTAAATGGTGAATTAACATCTGGTATAATTTTTAATATTAAAATTAATGATCCTATAAACGAAAAAATATTTTAGGTTATACATGCATCAGGATAATCAGAATATCGTCGAGGTATTCCATTTAGACTCTGAAATCGTTGGGGGAAAAAGTTAAATTAACTCGAAAAATATTCTATACAATTGAATTTTTAATGATTTTTTATGTAATCTTAGGCCATTTATTAATGGATATCGATAAATAAAACCTCCTATAATAGCAAGTACAGCTCCCAGCGATAACATATAATAAAAATGAGCTACTACATAATAAATATCATGTAAAGTAATATCGCTTGATGAATTACCTAGAATTACTCCAGTTAATCCTCCAATTACAAATGAAAATACAAATCCTAATCTGCAAAGGTTTGACGGATGAAATTTTATTTTTGATCCATAGATGTTAGCTAATCAACTAAAAACTTTCATTCCTGTAGGGATTGCAATCAGTATAGTTGCTAAAGTGTAATAAGCTCGAGTATCTATGTCAATTATATATATATGATGGGATCATGCAATGAATCCTAAAAATCCAATAGTTAATATTGCATGAATTATACGAATAGAACAAAAAGGTTCTTTTTTTTTCATTTTGGTTAAAAATTATATGGGAAACCAAATATGGGAAAGTATATGGTATTACCAAATCCAAATATGGGAAATAATATGGTATTACCAAATCCTGGTAAAATTAAAATATAAACTTCAGGATGTCCAAAACATCAAATTAAATGTTGGTATAGAATTGGATCTCCTCCACCTGATGGATTAAAAATTGTATTGAAATGTCGGTCTGTTAAAAGTAAAGTCTTAACCCCTGCCAATACAGAAACAGCTCGTAATAATAAAATCGTTGTAATTAATATTAATCATTTAAAAAAACCCGATGCGTTGGTTCGGCGTTTAGCGTTGCGTGCCAGTGGATCGGGGGGTCGCGGGTTGGAATCTCAGTCGCGTACTTTCGTCAGGAAATGTTATTCTTCGACATTTTCTCGGCAAAAGGCGATTATTTTCGTAACTGGGAGCGAACTTGGGACCGACTGTATCGATATAGGTTTTCGGCAGTTTCCCTATGCCCATGACTGACGAAAACATGAGATATGCATGGTGAATACGATACGGACGAGGAAGTAGGCTGCGGCCGCAAAGGAACGGGGAGGGGATGCTGAAGAGAAAGAACAAGGGTAGAGTGGTGGACATATAAGTAGTGGAGCCTTGTAAAAAGCCAAAAAGGCTGTGCAAGTAAAAAAATATTAATCATGAAAATACAATAATTTGTTGAAAAAAATATATCAATCGTGAAAATACAATAATTTGTTAAAAAACATTTAACAAATAACAATATAACATTTTTTTATATTTATGATTGCGGTAATAAAAGTAATTGCTCCTACAATTGAGAACAATCCTGTGAGATTAAGAGAGAAAGTTGCTATATCTAATGATATTCCTTCATGATATAAATTTAATGAGAGGTTTCTTATAATTAATAAATTAATAGGAGGAGGTAAAAGTCAAGATCGCAAATGATTTATGTGTGGAAATGATGTATCTGGAGATGCTAATATTAAAGAAATTATTCGATTGCCAAATCCTCCAATTATTATAGGTATAACTATTAAAAAATGATAATGAATGCACGACGTGTGATGATGGAATTATATAATTGATAATTATTAAGTATCCAGGATTATCGAATTCTATACGAATTGATAAACTTAATGAAGATCCTATTATACCGCATAATATTCCCAAAATAAAATAAAGAATTCCAATATCATTATGATTATTACGAAAAAAATCATTCTACAATGAATTTTTAGTTAAAAAAATTATTGCAAATTGAAATATATATTGGTAATGAAAATTTTAAGTTTCTTTAAGTAATAAATTGTAAATTCATTTAAAAGATTGATTCTTTACTATAACATTATTAACGTTTAAAAGTAAATTTTTATTTTTATTTTGAAGATTAATAGTTTTTTAACTTAAAATGTTAAAGAATTCAATTATTTAACATTCATAGATTTAATGAGGAGATAAAACAAGTTATGAATAAACTAATTATATTATTATTATTAAAACTTTATAAAATAGGTTAATTTTGAAGATAATTTTTCCATAAGCCTACAGAAAGAATAATGCATGTGTAAAATAAAAAGAAGATTGATATAATGATTAAAATTAATAAGATAGTAAATGTAATTTATTGTTAATTAAAATATTAATTGAAGATCAGGAAAATAAAAAATGGTTGGGGTCACGGCTTAATGTTTACTCCTTATCATAAATAAAAAATTAATATTTTGGTATATCAATGTTTTATTGATACAAATATTTAAAAATTCATATACAGCGGTATTTCTAGAATTCCTATCGCTCATTTTCTGGTTCAGCCCGTGCCGAAGAGCCGGAGAGCTGTCAGGTGAAAAACATAGTCCCGATGGATTTCGTGCGAAAGGAAATATAGCGGATAGCGGAGTCTTCATAATCCGACAGCTTAGCTATATATACTAGGCTGCCGAAGATACCCGTTCGACTTTCGGAGGCCGTCGGCCCAAGCTCGTGCAGTGCGCCGGCGTGAGAGTAAGGGGCGGTTAGGTACAAGTGG
>OZ023316.1:18284232-18435347 GCA_964007375.1 Ophion obscuratus | reverse complement strand
GGGCTCAAGCAGCAGAAAATCAGCTTCCTGCAGTGGAAGACAACGTGAAAACCGAAGCCGAAGCAGGTAATAACATCATTTTTGAGATTTTCTTCTTCAGATCAAAGAATTGTCAAATATTGTGGATAAACAAAATCTGTCCAAGAACTCATTAGATGATTCCATCATTTGCATCCTTGAATGGTTCAATTCAAAGTATTAACTTCTTATGACAATGTAGTAAAAACATTAATTGAGAATGACGTAACATCCTTGTAGAACAAACATTGCATGATTTTCGAAAAGCTGTAGCTTACATCACATTAGTTGAAAATAATCGTAGCGTTATCGGAACAGAAGCAAATTTGAAACCTTCAAGATTGGAGATACAGCGCTCAAATATTTGTATCATCGACTAATGTCGAGTCATCATAAAAAAGTTAATGCCAAAAACTTTTTAAAAATTGTGCTGACCTTTCGATAGTATGAACATTTAACGGCATGCGCAAGACAAGTGAATGGGGAAAAAGTATGTAATGTAAAAGCGGAAAATATGGGAAAAAGGTGGCATCCAGTCACTAATTTCTGAACTCGGAAAACTGTAGAGGAAGAAAAATATTGTATAATTACCAAGTACGAAGAAAGCGAACGGGTGGGAGTCGGGAGTAAGAGCCGAAGACGTAAGTTATGGGGAAACAACCGGAAGCAAACAAAGGGGAGAAAACAAGTTATTTTATGAACAATTCTGAAAAATTAGGAAACATTGTTAGTATCGACTAATGTCGAGTCGTCATGGAAACGTGAGAGCCAAAAAACTTTTCCAAATTGTACTGACCTGTGGATAGTATAAACATTTAGAAGCATACGCAAGACAGGCGAATGGGGAAAAAAGATCTCATGATGGGAAAAAAACTGAAAATAATATGGCAGAAAGCCAATACATGCTGAAGGAAGATTTCGTGGGAGTCGTAAAAGGGGAAAATATGAAAAAAGGTGACATCCAATCAGTAATTTCTGAACTCAAGTTATAGGAAAGGAACGGGAGGGAAAGAAAAGGGGGGAAACAAGTATTTTGATGAACAATTCGGAAAACTTAGCATCGACTAATTTTGAGTAATTAAAAAGTAAAAGCCGGATGGGAGAAAAAATACTTCTATGAAGAATTCGAAAATATAATAAGGATGAACTGAACGAGGCGTTGAAGAAAATAACAAATGAATTTAAAAAACAACAGAAAGATGGCAGTTTGCGAGCTTGGGACTGGAGGCCCATTTTTTAAGGTACTGTGGGAGGCGTAGAGAAATTAATTAGGAAAGACGTTAAAGGCGAGAAGGTACGCAAAATCGGGCAATAATAAAAATGTTTCAGCTCATGATGTCGAAACTGGAGACTTGAAGCTTCAATTTTTCATCCTGTATAATGCTACGATTATTTTCACCAAATTGTAGCCTATGAAAAATCACTAAAAAATTTTAGCTTCTTTAACATATTTTCCTGGTTTTGCCTAGTACATAGAATTTTATTCATTTTAGTTGATTCTGTCATTCCAGCTTGAATATCATTTTTGCAGTTTCGAATGTAATTCATATCAGCTTTAGGTCATTACATTTATACGCAGTATACGATTTCAATTGCTTTCGTAAAATATTTCCGGGGACAGATTTTGTTACAATGATGTTATTACTGGTACATATATTTTATTTCTATCCTACCGAGAATTTCTATATCAATCCGGCCACCCTATGTAATGCGGACCCCGTGATTTTTTCAATAAATATATGAAGATACATCAAACAAATTGCAATCACGAATTTTATTTGAAAGTGGCAACAGTAAAGGGAACAAAAAATTCGACGGGGGAAGTATTACATTTTTGAAGGTTTTTGTTTACTGCAAAATATTCTTGTAATCGATGAACGAGTAATTTATTTAACAAAAGACATGATTACGCGACTAACTTTTTTTTATCATTCACAACATGTGTCCTCAGTATAGATAAGATGATGAATGTAAAATATGAATTTCTGAATTAGATAATTCGATTGATATAGAAATGCTCGTACGCATAATGACTGGACGTTTCTAAACATATCACATCATTTAAAAAATATTTTTATCAGTAAGAAATTGGAGCCTTTATCTAAAAAATTTCTTGCCATAAGATATTGACATTATTGGAATAAACGATGGCATAGATAGGAGCGGTTATTTAAAACGTGTAAAATGAAATTAGGTTCCGATAAAAATAAGTAAGGTACAGTTTTCAGTACAGTTCAGTCAGTAAGGTACAGTTTTCTCTGGGTCAACGTTGCAGATCCAAAGTAAATTAAAATGTATTTAAATTAAAATACTCTTTTAAATATTGTATTTAATATTTGGCATACGTCCGCAGGGTTTGAGCGTTAGTGTTGTACTTTGCCGTCAGGCATCGTCCGTCGGGCCGTATCTCTTCGGAGTTAACGTAGCCTAACGTGACGCCAGTGCTTGCTTCAAGCACTGGGAGGAAATACGGCGTTCACACTTCTCTGGATGCATTGTCACATTATTAACACAGTATCAAAATGAGTTGAGGATATTCGGGATAACAGTACTTCTCTTAGTAGATGGCATAGGTCCAAAGAGATTGAGCGTTTGTAGTGTACTTTGCCGTCAGGCATCATTCGTCGGGCCGTATCTCTTCGGAGTTAACGTAGCCTAACGTGATGCCAGTGCTTGCTTCAAGCACTGGGAGGAAATACGGCGTTCAAACTTCTCTGGATGAATTGTCACATTATTATCAGAGTATCAAAATCAGTTGAGGGTATTCGAGATAAAGTACTTCTCATAGTATATGGCATAGGTCCGAAAAGATTGAGCGTTTATAGTGTACTTTGCCGTTAGGCATCGTCCGTCGGGCCGTATCTCTTCGGAGTTAACGTAGCCTAACGTGACGGCGGTGCTTTCTTCAAGCACTGGGAGAAAATACGACGTTCACACTTCTCTGGATGAATTGTCACATTATTATGACAGTATCGAAATCAGTTGAGGGTATTCGAGATAAAGTGCTTCTCTTAGTATATGGCATAGGTCCGAAGAGATTGAGCGTTTGTAGTGTACTTTGCCGTCAGGCATCGTCCGTCGGGCCGTATCTCTTCGGAGTTAACGTAGCCTAACGTGACGGCGGTGCTTTCTTCAAGCACTGGGAGGAAATACGGCGTTCACACTTCTCTGGATGAATTGTCACATTATTATGACAGTATCGAAATCAGTTGAGGGTATTCGAGATAAAATACTTCTCTTAGTATATGGCATAGGTCCGAAGAGATTGAGCGTTTGTAGTGTACTTTGCCGTCAGGCATCGTCCGTCGGGCCGTATCTCTTCGGAGTTAACGTAGCCTAACGTGACGACCGTGCTTGCTTCAAGCACTGGGAGGAAATACAGCGTTCATATTCTTTCAGAATAATATTTGCGTTACAGTCAGGGTCACATTATGTTCATGGCATTTTTTGAGACCTGCAAAACATTGAAATAATTGAATTACGATAAATCATAGATAATTTTTCAAAGAGAGGGTCATAATGAGGAAGAAGTCAAGTATTTAGTTTTGTTATTTGCTCTGCACTATTTGAGAAGTAATCAATTAGAAAATCGGGTGCCGCAATTACCAGTATTTTTGGAAACGTCTGTCATTATGATCTTTTTAACACTTAATAAGTAAACTTAATCATAATTAAAAAGTATATGTACTTCTTAGTTTAAATTTGTTTTAGCTCTGTGCCGTATCTGCTACTTGCAGAGGGCCACGCACACTTATGTGCCATGTGGCCATTACTGTTCCTGCGCCGAATGCGCACAACGAGTGTGGGATGACGAACAAGAAGCGGAGCATCGATGCCCAATGTGTCGATCGAATTGTACAGCACCTCCGATGCGTATATGGTTCGGGTGATGACATTCTGAAGTGCGATGGATGTATCAATAAAAAAAATAAGGAAAAACAAACTGTTGTGTTGGTTTATTTGTTTAATAATCGTACAGATATACCATATAATATGAGAAATTGTATGAGACAAAAAAGCCGGATAACGTTGGTTAAGGTAGTTCTACCGTGACATCCCATACGGAAATAAAATATATGTAAAAATATATTTTTCGATATATTAAAAATGAATGTAAAATAGATGTCAGATATATATTATGCATCTTAGATATAGATTAGATATATGCAATATATACGGGAAATGCATTAAAAATATATTCGCGATATCAAAGTTTTCGTCCAAAATAGATCTTCAGAATGTTACGTATATTAGAACTATATTGAAAATATACTTACAATGTACTCAAATTACCCTCAAAATATACTACAAATGTATTTTAACTGTATTCGACTTATAATTGAAATATACTTTAAATGTATTTAAAATACATCTAAAATATACACGATATATGTTCATACTCCGTTTAAAATATACTTGAAATATGTTCATACTACATTTTAAATATTATTAAAATATATTCAACGTGTATTTAAGATATATTTGGAATATATTTAATCTATACTTGAAATTTTCTTAAAAATTTTGTTATGACGTTATTTACTACATCATTGCACCCTTTTACGATATTTTTCCTTGTCGTTAATTACAATTATGGTGTTTGCGGTTCAAATATTTTAATGGTTCAAATTTAAATTATATCAGACGCTTACACGCCGTAAGGTGGTTTCGAAACCGGGGCTTCTGAGTGATGAGCTGGGACCTTCCCCACTGAGCTAGTTCTACTTGATAAATTAACTTTCGTATCGTCTGCATATGGTACAATACACAATGTTAGTTTATTGAGAAATGCGTGGATTTACAAGACTAACTAACATTATCGGATCAATTACTTAATTACGTTCGCATAGAGAGCGATAATCGAATAGAATTACGAGATTACATAACCTTCGATTTTTTTCTCCGATCATTTATTCCGGCTAGTGCGGCTAGGTCTTCGCGAGATACCGACTTGAAGATGTGTGTGTGTGTGTGTGTGTGTGTGTGTGTGTGTGTGTGTGTGTGTGTATGTGTGTGTGTGTTTAAATGTATATATACACTGAATTAATCGAAAGTGTATCATTTATGAGCATTTTTTATGATTCAAACGGATCTTGAGACTATTCATGGTATATTACTATATATACATATAAATATATAGTAATATATATTCAGATATACATATAGCAAACCTTAAATATATTCGGATATCCTATTAAAAATGTATAAAGCGTACGTTAGTCATGCAATTTTAATATATTTTATATGCATCTTGAATGTATCTTTTTTTAGATGTCAGCATACATTCTCCGTTATGCTCCCGAGTATATTAAACATATATTCAGTATACATATCTAATATATTTAATGTACATCTTAGAAGCTATTTATGTTTATATATCGCATAGGTTTTTAATCATATCCAAAATTATACTTGACATATCCAACTTTTCGTACAAAATGTATTTGATATTTGTTTTATGTATCTTTCGATATATTTTTTATATATTTTATTTACATGTGGGATTGAAATCGAAAAATTGTTTTTCAGTTTTTCTCCTATACAAAATGGTCTGCGGGCTCAAGTTAATTGAGAAAAGTTGTTGCAAATTGATTAAAGCAGAAAATACTCCAAATTTAAGGTCATCCAAGGTAATATATACTTGCTGCACAATTACAAAAATTGCGAAAGTGTTCCGTGATGGAAATCCGCTTATTGGAATTCGTCAGATTTTAACAAAAAATGTCAGATTTGATAATATTCCGTCAACTTTCAATGAGAAATAATGTCAGAATATGTCATTTATACGACAGAATCTGTCATATTATTTCGAGATTTGACATTTTCTGTGAGAAGTTCATGATTTCTGACCGGAAATTGGAACATGCTTTACAGAATCTGTCATATTTTATCAGAAAAGTAATGTTATAATTCAGTAATTTCTGTCAGAATCTTACATAATATGTCATATAATGTCGTAAGAGTTTTCCATTTTATGTGATATTTTCGTCATTTAATGTCATTTTTTGATGGAATAAAATGGAATTCATTCATGAAATATTATTATTATATATATTATTATGAATTACATAATATATATTATTATTACATATTATTACATAATATATTATGAATTACATAATATATATTATTATGAATTACATTCATGAAATATTATGACCGAATCTGTCGAATTATATCATTCTTTCTTATTTTTGTGAGATTTTCGTCATTAAATGTCATTTTTTTATGGAATATAATGGAATTCTTCAACATTTATAAAATATTATGACCGAATATGTCAAATTATATCATTCTTTCTTATTTTTTGTGAGATTTTCGTCACTAAATTTCATTATTTAATGGAATGAAATGGAATTCTTTAACATTCATGAAATATTATGACCGAATCTGTCAAATTATATCATTCTTTTTTATTTTTTGTCATATAATGACCGAACTTGTTAACTTTTGACATTTTGCATTATAAATATATGATATATTCTGATGAATTTTGACATTTAATTATCGATTCTGATAATAAATTGTCAGAATTCGTCAATATTTGATGGAATTTACATATAATTTTCTAAATTTTAATGGAAATGCTGAAAGAAAGAAATTTGGGACTTTATATTCAATAATACTTTTATTTGGTGACACATATTTGGCAACTGTTGAGATCAACAGCCAACGATGGTGTTAAAACTGTGGTCTTACTTTTTAAAATAGTAATAAAAAAGAATTCCTCCTTGAGCGATTTGCAAGTTGAAATAAACCATCTCCAGGAATGTAAATGTACTGAAAAATTGATTGTGTGTGAACCTAAAGATATAAAAAGTCCGTGTGTTTTAATGTACATCGACGAAAAAAATATATAGCGACTATACCACAGGGATGTACAATCGACAATTAGAATAAATATTGAATAAAATAAATATTCCATACAAATGTAGTTTATGCTATTTCTGACTTTATTCACAATAAAGCTCCTTTTCACTAACAGCTGAAATCTGTCAGAATTCACGAAAAATGTAACAACAAATTATGATAAAAATTATCGTTTTCTTGCATTTTTTGTCATTTTTTTCGATGCAACAATATGTCAAAAAATGGAAAACTGATTTATCATTTTTTGTTAAAAGATGACATTTTCCGACACAATGATGACAAAAAGTATCAAATTCTGTGATTTAATGACAGCTGAAATCTGTCAAAATTCAATAAAAATGTGACAACAAATTATGATAAAAATTATCGTTTTCTATCATTTTTTGACATTTTCTATCATTTTTTTCGATGCAACAATATGTCAAAAAATGGAAAACTGGTTTATCATTTTTTGTTAAAAGATGACATTTTCCGACATAAAGATGGCAGAAAGTATCAAATTCTGTAATTTAATGACAGCTGAAATCTGTCAGAATTCAACAAAAATGTGACACCAAATTATGATAAAAATTATCGTTTTCTATCATTTTTTGACATTTTCTGTCATTTTTTTCGATGCAACAATATGTCAAAAAATGGAAAACTTATTTATCATTTTTTGTTAAAAGATGACATTTTCCGACATAAAGATGACAGAAAGTATCAAACTCTGTGATTTAATGACAGCTGAAATCTGTCAGAATTCAACAAAAATGTGACAACAAATTATGATAAAAATTATCGTTTTCTATCATTTTTTGTCATTTTCTGTCATTCTTTTCGATGCAACAATATGTCAAAACATGGAAAATTAATTTTATCATTTTTTTGTTAAAAGATGGCATTTTCTGACAAAAAGATGACAAAGTATCGAATTCTGTGATTTTATGACATTCCGTAAAATTAACATAATATGTGACGTTCTGTCCGATTTTCATAGATTATTTCCGACAGAATCTATCAAAATATGTACGATTCCATCAAATTATGTTAGAATCTATTCATTTTCACAGTTTCTGACATTTTTTAACAGATTTCAACATTATTTGTCGAATTCCAATAAGCGGATTTCCATCAGGGTTCTCTTTAAATTTGTTTGAAAAAACATTAATAAAGCTTCTTTGATGTTGCATAAAAATGTATGCCAAGTTTATTGATAAAAATGCAACTTTTAACACGCGCTCTTATGAGAGACTACCGAAAATGGAGGTTTTTACCAATAAATATCTGAACTTCCGCTCGGTAAAACATTCCAAAACACTTCATATGACATCAAAGAAGATGTATCTAAATTTCCAACAAAATATTAAGGACACGATATAAGGATAGAACTGCCTTAAACACGTGGTGATAAATGAAAAATATATTCTTCAATCACGAACCTTACATGTTACATCCTCTCGAGCCTTATTTTTTTATCTCTCAATTATTTATACTCTCTTTCCTCCATTCTCTTTACATTTCTTTTTGTTTATCTTCCGTTCTTCCCCCCGTTTTTGTGTTTTTATTATGATGCTAAGAACTCCAATTAATGTCCTTTACAAAATAAAAATACGAAGTTCTAGAAAATTTCGCTATTTCACCCCACATCATAATTCTATTCGCTATTTTTCCGTTCGTTATTTTTTCGTTCGCTATTTTTTCGTTCGTTATTTTTTCGTTCGCTATTTGTTTCATTCGCTATTTTCCCATTCGCTATTTTGATCCGTCGATATTTTCATTTCCTCCATTTTTATTTTCGATGCATAGACATTTATTACTATTAACCATTCTTATTTTTTAATATAAAAATACTGACAATTGACTTTATGCACATCTATATAGTTTTAATTAAAAATATAAACCAAACAAAAATGTATTTTTGAAATTTGTAGGTGTTCAAATAAATATCTTTTCGATAAACGTTCATTCGATTCAATCTTTCGTCGCGAATTAAAGGTTCAAACAAACTCAGTGTTCGTTACCTGATATTCGAAATAAAATAAAATTCTATTTATGAGTTGTTCTATGTTCTGCCGTTCAAAGTTTTCATCCCCACCCGGTAAAAGGATACAGGACAGTATAAAACATCGCGGACGTGCGCCCGTCCAGGAGTAAAAGGGGCGAGCGTCATAACGGGAGTGGGAGATTCAGGCGTTCGGAATTGGGTCATTCCAATCATTGTCAGTGGTTATTATTTTGTAATTCTTTGTAAACGAATCAACCCTATCTTTGTCGTTGGTTGTTATTTTGTAATTCTATGTAACAAAATCATTATAAACGTGAATGGGTCAGAGTGTAGCGTGATTGATTGAATTTTAAATTAGGGTCAAGCGGTACGGGAGTAGTGTGTCCTCGAAATTATTATTATGTATTCTAACCGAGTAATTGTTTGCAAGCGAAGTCATTCGAAAAATGTGGATGAATAAAAATTTGAATAATTGAAAACAATATATACAGGGTGGCCGGAACATTGACGTCCAAAAATAAAATGTAGGTCCCTTGTATCGTAGGGTATCCTAATAACCCCCATGTATGTCCCGTGACTTTTCATAGTTTTCGAGTTATGAATTTTTTTAAAATCTAAAAAAAAAGTAGAAGACTGTCGCGATTTTTTTTGCAACTGAATCTTTATGAGTAGTACTTTTATGCATAAAATAATGAGCTTCGTAACTATGATGAAAGTTATGAAAATGTTGGTCTAAAGTGAAAAATTTACGTTCGGTAAATTATGACTTTAATTTTCAACTTTAATTTAAAAATCTAAACAGATGACTTCATAGTTCCTAATTAGGCCCCAAGAATGCGCCAGACTCTCAGCTTTCATAATCATTAAAAAAAAAGTAGTACTTAATAGGGCTACTTTGGCTACAATTGACCTTCAAAGACAGCGAGGTGGAAAATTCTTAAAATTAACCATCTGATTTTAAAAAAAATCTGCCCATTTTATCATTCCTAAGGTTATTTAGTTTGTTAACTAACCAAAAATGACTACATGGAAAGCTAAGATTTAAAGATGTAGAAATTTATTTTTTTTAGTTTTATTTAAGTTTAATGAATTTTGCGCGATCCGTTCTCGCTACGCAATTTTTTAGTTTTAATCAGATGGCTAATTTTAAGAATTTTCCACCTCGCTGTCTTTAAAGGTCAATTGTAGCCAAAGTAGCCCTATTAAGTAATGCTTTTTTTTAAACGATTATGAAAGCTGAGTGTCTGGCGCATTCTTGAGGCCTAATTAGGAACCATGAAGTCACCTGTTTAGATTTTTAATTTAAAGTTGAAAATTTAAGTCATAAATTACCGAACGTACATTTTTCACTTTAGACCAACATTTTCATAACTTTCATCATATCATGTGCTCGCGGGACCAGCTGACCACGGCCATGCTGGCTCGGGTCTGTTGATGCTGGCGGCGGTGACGCGGAGCGGGGGGCCTTCCGCGGCCTTCCTCTACCACGCTTCTCGGAGTCCTGGCGACGTACCACCGCTTCGGGTTCTTGCTGCGTCAGCATCAATGCATACATGCGGCTTAAAGCATCCGCATTCGTATTCTTCTTGCCAGCCTTATACTCAATGGTATAGTTGAACTCCTCTATCTTTATTCTCCAGCGCATCCGTCATGCCTTGTTCAGAGTGCGACTCGCGTAACACATGGGTAGATCTTCTCCGATTTTTCTTTGCGATAAAATCGCACCAATTGACTTTTCAGAGGCATCAGTTGTCACCACGAAGGGTTTTTCGAAATCTGGATACTGCAGGATCGGTGCGGTGCTGAGAGTTCCCTTCAATTTTTGGAAAGCTTGTTCGCTGTTTTCGTCCGAAATGAATTTGTTTTCTTTGTTGATCAGTTCTGTTAACGGCTTTGAAAGTTTTGAAAAATCCTGTATGAATTTTCGGTAATATCCGGCTAGTCCCAGAATTGATTGTACCTCTTTTACGTTTTTTGGGGCTGGAAATCGTTGTACAGCCTCTATTTTCTCCGGATCGGGTTTATTCCCACTTCGGTAATAATATGTCCCAATTACTGGGTTTCTTTTCGCAAAAATCGACATTTCCTAGGTTGAACCTTTAATTGGGCTTCTCTCAGTCGATCGAATACTTTTGTCAGCCTTTTGTTGTGTTCTTCGAACGATGATCCGTATACTACTATATCGTCCAGATATACGTAGCATTTTATTCCTTGTAATCCAGCAAGTACAGCGTCCATCAGCCTTTGAAAGGTTGGTGGGGCGTTTTTTAATCCAAATGGCTTTCGGTTGTACTCGTAATGTCTAAGAGGAGTGGAGAAAGCGGTTTTCCCCTTGTCTTTTTCGGCCATTGGGATTTGATGAAATCCCGATGCCAAATCGAGAGTCGTGAAGTATTTTGCTCGTCCCAATCGGTCCAATATTTTAGTAATATTAGGCAATGGATACGAGTCTCCTTCCGTTGCTTCGTTTAGTTTTCAGAAGTCCACTACCACTCTCTTGCGTATATTTCCGTCGGCATCAGGCTTTTTTGGAACGACGAGTAGAGGAGCATTCCATGAGCTCTTGCTCGGTCGAATTATTTCGTTTTTTAGCATCTCTTTTGTCTGCGCCATTACTTCTTGCTTGTGGACTTCTGGTAATCGATATGGACGAATTTTTATTGGTGTTGTCCCTGGTCGTACGCTTATGCGGTGCTCCACTATAGCGGTGCACCCAAGCGACTCTTCCTCTAAATGGAAGACGTCAGCGTATGCGTCAGGAAATTCGCGTAGAAATTTTCCTTCTTCTGGGTTTAAGTTCGAATCTCTTTTAATTTCTTCCCATATTTTGTCTTTTCTTTTTAATTTTTCTTCGATCGATACAACACTTATTTCCTTTTCCTTATTTCCTTTTCTTCTTTAATTTCTTCAATTTGCACCGTTGGCCTTTCTATTTCGATTTCTTCATTGTTTGAGTTTCGCACTACTATGAGGCAGGAATGTCCTTCTGGGTGAACGTAACATCCGCCTATCTTTACTCCTGGTCGCACTTCTTTTGCTGCGACACATCCTATTTTTGCCGTCAATGTTTTTGCGTATAGCATTTGCTCTGTCCTGGGAGGTAGTTTAATTTTATTCGTTCCGTCCAGCATAGGGATCGGATGTCCGTATATTTTAATATGTCTTCCGCTTAGGATGCCGACGTTGTGCTCTCTCACGAGGTCCAAACCCATTAGTCCGTCTACTTCCAGTGGTACTGCGTCATCTACACTTCGCACAAAAATTTAGGGAGCAAGAAAAAAATCCAAATTTTTTGGGGATTTTCAACAGGCTGTAACTCATACAAAAATGGTCGTACAGCAAAAAAAAAAAGCAAATTGTAGCTCTAAGTGTCTAGTTTTCGGATCTGAGTTTGAACATTTTTTTTGAAAATGTTTTTCGAGTAATCATAAGAAAACCACCAAAAAAAAAATGTTCGAAATTTTTTTGGTTTTTTTTTAATCTACGGACGTGGAATTTTTTTTTTCGACTTAACCTCTATATGGACCGGATAGCTTGTTTATTCAGCTTTAATTTGGTTTTTTAAAAATCTCGATACGAGCATTTCTCGCTGAGATATCAGTGTTTGAATGGAAAAAGATCATTTTATCTTTGATTACCAATATCTCAGCAACCAATGATCGCACAGAAATTTTGAGGTTGGTTTCAAAAACTTGAATAAATTCTCTACAAGGATTGGGAATTGAATTTTGAAAAAAAATTTTTTTTTCAATCATTACATGAATTTGAAAAAGCGACCAAAAAAGGGCTTTTTGTGGTTTTTTGGAAAATCAAGCGCCCAATCAAAAATATTGTGGAAACCACTAATGTTAAGTGTGCCTTTTACTGTTCAATATACCCACAAAAACCCTACGAAGTTTCAATTTAATCCAGCCAACCGTTTTTTTTCCCACTTGATCGAATTTTTGAAAAAATTAAAGGAGCAAGAATTTCGCTCTGAAAATGTCATAATTTTTATCAAAAATGAAAAAAAAAAAAAAAAATTTTCATTTTTCTCTCAATTCTGTATTAGTGACTTGGAAAATTTAAGGAAAAAAAAATCGAAAATTTAAGAAAAAAAAATTCCAAAATTTAAAATTTTTTTTTTTTTTTAATTTTTTTTTGTCAATTGGCCCTAAATTAAAGAAATGTAGCGACTCACTTTCTCACCGATTTTTCTCTTCCGCACTTTAATTTTCCTAGTCACAAATTAATTGAATAAATTAAAAGTTGATACCCCCAAGGCAAGTCGAATATTCGTTCTACGAATATTGGGACAATAATTTTTTTGTGCGAATTTAAACAGTGTCTAAAAAAAAAACAGTTTTTCTTAAAACTAACCTGCTTTCTTGGTAATCGAGCCAATCAACAGTTTTTCTCAAAACTACCGTATTTTTTAATTTTTAGAAAAGCAAATTAACTGAGTTTTTGCAAGCTTTAGTTTTGTAAGGTTCACGAGGATTTGTTGCACGACGACGACCTTGGCCAACTCGTCGTTGATAATCACCGGTTTCCAAATACCGATTGTATGCGCGAGATACGACAGATGAACTAATGTCCATACGATCCCCGACTTGTCGGTAATTGTACCCTTCTTCCACTAGAGTCACTATCTGAGCGACTTGTGGCGCGGATAAATGCCGCCTAGGCATTATGAAAAAAAATAAAAAGAAAACTAAAGCTTGCCAAAACTCAGTTAATTTGCTTTTCTAAAAATTAAAAAATACGGTAGTTTTGAGAAAAACTGTTGATTGGCTCGATTACCAACAAAGCAGGTTAGTTTTAAGAAAAACTGTTTTTTTTTAGACACTGTTTAAATTCGCACAAAAAAATTATTGTCCCAATATTCGTAGAACGAATATTCGACTTGCCTTGGGGGTATCAACTTTTAATTTATTCAATTAATTTGTGACTAGGAAAATTAAAGTGCGGAAGAGGAAAATCGGTGAGAAAGTGAGTCGCTACATTTCTTTAATTTAGGGCCAATTGAAAAAAAAAAAAAATTTTTTAAAAAAATTTTTTTTCAAAAATTTTCGATGTTTTTTTTTTTCTTAAATTTTCCAAGTCACTAATACAGAATTGAGATAAAAATGAAATTTTTTTTTTTTCATTTTTGATAAAAATTATGACATTTTCAGAGCGAAATTCTTGCTCCTTTAATTTTTTCAAAAATTCGATCAAGTGGGAAAAAAAAACGGTTGGCTGGATTAAGTTGAAACTTCGTAGGGTTTTTGTGGGTATATTGAACAGTAAAAGGCACACTTAACATTAGTGGTTTCCGCAATATTTTTGATTGGGCGCTTGATTTTCCAAAAAACCACAAAAAGCCCTTTTTTGGTCGCTTTTTCAAATTCATGTAATGATTGAAAAAAATTTTTTTTTTCAAAATTCAATTGCCAATCCTTGTAGAGAATTTATTCAAGTTTTTGAAACCAACCTCAAAATTTCTGTGCGATCATTGGTTGCTGAGATATTGGTAATCAAAGACAAAATGATCTTTTTCCATTCAAACACCGATATCTCAGCGAGAAATGCTCGTATCGAGATTTTTAAAAGACCAAATTAAAGCTGAATAAACAAGCTATCCGGTCCATATAGAGGTTAAGTCGAAAAAAAAATTTCCACGTCCGTAGATAAAAAAAAACCAAAAAAATTTCGAACATTTTTTTTTCGGTGGTTTTCTTATGATTACTCGAAAAAAAAATTCAAAAAAAAATGTTCAAACTCAGATCCGAAAACTAGACACTTAGAGCTACAATTTGCTTTTTTTTTTGCTGTACGACCATTTTTGTATGAGTTACAGCTTGTTGAAAATCCCCCAAAAATTTGGATTTTTTTCTTGCTCCCTAAATTTTTGTGCTAAGTGTATTACGCAGAATCCATGTTCTACGTTTACTGCGGGTGTTTCGAGCACGAGCATAATTTTACACAGTGCGTAGAATTTTTTTCCTCCGATTCCTTTGAGTTCGATCGTTTCTTCTATTATTTCTGTGTCCTTTTTAAATAGACTCTTTTTTATGAGACTCCATTGGGCTCCGGTGTCTCCTTCCAACGTGAGGATTTTGCCTTTGGCCTGGGGAGACGCGATGTGGAAGTCGCTAGCGGCTCCTCCAGAGTTGATCGTCGTTATCCAGTACGATTTTATTTTCTTCCTTGTACTTTTTCTTTTGGACGGACTTGTATTCGATGCTTCGATTATTTTTCTGTCGATGCGTTTTTTGTCTTCGTTCATTGCCGTTGCCATATCGAGTGAAAATGACCTAATTGTTTTCCTGTTTCAGCTGTCGTTGTGGTTTTCTTCTCTTGGCCTGTCTACGTGTGTTGCCGTTACCATATCGAGCGAAAATGATCCAATTGTTTTTTTCTTTTCGCTGTCGTTGCGATTTTCTTCCTTCGGCCTGTCTTCTTTTGGCCTATTTTTATTTGCGTTGCAGTGATACTGATTTGGGCGCCCTGGGGGCCCACTCTTGTTGTAGTAGCTGGTTCCTTGGCCCTGCTGATAATTCGTTTGATGATTTTGATGATACCCGGCTCCTGGTGCTTGTCGATATCCGTTTCCTTGTCCTTGTTGCCAATTTATTTTTCGGTAATCCTTGTACGCGTGTCCCGGTTTCTCGCAGTAATTGCAAGTGATGTTGAATTGATGCACGCTTTTCGATGGAGCTGGTAGGCTGTATCTTCCGTAAGACGATGTGTTGAATCGGCAATCCTTTGCTAAGTGTCCCATTTTGTGACATTTATTGAACGTCATCGGCGGTCGTTTTTCCAGATGAGTCTGCTTGTTTATAGATTCGCCTCCTTGTAGCGATTTTTCCTCTTCCATTGCTCCTTTAAGGGCTAATCCGAGATCCTTGAATCCTCGAGCCTTTACGATGACTTGGTATTCCCTTCGAAGTCCTCTTTCGAAGTTGTATAGGGCTAATTGCCTTACATATGTCTCAATTGTTCTTTTTTCCGCAGGCGATCTTGCCTCGGTCGTGCTGGCTTCGATTAATTCCATCACTATGGCCTCGAGTCGTTGACCGTATGCTAACACGCTCTCGTTGTATTTTTGCTTACACGTATTAAAATCGACTTGTAACACGGCTACTGTACGTCGCGTTTCATATAATGCTATCATTTCTTCTTTAAATTGTTGGTACGATTCAATTTATTTATATCGGGTATCTTTTCGCGATTTTCCTATTACTTTTTTTGCTAACACGGATTGTAAAAGGGAATGTCTATCGGCTGCTGCAACGCACGCGTTTGCATAGCTGAATGCTTCAATTATGTCGTCGACTTCTTCAGGTTTTTCGCCATCAAATCGGGGAATGAGGCTTCGCGCCTCCTTTAGGGTCATGAAACCATTTTCTTGCGCCATGTTATCTGAATTAAGTTGGAGTAGGGAAAATGCTTGAATTTCTATTTCGCGACCACGTCTAGTGTCTATATTTTCAGGAGATTGATCAGAATTTGTTGATTGATCAGAAAAATGACCAGTTCGATCTGTTGCGGATCGAAATTTGGTACGTTTCGCAGCTGTCGGCCTATTTGAGGAATTTTGTAAATTTGGACTGTCGTCTGAACTTGTTGCAGATCGAAATCGCTTTTTCCTAGGTTCCTGTAGTTCTTGTTCGACTGTTTGATTCTCGGGACGATCTCTTGCAATGAGTTCGTCGAACATTGCTTTTAATGAACGCGATAATTTGTTGCTACCTGGTAATCGGTATAATTTACGACGCTCGTCTTCGTTTGACATTAATGTTTAATTGTTTGGCTTTGGAGGGTGTTTTTTGATAAATGTTCCGTCACTTACAGTACGATGATGCGCCTCATGTTGATTGATGCTTCGTAGTCGGTTGTTCACAAGATGTTGACCTCGTTCTCGTAGCTGTTTGGCAGGAAATTGACAGTATTGTTCCCTGTTGTTGTGTTGCTTTGGTTTGCTGTTCTCGTGCGCTCTGTTGTTCCGCACTTGCTGCGTTCAGTTTATTTTGTACGTTGAATAGGATGTTTCCTTCTTCTTTTTTTGAAGTTGTGTAATGCAAAGTTGCGGTATCCCCAATTGCGGGAATCCCACCGCTGCAACTACTGCTGCGCCCCGGCTTCTGACGATGCGCGGAGAGCACGGAAATTCGCTCTCGAGTAAGTTGACACCGTGGGTTGTCGGATGCTCGAGGGCGAGGGTATGTGGGGACTTTTCCCGTTCCGAGTAAATTTCCAACTCGGGATATTGCAACTTGAACAACTTATATTTTATTTAAAATTAGGCAACAATATTACAATTCTTTTTGATGCCTTGAGACCGACCTCCTCGGCTTGTGGCCGAAGACTGCCTTTCGATTTCTTCGGTCGGCTAATTGTTAACTCGGGTTTGCGCAACCAATCGTTCGAGAACGTTCGATTTGTTCGATACCGATTCAGCGTTTTTCCGGCTGAGTCGAGCGGAATATCGGGCTTGTGAAATATCGGGCTCGATATCGTCGCATGGGGTCTTTGAACCTCATGCGTTAGCAATATGAAAATTCCTGTCTTTTCAGGGCACAACAAAAAGGATTTTTCCAAATTTCTAGAATGGTGTTATACCTTAAAGAAAATAAATTGATTTTTTATCGTTGTAAATTTATATCCCCTCTTAAAGACTTTAAAAGAATCTCGTACGTGTTACCGAAAATCGGCAAAAAATTATGAAGCAACTCGTCCACTTCTTTGAAGTTCGCTATTTCGGCGTTCGCTATTTTGGACCATCGCTCCTTTGCCTCTCTGATATCATAACTTTCGAAGTTTGTATCCTCGATATATGGCTTTTTGCTATAGATGGTATTACCAATATTAGATACTCACTTGTTTCTATTTCGGAGATGTGAATGTTCTAGATTGTTTAAATCTGTATTTGTATGACTCAAACTGCAGACAATCTGAATACCCGTTCTCGAATAAATGCACTCTCACATAAATAGTCCTTTGGTGTAATAGCCATTCAATTTCGTTATCGGTCGAAGGATAAAATTTCGAATAATTTACAGTTTGTTATTTTGAGTTTATAATTCTGTCATTTCGAAATCTTTGTCGTTCTATATTTGGCCTTTCAAAGTTTTGACCCCCATCCCAATGTGAAATGTGTTTTGAAAAAATACCAATCGAGAAAGATTCAAAGTTCTCTTTGAGCCTTTCTCGATCGTTTCGCAACTTTTCTTCAACAATTTTTTCAAAGCGGCAAAGGCAAAGGCTCAAGACTTCTTTTTGCTTCCACGGTCGTTTCGGCGTCTTATTTTTCAACGCGGTTCATCGTTAATTTCTTTAACCCGCATTTTCGGCATAATCGGGCAACCGGCAGAAAACAATGATCTCGATACATGTTTTTCACTTTGAAATTCATTTAATGCATATTCCAATCCGCAGTAGGGCCACACATATATGTCGAGCTCGATCGGACGGAAAACCTCGCTCGGTTCGTTTGTCGAGCGAGCGCGATTTGCGAGGGGCAGAGACTTTTCCCCCACCGAGCTACCCATTCGTGTTCACGCTGACTGCGATACCGACTTGAGCGGTGATCACGGACTCGCGCGGCTAAAAGGGAATCTGCAACCTCGACAGAGGCGATGATCACGAAATCATACTCCCGAACTCACCGCCGCGATTTAGCGCCATTTACGAGGCACGCCGAAAAAGGGGAGCGTTGTGCATCTCCCTACTAATCTCTGCTTTATACAGTAAGATGGCCTTCAAGGAGACTAGAGAGAAGGAGTCGACACTCCCGCCTCAAACAGCTCTTTCAATCGGTCGCAGAGATGTAATGCTCAGTTCCGCCGCAGGCGTCGCTAGTGTTCCCAGAGCCCATAATATATAGTAATACAAAACTGCATAAGGTGAAACTGACCGTGTTATGGCGGCAAAATTCTTTGCGTCTGTCAAACACAAATATATCTGTCGTGTACACCAGCACAGCAGCTATCGAACTATGTGCATAATAATGGATATGACTCATCGCGAGTCAATGAGATAAAGGGAAACAGTAAACACCCTAGGTAGGAATTATAAAACAAATTTCAACTATTGATGGCAGTAAATTAATAAATATATTCTTCCATGTTATTTTTGTTCGAGTTCTTTTGGGATTGGACAAGTTCTTTGATTGGTTAAAACTGCTTCAGTTCGCTCGTACAACCAGATACCTGGACGAATGCAAAAGAAAAAAATTAAAACTACCGAGGCTCGAACTCAGGACCTTCAATGCAGTAATCTAGCGTTCTACCAACTTTGCCACACAATCATTTGTCAATAAATATAATCTTTTCATATTAAATTGATTGCTGCGCTTGCGGTTCAATTAGGCTTGACGGCTTGTTCGGTTGGTTCATCGCTTAATTCAATTCATATTTAGCTTCATCTTTAAACGTAACTAGCAAATAACGAGTTTTTATGGGTATAAATATAATAAGCACATGTTGAAAAGACAACCCCAGCATGTAGAGCCAACGTTCCCGCATTCGCCCGGTTTCTTGCATGTACATGTTATTATTATTATTTATCATTATTATTATTGTACAGGAAAACAGAGTAACGCGCATCCGAATAATAACTACATTACGAGATACATTACGGTTGGTTTATCGCTTTATTCGCGTTTCATTGTCATTAGCTATATTTTTAAACATAACAGGTAAATCATAAGTTTCCATAATAAAATAACTCGTGTTGCACTTATTATATAATAAGCCCATGTGAATAAAACAACACGAGTTGTTTCATTAATATTATTTATTATATATATGTACACAATATTATTATATATTATAATAGAAGGAATACCTACTTGGGTGTATTATCGTTCGGGTGTGCGAGAGAGAACGCACCATGACTGTTCCAGGTGAGTACGAGAGAGAAACACGATCACCCCAGTTTTGTCATTGGTCGTTGAGGAGGAGCTCGGACCTTATGCAGTTTTGTATTACTATATATTAGGTTGGTACAAAAATCTTGCAACACTTTTTTTTCAATTAAAATATTTTTCCTAATAATGAAGTTCGAGAACATTCGAGAATAGGAAATACAAGAATGGTCTAGAACCTTCCATGCCGCTGGATATATAAGCGAGTCAGATGTTCCGCGGAGTCAGTATGAGCAAAGATGGTTCAACGTGCACTTCGAGCAATCGCATATTACGAATTCTTGCAAGGGCATTCTGTAAGAGCTGCCGCCCGTAATATGTGCAGTGAGTTCAAGGCTAATGTAGTTAATTATTCAACGGTTTCTCGATGGTATCAGCGTTTTCATTCTGGCGATACATCTTTTGAAGACAAACCTAGGTCCGGCAGGGGATTGTGGACGATGAAGAACTGCGAGCACTTATAAAGGCAAATCCTAATATGTCGTCACGAGAATTAGCCAACAAACTCAACTGCAGTCATCCTACTATCCTTCGACATTTACAAGAGATGGGATATAGGAAAGTTGATTCGTCTTGGATACCGCACAATCTCAGCGAATCAAACAAAGCAACACGCATGTCCATCTGTCTTTCACTTCAAGAAGGAAAGGATTTTCTTCAAGAAATAATCACTGGGGATGAAAGCTGGGTGTTGTATGTTAATCACACGCGCAAGCGTAAGTGGCTATCGAAAGGGGAAAAACCAGAACCGACCCCTAAACAGCCCCGTGAAATGAAGAAAGTTTTACTCTGTTGTTGGTGGGATTCTGAGGGCATGCTCTATTACGAATTTCTGCCAACCAACACCACAATACAGACAGAGATTTATTCTGCACAACTGCAAAAGGTGGCTAAAATTATGAAACAGAAAAGGCATAAACGTCTTCACGTTCGGCTTCTCCATGATAATGCTCGACCCCACGTCGCTAAGATGAGACAAGAAACTATTTCGCAGCTAGGATGGAAAGTTCTACCACACCCACCGCATTCACCAGACTTAGCACCTACCGACTATCACCTGATTCGAGCTTTGATGAACTATTTACGGGATAAAAAATTTGATGATCTGTCAGATCTCAAAAATACATTGGACGACTTTCTTAATTCACGATCAAAAGAATTCTGGTCTGCGGGCGTGTAAAGTCTACCAGAGCGTTGGGCAAGAGTTGTAGATGCGGAGGGAGCCCTACATTACTGAATAATCGTTTATTGTTCAAATAAAATATTTTTCTTTTTTACTCGTGTTGTGTGTTGCAAGATTTTTGTACCAACCCAATATTATGGATTCTGGGAAACACTAGCGACGCCCGCGGCGGAACTGAGCACTACATCTCTGCGACCAATTGAAAGAACTTCGTACATACAGGCTTATACAGGCTTCGTACGTACAGGCTTATACAACTTCGTACATACAGGCTTATACAGGCTTCGTACGTACAGGCTTATACAACTTCGTACATACAGGCTTATACTTCCTACATACTTCGTACATAGGGAGTTTGGACTCCTTTACTCTAGTCCACGGTCTTACATACAGGTCTTGCAACGAAGCTAAATTTTCATGGTGGGGGTAGGCACGCTTATCGGCTCCACTCTTCGATTCACTAGGCGCCGCTACGCATCGCTACTAGCAAGGGGAAGTATTTTCCCCCTTACCTCTTACCGGGGAATGGGCCCAAGGTGTTTACATATGTTTTTGTGACGCGATTGTCGAAATAGCCTTTATTTGCGACCATATACCAGAAGGTTCTACGCGATTTACAGTGATACGTTTTTTATCATGTTTTTACGCATAAGTGTGAATTTTTTTTTGGTAGTGTTTGCGAAAAAAATGCGAAATAGCTGAGGGTTGCGCGGTTCGCAATTGTAAAACGGGGTACAAAAATTGTAAGCAGAAATGCTCTGTGTTTCGCGTGCCCAGGAACGTCGAACGATACAAAAAATGGCTCGATGCTATTCCGGGACTGAAAGAGTCTCAGTACGTGTGCGGAAATATTCCGAAGAACGATGTATTGTGAGACATTGGAGAAAAAAGGATGTAAATAGTTGTAATATGTGCTGGTATGAATGAATGTATTCAAAAAGCTTTCAGTTTTTTTTAGAATAAATTAGTCGTCGTTTTTTTAATCATCACATTATTTTTTATTGGTTTCGTATATTATGCAGTTCACACGGCAGTACGGTAAATTAAGGTAGAGAAAACGGCGCATGCGTTGCGTTCAGGAGGGAAAAGGACGGAAGAGCTATTTCTCTTTTCGTCGCACAACTACTTCCCCTTGCCACCCCGCACCAGGCGGCAGAAATCGGAATAAAAAATAGAACCGCCAAGGGTGCCCTACCCCCACTACCGCCGTTGTCAGACCTGTATGTAAGACCGTGCTATAGAGACTAGAGGTAATGGAGCCCGAACGCAGTGTTGGAAAAATGATCTGAAAAAGCGATGACGGCAACGACTTACACCACCTACCGCGTGGCGGCGCTACCGGGAATGCGGCGATACCAGGAACGCCGGAAACGCGGTGATTCGAAATAGTTTGTCGTACATTTTTTCTATAAAATTGATGAGTTATAGTGATATGCATTTGTTCATAGTTATGAAATGTCAATATATCAGTCATTTGTCGACTTGGAGCCGATCGATACTGCAAATGTTTTATTTTTATTCGGTGACATGAACGATTAAATAACCATAACGCAACCTAACCCCTCATGCAACCCAACCAAATCCTAATTGCTTATTCGATTTTAAAGAGAAATAATTTTTTAAGTGACGACGAACAAAAATAAAACAATATAGAGTTTACATTAAACCTCAAACCAACCAACAATCCAAACCGAATCTAAACTCCATCCGGGGGGAACTGCTTAAATATTTAAAAAACTACTTATTCTAGTGATGCAAGTGATAGCTCAATGGTTAGCACGCTGGAGTAACGTGCGTCAGAGCGCGGGACCGCACCCTCGTCGGGAAAGTTTTTTTTCGCAATAAGTATTGCTCATAAACTAAGCGTCGAAATGAAAAAATCAGTTTTATTTTTTCTCCCAAATGTAAGTAATTTTTTTTAACTGATCGGTAATTATGGACTGCTAATTATAGACGAAAACTCTCGCAAAACAAAAATACTGACGATGGATGAACAATAAACGATAATTTCGGGACCACCGATATTTGATTTGTTTCTTACATGCCTATCAAATGTTCACAATGCTCAAAAAACGGATACGAAGGTGGCAGAGATGTGGGATTAAAAAATGTGTACATCTTCCCGATTAGATTGTACATTTACGATGGTTGGTTGTATAATTAATCTTTTGTAGTTCGTTGATTTGTTTTTCACAAAAATGAACACGACTTGTATTTCATGAAATTATATATTTTTCAAAATATTTCGCGTTGGTGTGGAACAGCCCCTACATTGATGTAGGGCAGGACAGGCTGGAGGCTCGTTGGCGGTTCGTTAAACATTTTGTAGCCATCTGACTTCTGCTGGATGCAAGAAATTCTCAACCGCGTATATCAACTGCATTTTCATAATGAATTGTATTTTGTTTTCAATGAATTAATCTACAATATCTGCGTGCGTACATGAAGGGTATCAAAATTCAGAAATTAAACCTTGCAAAAAGTGTTTCGCCGATTTCGCGAGCGAGGCTCGAAATTCTTGCGCTGAGCCTCATTATTCTCGTTCGCATTGCCTGTTTTTTTTTTCATGTATTAATATTTTTGTATAATGGTTGAAATTGAAAATATGTATTGTTTATTAATTTTGTTCATATGTCAACTCGAAATATGCACATTAATCCCTCACTGCAATAGAAATTACGCCGGCTTCAAGCGTGGAAAAAAAACGTCACATATGGCGCCATAACCTCAATTTATTTAACCGGCAAATTATAATAACAAAATATTACCCCAAATGTCATTAAATATGTAAAAAAAATGCCTCCTCCTTACCAGTACGTTATCTTTAACGAGGTAACGAGTCACGATATTTTGCAGGAGCAATTTTTTCACTTTATACACACTATGCACACGCGAAAGAAATACACCGCGAATAAAGACGTATAAAACGGAAATAAAATTCAGAGCTCACTTCGTTGTATGACCAACGCGAAACTTCACAGCGGTATCTTTGGAACAAGAGCGCTACCGTGGCTGAACTTCAAACGAGGAAATATCATCGCTTTTACATGTCACTTTTTCACCCATTCCCCCTTTGCGTTCGGACTCCTTTACTGTAGTCTCCATGGACCGTGCTCTAGTCGCCTTGATGGCCTTCTAGCAGACGACTTTTAACGTTGTCTCGACATTACGCAAAAACGCGCCAACAAATCCAAAATCGAATGACAGTTCACCAATGTAATGTGATTTTTTCCTATCAATTTCGTTCGGGCTATTTTTCGATTCGTCCACTCAATCTCGAGATCTCATAATTTACGGCCGAATTTTCGAGTGACTTTTTACCCCAAAAAATGCTTCCACACTCGTTTATTGTCGTTCATTGAATGAAATAAAGTCGTTGGCTCATGTCGCAAACATAGTACATACGCCGTTTTGTGAATTGATTAACTCTAGCGCCAACAGGCACAGCAACGCGCCACCGCTTTCTCGAACGGTACAACTCGAACCACACCCTGCTTGCAATATATATATACATGTATTCTAATAGTCGCTTTGATAGCACGAATAACCAAATACTGTTATTCGCGCGGATATGAAAAATGAAAAGAAACGGCTCTTATTAGAGCCAAAAGTTTATTTAACAAAGGTTCACGTCATTTCAAATTTAGGTGTGGATTATTTATTTTGATCTTAACACGAGTATATTAGCCGTGGCGCTCGCGCGGAATCCGTCGGAAAAACAGCGACGGGCGACGATACACAAATAGATACAGAGTAAATTAAAAAATATTCAAAAATATGCTCATTTCTTATGGTTGCTTTAAAATTAAGAAATTCACAGACAGACGTTCATCTGTAGCTTTTGTGTACTCTGAGAGCATAACCTAGCTTCTGTACGTCATTGCCAATTCCTGGGTTCGTAAGTCTGAAATTCTTGAATTTACATCGTTTGGATCGCATATCCTCAAAATGTTCTGAACGGAGTCCGGCTCTGCAGAATTTACTCACGCAGAGCTTGCCTATTATTTTACCTAACGCATCATAGAACAACCTAAACAAGCTTCGCATCAGTTTTTCTATTGTAACGGATTCATCTTAGTTACTATCTTTTATATACTTTCCTCTTTTCTTTTTTTCTGTTTTTTATAAGTGACAGCCCGAAGGCTATATATACATTCCGATCTTTTACTCGTTATGATACGGTGTCTCGGGGCGAACGGCGAATCGCATCCAGCGACGGGTGCTGTATTCTTGCGATTTATGGCTCGCTTGCCAAATATATTATTAATCACCGAGTATTTTACGATAACATGGGCGAATTACGGCTCGCGGGCCTTACGATTCAATTACAGATTCACATTCCTTCTTAAACTACATTGTCCCACAATGGCTCGCTTGCCTACGACGCGTGGCGACATGAACTTAAATTTAATCACGCGGGAGGGTTCTGGTCCCTCATGGCCTCTAAATTTATAATGATGACGGTACTCACAATTTTTCTCCAAGTATCACGCTAGGTTTTATTGACTTTAAAATGTTCACGGATTGGATGAGCGACGAAAAGAGGTCCATTGATCGGGCGAGTCGATTATGGCCACCGGGTGAGCTGCGATGATCGACGGTCGGACGAGTCGATCGGTGCCGGGATGCTAGGTGAGACTACGCTGGCAATCGGAAGAGCCTATGCTGGCCAATAGGCGATGTGCGAAGATCGAGCTCTCGGACGGTCGATTTGTGGCGAGCCTCTGGGATGAGACGACCCTTTCTTTCGGACGAGTCGATTTGTGCCGGGATGCTAGATGATACTCCGCTGGCAATCGGAAGAGCCTATGCTGGCCAATAGGGGATGTGCGAAGATCGAGCTCTCGGACGGTCGATTTGTAGCGAGCCTCTGGGATGAGATGACTCTTTCTTTCGGACGAGTCGATTCTGGCCAAAGGAGAGATGCGAACATGGAGGCTAGAGTGGAGGAGTCCGATCTCTTATGGAGAGACTTGAAAAAAGTGGCTACAAAAAGTGGACTAACCGGGATGGCGTTACTATCGCTAAAACCTCGAAACACGAGCTGGGTGTGACAGAGACGGAACAAGTAAATAATGAGAAGTGAGCTGTGCATGAGGCAGAATGAAACTTGAGAAGTAGGCTGCGTGCAAGAGAGATGCAAAATGATATATAGCCAGACGCGCGCAAAAGTTACCCCCTCTCTAGCTCTTACGCGCCCATCACACAATCATAGTAATGCGTGTCCGTGAGCGAGCGACGCTCGGACATCTTCGGAAAGAGCCGAGCGCGCCGAAGTTTCCCGACCGCGCCTTCGGCACCTACACCAACCATGGACGCCGAGCTCGTTCATGTGCGGCCAAGCCGAAACGAAGGTTTCGAGGGAAAAAGCAATCTGAGCAAGACTCGCGCGTGACGTCACCCGACGGAACGCGCGAGGCTTTTAGATGATTTCAATGCTTATTTAGCTCTTGATTCTCTGCGTTATTGACGTATACAAAAAAAATGTATCGCGCACCCTGATCGCTCATTTTTTTAGTTCATACGTTAATTTAAATATAATAATAAATCCAAATTACAACTTATTTATCTTCTAAAAATTGTTTACGCTTTACTCACACCCGTCCTTATGCCAAATAAATTATAATTCATAAAAGTAAGCGGAAATATATTTATATTCGTATCATTATATTAATTCTCATACTTTCATCAAGCGACAAAGCATTATCCCCAAAAACAAGCCAATCATTCATCCGGCCGCGAATCGTCAGTACCAGAAAGTGCATATTCTACAAGCGATGAGATGGTCCCGTTGGTAACGTTCCTGGCTTCGGTCCGCAGGGGCGCGGGATCGTTCCCCGCGCTCAGTGCTTTTTTTAAAATTATTATTACCATTAATTCTTATTTGATTAGTTATTTTTATTAGTTATCATTATTATTTTAATTAGTTATATTTTAGTGTCGGAAAATTTATCACGCACTCCAACGGCTTATTTTATTACTTTGTACGTTAATTTTAATGTAATAATAAATCTAAATTTCAAGTTATTTATCTTCTAAAAAATTCTTTGCGCTTTACTCACACCCGTCCCTATACCAAATAAATTGTAATTCATAAAAGTAAGCGGAAATCTATTTATATTCGCATTATTATATTCCTTCTCATATACTATCATCAAGCGATAAAGCATTATCCCCAAAAACAAGCCAATCATCGATCCGGCCGCGGATCGTAACTTACGAGAATAAATATAATTATAGTCATATTTATAATACGACTATAAATATATTTCCGCTTACTTTTATGAATTACAATTTATTTGGCATAGGGGCGGGTGTGAGTAAAGGGCAAACAGTTTTTTAGAAGATAAAGAAGTTGTAATTTAGATTTATTATTACATCTAAATTAACGTACAAACTAATCAAATAAGCGGCCGGAGTGCGCGATAAAATGTTCGACACTAAAAGATAACTAATAAAAATAACTAATCAAACAAGAATTAATAGTAATAATAATTTAAAACGCTACCAACGGGACCATCCCATCGCTTGTAGAATATGCACTTTCTGGTATGTACTGACGATTCGCGGCCGGATGGTTGATTGGCTTGTTTTTGGGGATAATTCTTTATCGCTTGATGAAAGTATGAGAATTAATATAATAATACGAATATAAATATATTTCCGCTTACTTTTATTAATTATAATTTATTTGGCATAAGGACGGGTATGAGTAAAGCGTAAACAATTTTCTAGAAGATAAATAAGTTGTAATTTGGAGTCATAATTATATTTAAATTAACGTATAAACTAAAAAAATAAGCGATCAGGGTGCGCGATACATTGTTTTGTATACATTGATAACGCAGAGAATCAAGAGCTAAATAAGCATTGAAATCATCTAAAAGCCTCGCGCGTTCCGTCGGGTGACGTCACGCGCGAGTCGTGCTTAGATTGCTTTTCCCACGAAACCTTCGTTTCAGCTTGGCCGCACATGAACGAGGTCGGCGTCCATGTGTTGGTGTAGCTGCCGAAGGCGCGGTCGGGAAACTTCGGCGCGCTCGGCTCTTTCCGAAGATGTCCGAGCGTCGCTCGCTCACGGACACGCATTACTATGATTGTGTGATGGGCGCGTAAGAGACTAGAGAGGGGGTAACTTGTGCGCGCGATCTCGCTGCACTGCTTGCTGGGATGCGTATTCGATCCTCTTCCATCTCTCTTACACGACATCGATACTCAGCTTCCGCTCGAGGTTTTAGAGATAGTGGCGCCATCTCGGTTAGTCCACTTTTTGTAGCCACTTTGAAATGCACAGATCGGCCTCCTCCCACTCTAGCCTCCCTGGATGCGAAGATCAAGATCCCGGACGTTCTCTGCGAAACTCGTTGCGCAATTTCAGTAGTGTACCTATGCTGGTTCCCCCCATGTAGGAATCTACTTTACCGACGGTCGGTAAGGTAGATTCCAGCAAGTCCCCAGGAATTTACCGACGGCAGATTCTGACCCAAACATGGTACCTGTGGGAATCTACCTTACCGACGGTAAATTCTGGCCCAAACATGGTTCCTGTGGGAATCTACCTTACCGACATACCGACAGGAAATCGGCGGGAAATTCAAAAAACCTTTTGGCGGGAAATTCAAAAGACCGGAGGGGGGGGGAATATCTTTTGGCGGGAAATTCAAAAGCGGAGACCTTTCGGCGGTTGATTCAAAGCGGATACTTTTCAGCGGGAAGTTCGAGAAAAACGACGCTCTTGGCGGGGGAAATTGAAAAGACCGCGCGGAGACCTTTTGGCGGGAAATTCAAAAGAGGGGGGAGACCTTTTTCGGCGGGAAATTCAAAATGGGGGAGACCTTTCGGCGGTTGATTCAAAGCGCGCGGATACTTTTCAGCGGGAAGTTCGAAAAAAAACCTCTTGGCGGGAAATTCAAAAGTGGGGGCCTTTTTCAGCGGGAAATTCAAAAGCGGAGACCTTTCGGCGGGAAATTCAAAGGCGGAGACCTTTCGACGGTTGATTCAAAGCGCGCGGATCAGCGGGAAGTTCGAGAAAAAACCGCTTGGCGGGAAATTGAAAGACCGCGCGCGCGCGAAAGTTTCAAAAGCGGAGACCTTTCGGCGGGAAATTCAAACGGGGAGACATTTCGGCGCGGGAAATTCAAACGGGGAGACCTTTCGGCGGGAAATTCAAACGCACGCGGTCCGTGATACCGGCGATCAGGATACCGGCGATCAGGATACTTGACAATCGGGATTGCTGTGACACTCACGCTTGAGATGTTTTTTTATTAAGAATTCAAGATACATTGTTTACATTCTCTTTTGAGTGGCAAAATTTTGTCCGCGTGTTCGCGGCATCGTTGACACCCGCCGACTTCGGGGTCATTTTTGAGGAATTCGGGTAATTTGTCCCAGGCGAGATCGACGCTGTGTGCAGCGAAGGTGACGATGAATTCCTTGGGTAGCTGGGCGATGTCGATGGGTTCCATGGCAGAGAGGGATCCAACTTGATGAAACAGTTTGAGCGATCGTCCAACGGACGGGAGGCTCTCTCGAAGAAACTTCCTCAACAGCAGGACATTTCGAAGTGCGCAATTGGGTGAATCGTGGTAAGGGCAGAATGCCGCCACTTTGTTGGCTCTCCTCAGCGAGGGACACGCCACGACGTCTCGTGCATCAAATCCGAAACGTTCGAGCCACTGCTGCTTCTGCTGTCCCTTTACGTAGATGGCGCTGGCGTTGTGCAGAACCGATCGGAGCACGTTTTCCACCTCGCAGTAGGGTACTTCTCCCGTGCTCCAGTCGAGATGACGGTAGTTGCGTTCGAGCCAGGAATTTATGCTTTTGTACCTGGCCGGAAGATGGTACCATGGGATCGGTGGTTTGAAGAGGAAAATCAGCGGCTGCACATCCGCATTGAGCGGAGTCACTGCCAGTTCTTTGAGTACAAACTCGTCCCGCTGGAAGCCCTGTGTGTCCACCACGTACTCCATTGCGATTAATGATGACGATGAACGCTTGACTCGAGCCGCATTTATAGGCGGATTCTTCATCCCCTCCACTCTAGAGGCGTTTCCTCACATCCCCACTTATGGGATTGTAGTCGACGATGCGATCGTGCAAGATCAGGCAGTAGGCTGTAGGTCCCGCGGGAAAATTGGATTGAGCCTCTAGTTCGATACGAACGTCAACCGGTGCCTGCTTGAGGGCGTCGTTCTGTCTCGAGCAGTCAATCACAATGAGTGGAGCATGCGCGATGAAGTCTGTCTTTGTCAGCATGGGTTCCGCCTCCTTGGCGTAGTACGCAGTCTGGAAGCTGGCGTACATCTCGTACAACTGAGCGTACTGGTTGCGCGACACGTCGAGATTGAGGTTACCGTAAGGGTAGCACTGCGAATTGAGGAACAGTTTCACATTGGTTATTGCGCAGTGATCGAAGCGGCTAGCGTTTGCCGTTCGAACGCCTCGTCGATTCGTTTGCAGCGCGAGAATGACGAAGCGCGGTTTCTCCAGCTGATTCGACGTCTTGACCGTCCAAACGTGTTTCGTCGTGATTGGGAGCATGGGGTATTCGTACAACTCCCACATGCGAAACGACATAGTGATGTCCTTCTCAATGTGACTGAGCAGACGTATCTTGTGCTTAGTTGACAGCATCACGTAAGGCATCAGCCACTCTATTTTAGCGATCTCAATCTTGAATTCCTCGGTGGCGCTATTCTCGAGGGCTGTTTGAATTACTGCATTCGTGTCGTTCCTCGATCGCGTGAGAATCAGCTCGTGCTTCGTGTTGATGACGATCTTGCGGTAGTCCTCGGCGAAGCCGAGAATCATGGCGAGCGGTATGCACACGTCGAAGTATCCCCTGTCGTCCGTCAGTTGCTTCGGCTCTTCGAACCAGCCAGAGTTTTCAACGCTGAACATCTGACCGGGGCTCAGTGATGCGTAGCCCTTCATGAGACTCGTCAGACCAACGTTCTTGCTTCTGTCCACCTCTATGGCATTGATTTCGTAGCGAATTTCCTCAAACAGATGCAAGATGGCGTTGTTAACGAACTGTGTCGCCGTGACGGCATTTCCGTTCGTTTTGCTGAGTCTACCGCAGACGTGTAGGGAGCTTCGCGCCGGTAGAACGCACAGGTCCTGATGCTGAATGGATATGCGAATCTCATCGCTGTTGGCGAAACTCGATGAAGTATAGGGTTGATGCGCGTGAATCTCGTAATGCGTTACGGACTCGTCGAAAACGACCGGAAAGTGCACGTTCAAGGCCTTTTCCATTCCAGCAGGAAAATATCAGGCAAGTTACTCTCTTCCACCAACGACAACTTTGAGTCCGAGGCTTCTCAGGAACTGAATGTTCCGACGTGTTAGCGTTTTCGACACTCGTCGACGACTGATGCTTGGGCGACATGGTAACGCGCTTTTATAACCGACCTTGTTGTTGTAGACAATACCCATGTCTACTTGGCTTCCTTGATGTGCAGTCTGATAGTGATGATTTCACCGCGAAAATTCACCAGTTCTCCGTCCTGATCGACTATGCGCAATTGCACGTGGTCAATGACTTTGACAGTGATCGGCAGGTAAATGACTTGCGAGGGAACTTCGATGATCTTATATCCTGGCGGTACTGCCGGGAAGAATTCGTGGATCGTGTGCGCTCTGTGCTCGTTGATGTACGCCCCGGACGTGATGTTGCACTCGACTCGCAGCGCGTTGACTCTGAGAATAGCTACCGGCAAGTCCGAGCTGTGAGTTGTATCGGGTGACAGCTCGCGCGCAGCAAAACCCAACAGGTTAGCGATGGAGTCTGCCGGTCGAAAATCCACGCTTCGGTTGCACTTGAGCAAGCTACGCAGCGTGTTGTTGTTGGGCTTGAGGTTGAGGGAGATGCCTTTTCGCCCAAGCACATCCTGCAAGTACTTCTCGATATCTTCGATCTCGTAACTTCCCGTCGGCAACGCAATCACCTCACCACCCGCGTAGAACTTGTTTTTACCGGTATCAATGTTGGGTACGGAGTTGAATGAGAGGAATTCCACTAGCCCGAGATCGTAGTTCTTGCTGGGTGAGAGTTCGATCGGCGGAAAGTACTGCGCCTCCAGTAGAGACGAGCGTCCCGACAGGCTGAGAGTCAATGACTCTTCCATGCTGATGCGTGACTGACTCCGCGTAAACTCTCACAACTGCTTATATAAGAATTTCAGACAAAGATGGCCGCACTCGTACGTGTCGAAATCCTGATATCTCGCGTGATTGTACTTGACCTCGGCGACTCCGAGGTACTTCAGGAGTTCTCGAGGTGGTGGTAGATCGCCGAAACTGTCAAAGTAGACGACGTTGTTGCCGTGCTTTCGATAGGCCACCCAGTGCGTGCCCGGTCCTTCCTTGTCGTCGAGATTTACGATAGCCGATTCGCGATAATGCGGTCCATTCCTCGGCAAATCGTTTCTCATGAACACACCGCGAAAGTGCGGAACGTCCTGCGCGTATTTCAGCAGGTCGGCGTCCGTTAGAGGACGCTTGGGATAGTTGAACTTTTTTTTTTCGCCTCCACGTGTATACCAAATCCCTTTTTGTGAGGCTTGAGGTAGAGCCCCTTACCGAGAGCGATAGCTTCCATCGTCTCGTTGTGTCGGCGATTCTCTTGCAATTGACGCTCGGCGGCTTTAGCGGTATTCACAGCTTTTGCCACACCCGCAGCGCCACCTACCAGCGCTCCCGTAGCACTCAAGCCGGCAAACAAGGGAATGAGGAACGGCAAAACTCCGCCCACTTTCTCCGGGATAGGCAGTACGCGTGGCACCAACACCTTCTTCCTTCCGCCAGCTTGCTTCACAGCTTCGCGAGCCTTCGTGAGCGCCGATCGAATGACTTCGCGAGAATTACTTCCGGTCGATCGCGAGGCGGCTCTCACTATTTTGGCAAGCGCGATGAGGGGCTTTCGCCTCTTGTTCTTCAGCCCCATACCGAGTTTCGACTTGGCTTTCATGGTGTTTGCCACGACGTAAGCGGCAAGTTTCTCGTCAATAGCGGCGTCTCTTGCAAACACCCGCTGCCAGGCCCTATCTGCCAAAACTCGGTCGGCCGAATTGCGCGCCGCGACGTTCTCACGGTTTTGCGAGTACGCGATATCGTGCTCCTTGCAGGCTGCGTCCAGAGGATTTACACCGGGATCACCGCGAGCGACGCGTTCCGCTAGCTTCGTGCCTGGCCCGCAGTACTGATAGCCCGGTATGTGCAACTCGATTGGAAGCCCGTTGATGAGCTTGTTCAGGACACCTCGACCTGTGTGCATCACTACGCAATCAGTCAGCGAATGAAGTCGAGGGGTATATAAGCGGGCTATTTATACCTTGACGGCTCAGTCATGGATTTCCGAGAGCAAGTGCACAAGCTACCGGTGATGAATTTCGATGCGCTTGTTGAGGGCGGAAAGCAGGGCACGCGACACGGCGATCTGCTGCCTGCCAGTATTCGCGCAGTCTTCTGCGGTCCGTCAAATTGCGGCAAGACCAACGCGTTGCTAGCCCTCATCACGCATCCCAATGGTTTGCGATTCGAAAACGTCTACGTGTACTCCAAGTCACTGAATCAGCCAAAGTACAAACTGCTCGAGAAAGTGCTCGCACCGCTCGAGGGCATCGGATACTTTGCATTCAGCGAACACGATCAGGTCGTATCACCCGCGGACGCTCGTCCCAATTCCATCATCGTATTCGACGATATAGCCTGCGAGAAACAGGACAACGTCAGAGCCTTCTACTGCATGGGTCGACACAAGAACATCGATTGCTTCTACCTGTGTCAATCGTACGCTCAAATCCCCAAGCACCTGGTGCGTGACAACGTCAATCTGTTGGTCGTCTTTCGACAGGACGAGATGAACCTCCGACACATCTATGACGATCACGTGAACACGGATATGCCGTATGTGCAGTTCAGAGACTTGTGCTCGACCTGCTGGAACGACTCCAGTCACGGATTTCTCGTAATCAACCGTGGCAGTGGACTCGACTGTGGCAGGTACAGAAAGGGCTTCGACAGCTTTGCCATAAATATATCGTGCGCGACGTGATCCCCGCAGTGCATTATGGATGGTCGAAGCGACAGTGTGACGGCTGAGTTCCGTCGCGAGAAACAGACGCTCAGCCAGATGGAGAAAATGAGGGATGCGATTAAGCGCAAGTACATGCTTCTCAAGGCGGACAAGCAAACGATGGAGAAAGCTCTGGACAAAACTTTCAAACCAATCGTCAAACCTCTCGAACGCCTCGTGAACGCCAGGCACACGTTGCCTAAGAAGGAGGAGGTGTCTCGTGGTGATGATGATGAGATGGAAAGCTCCTTCAAAACTGCGTACGACGCGGAGGAAGAATGGCCGAAAATGACACCCGACGAATGCGTGCAGCAGCAGCAAAAAACGGGCCCCGACGACTACGTGCAGCAGCAGAGTCCTGGCGAATATTATGACATGCCGGAAGTGCCTGCGCTCGACAAATATCTTCACATGCTCAACACGAATCGAAAAAAGTATCTCGATCTGACTTATGGGGTTCGAAAGTTGCCAGACGGTAGCATGATGATCGGCGACTCACCCATACGTTTCGTGAACGACGACGTGATTGTGGGTGACAGGAAGTATCGATCGAGCGTCGGCTTGCTCGAACTGCTCTTCAGGAAGGAACCCAGTGCGCATCTCGTGAGCGCGGAAGACAAGAATGTCTATGGGAAAATCCTGCAAACGACGAACGCACACAAGAAACACTACAGATCGGACGAGGTCATCCACAGGCAAAGAAACAGCAAGTACAGGGACTGGGTGGCGCCCTTGGTCGGTGGTGGTGGTGGTACATCCACCGGTAGTGGTATATTGCCTCGGTACAAGATCGCGCGAAGGAACACGCGAATGGACTACGTGTACTGGGACGACCCGAATGAGCTCGTTGATCGACTGCGTCTGCTGATGGCTGAGCGATCGGCCGGCAACTCGAGTCACGTCAACGAGATCATCTCGATCATCGAGGAGCTGCGTGAGGCCGGTATTGTCATATAAGCGGGGCACAAGGGGCGTTGCAACCACACTTGAACAATGAGCATCGACGTGTTCGGATGTCAACTAGGACGAACTGAGGGCGGTACAAGTAGAGGGCAAAAGACTCTGCAACGTTGCCGACGCGAGTGAACCTCGCGACGGGGTCAACCTGAGCCTCGCGAGACGTCTTGTTCAAAGCACTCTGAGCGAATTGTTTCACACCACAACTCGGCTGAGAGAGGATTTTGACGATCTGAAACTGAACATACAGATTCTGCAGAATCGAGTGAACGACAGGCTGAGAATTATCGAGTTAAACGTTGAAACGACTCTGAAGTTGGCCACGCGCAACTCCGAGGCCATTAAAACGTTGGACACGCGGCATGGAGCATCGGAGATTGGTGGAAGAGCTGCATAAACCCGCACGACGCAATTATCCACGACGCAAGTTTGACGTGCGAGGACTGGATGAGACGTGGCAGGCCGACCTCGTGGAGATGCAACCGTACGCTCGGGAAAACCGGGGTGTCAGGTATCTGCTCACAATCATCGACGTGCTGTCCAAGTTTGCCTGGGCCGTTCCCGTGAAGCGGAAGACCGGCAACGACGTCACTGCGGCCATGGAACTCGTGCTACGACAGGGTCGAGTACCGAGGAATCTGCAGACTGACCGAGGCAGAGAATTCTACAACGCGTCCTTCAGGAGCTTCATGAGTCGATATCGCATCAATCACTACTCGACGTACAGCAACCTCAAGGCATCCATCGTCGAGCGGTTCAATCGCACACTCAAGAACAAGATGTGGCTGCAGTTCAGTCTGCGCGGTTCCTACAAGTGGCTCGACATTTTGCCCGATCTTGTAGCTACATACAACAGCAGCAAACATCGCACTATCGGAATGAAGCCGAACGAGGTGGCCGACGCCGAAACTTTGTTGCTGCGGCCGCGTGATTGTCAAAAGCGCAAAGCGCCCAAGTTCCGAATCGGCGACAAGGTGCGAGTCAGCAAGAACAAGCACGTTTTCGAGAAAGGCTACACGCCCAACTGGACGACGGAAATTTTCACGGTGAGTCGAGTGATGGAGTCGACCGTTCCGGTGACATACAGGCTGAAGGACTACCGAGACAAGCCCATTGCCGGTGGTTTCTACGAGGAGGAGCTTCTGAGAGTCAAGTACCCCGACATGTATCTCGTGGAAAAAGTGTTGAAGGAGCGTGGCGACAGAGTCTACGTCAAGTGGCTGGGATTCGATAATTCGCACAATAGATGGATAAACAAGACCGATTTGTAAATGGGTTTGAACATTTATTGCAATAAAAAACATTTCACGTTATTTATGATCGATGCTGAATTCTATTTGATTCATCTTGGCCTCGCTGCCGTCCAAGTACTTCAGGAGAAATTGCCCGTCCGTGGCTGTTTGCACCATGTGCTCGTACATCTTCGGATCCTTCACGAACGCGTCCGCGATGCGTTTAGGCAGAAAGACTTGGCACTCGTCGTCGAGGGTGGCTACGGTTCTCAGGCCGTATTTCGTTGTGACTTGTCTCAGGTCGGTGACACGGTAGACGCTGTTTATACTCAGCGCTGCCAGTTTCTTCGTGGGCAGGAAATCCTCGAGCAGAGCGATTTTGTTGAGCTTCTCGATGCCGTCTATCGTGCTGATGAGGCAAACGGCCGCAAGCGCGACGCTCATATACCCGCTATCCCCTCCACTGCGCGCGGTGGGGCTCTGAAGTGCCCCCACGGCAACGTATCCGTAGTGTCGGGGAGGAGGATACGTTTGTCCTCGTGAGCGCTGAGCGCCACCTTCACTTGCCTCTCGGTGAACACTTTGTGCAAGCGCGATCTGATCACGCACTGCTTCCTGCGTCAATTTCTCCCGCAGGCAGTGCACAAAGTCGTCGAAGGTGATGCTCGCCTCGACCACCGCCCTCTTCACGCCCGCTTCACACGATCACGGCCCTCGACTCGGACGCTGTACATTTTGCTGCGCAAGCCAACGAATTCCGTCATGATGCTGCCGTTGCACTCGTCCTTCATGAGAAGATGGAGCAGCTGTGAAAGTTGGGCTTGGCGATGAGTGCTTCGGCTCCGTAACGTCCGCCCCAATTCCTCACGAGCTTGACATCAACGTGTTTGCGCACATTCTCCATAGTCTTGCCGAACACTGCGTTGTTCATGAGCTTGAAGAGATTTTTCTCGAAATCGTTTCGCGCCCTCTTGCGCAATTCGCTGTTGAGCTCGATGTAGGGTTTCAACCACGCACTCTGCTTGAACTTCAAGAATCGATGGACGCGTTTGAACTCCAGTCCGTGTTCGAGAGCCGGACTTGCCGGTAGCTATTCTCAGAGTCAACGCGCTGCGAATCGAGTGCAACATCACGTCCGGGGCGTACATCAACGAGCGCAGAGCGCACACGTGTTACGTCCCAGCCTTCACTTTTTTTCTCTCTCTTTTTGAAACCACGATGGTAAATACGCACGATAGCAGCACCCTCACTCATCGACCAAAAACCTATATTTCTTTAACGCTAAGCGAGCGATAGCCGAAACGTACCACAAGACCAAAAGCGAAACCGTCGCACGTAGGCCCCCACGAATAAACATAGCCAACGACAGAAGAATTTACAAGAGGAGCGTACTCGCACCCTCGGAAGAGAAACCCTACGCCTAGAGCACTCGAACAAAATGCAGGGACCGAACTACGCCACAATGCTGCCTTGTCCTAAGACCCAAACAATCCCACGAGGGAAACTCGCTTGCGCGAGAACACGTCACCCGGTCATATCGCAAGACCCACGAAACCTCGGTCGCTGAACCCGATCCTCGGACATAGAACAATGGCTGCATTCACCATAGCGATGACCTAATAAGTAGACGAACAAAACTATTCCCACGCATGACGCCGACCTATCACGTAAGGCAGCGTACATTCTCACGATTGATTAACCAATCACTAAGAAGCTCTGATCCAAAAATGCATTCCCCCAAAAAAGCTCCTTCCCCTACAACCAGACTTTCCTAATTTTCATATCACGAAGGAGCAGACACTCTGTATCCGAACTCCGAACTGAACAGTCGACTTACAAGGCTAAACCCTTTCGCTCCGCGTTTCCGTGTAATCATTGTACACGCAACTATCTTTGTACCGAAATTATAAGTTTGTAAGAGTTAAACGTAATAAACGTGAACTTCGTGAAATAAGACAAAATCTACGTGTCTGAACATTTATTTGATCAACGATCAATCTATCGGGCGGATCCAACTCTCTTACCAGAATCACGCACCTCAAATTCGTCTCAATCGAAATTGTTATTAAACTGTGTTCGGAACTCACGCGGAAGCCAAACAAAGACTCACTGCGAAATCTAATTCAATTCGAACTTTCGCGCTCTAAATCGGCAACCTCGCGAGTCCCATCTAAATCTCCCTCCGGGACGTAACAGTTTAGTATACAATAAAACTGGTGGCAGCGAAAAAAAAAACTTTTAATAAAAACCCCATCGGTTAATAAAACTGGTGGCAGCGGAAAAACAAAGAGACAATTTATCGGTTATAATACTGGTGACAATCAATCCGGCGTCGGTGAAAAACGGATCACGAACGCGGAATAAACTATCGTGTAAAAATAAAAATAAAATAAAAGGACTCTCTTCTGTGTGAAACGAACAAGTGCTCCACACCAACGTCGCACCGAGATCAACACAAGGGACGCAGAGCCATAAATTAACGAGGGACGCAAGGCCGACGAGCAGACCCGAGCCAGCGACGCACACCCGGACTGCAGGTCAAAACACCAGCCGCACCTCACGATAAGTCAAGTAGCCTAACGCCACTTGGCTGCAACCAAACATCATTGGCACGAGCGAGCTACAAGATCATCACTGAGTAAGTCATAAACTCATAATGTCTACACCAATCCAAATGGAGACTTCGGAAGCCCATCACCCAGCTCAACAGAGTCAAATCTACACATCACAGACAACGATTCCACCACCAAATGCGCATAACTATTATCAAGCGTCTTTTGAAAATAATATATATCCACTACACGCTAATTATCGAGATTTCACAAGATATTTACCCGAGTTCGATGGGACGCCTAAAACATGTTCGTTAAACAATTTTTTGAGCTATTGCGATAACGCGAAAGAATTCATCCCAGCTGTAGGCGAACGATTAATAGTCACACTCTTAAAGAATAAATGCAAAGGAATCGCTTGCGATAGTCTTGAAAGCTTTACAATAACAACAATCGATGAGTTCACAGACATCCTAAAACGAAAATTCATCCCTTCCAAACCCCCTCTCACCTGGATCACGGAAATGAGCACATTTTCCCAAAAAGATAAAGAAACGGTACTCAGCTTCTACAGTAGACTAAACACTGACTTGAAAAAGACAAACCAAGCCATCGAGAATTCGAACTTACGTTCGATCGAAGGAGCGAAAATTTTCGCGGAAGACATAGCGACTGATCAATTTCGAAGAGGTCTTAACGCCGCCTATCGCCCCCATATAGCATGCAAACGGTACCCAAATCTCGAAAGCATTTTCAAACAAGCAACGGATATCGAAAAAATGTTAGGACCAATCGACCCAGAAAATGCACAATCGACTTGCCTACCAATTCAACCTTTCAACAAATCAAATAGTCAAAACGAAAATAAACACGGAAGCTCAACCTTTCGTGCAAACCCGAGCAAATTCTGCAATTATTGCAAAAAGATAAACCACACAACAAATGATTGCTATCTTCTGGCAAAAGACAACTCAACAAAAGACGCTACAAACAGAAGTAACATATCATGCAACTATTGTAAAAAACCGGGTCACTTCATAAATCAATGCCGTAAACGAGCATATAATAATGGGAGAAAAGACGAGGCTCAAGCCGGAAAACAGCCGGGAAACGAGTCAACGACCCCTCGACCAGGCGTCTCGACGGGCCCAAACACCCAAGGACGCCAGACACAGTAAAATCGGAAACGAAACAAAAAATCCTCCGAGCCTCTTGTAACCTGAGCACACGAACGAATAACTACCACTCACCCACAATTAGCATTGAATCAGAAGATCTCAAGAAAACACAAACATTATTTCTCGCAGACTCAGGCTCACAATTAAATTTGATCAAAATCGAAAATATTCGTCACCCAAATCTCATAAACAATCTCATAATTTACGAATTATACGGAATTTCGATCATCGATAGACCCAGGACACTCGGACAAATTAACATCGCAATTCATGACCAGTCCGTAACATTCAATGTTGTCCCGGACGACTTCCCTGCCCGGGAAAAAAAGTTCATGCCTGAGTGGATATGTTCATATATGTTTCAGATATTGTCATATATGTTTCAGATATCGTCATATATGATTCAGATATTGTCATATATATATCAGATATATTTATATCTGACATTTTACAGTATCATATATGATTAGGTCTGATCATATTCCACATCACATATGCTTAAAGAAGATCATATCTGATCACATATCCGGGGGAAAATGGTCATATCTGAGCAGATATGCTCATGTAGGTGTTTATCTGCAACATAAATTAATCTGATCTGATCATGCATAGTCAAAGATGAACATACATGTTCATCTTTGACAAAATACATGTATTTTTATGCGCTCAGGGGTAGCTCTATATCTGGTCAGATATGATCGCGCATAAGTAAATATGTGCAGATATGAATTTGTAGCTGAACATGTCTGCCCATATGTGGTCATGTCTAACCAGATATAGTACAATTCACGACTACATTCGAGCTCACACATGAATAGACTTGAATATGTGCGCGCATGCATGGACATATCCAACCAGGTATGGATGAATACGCAACCGAACCCAACTCGTGCATGATCAGGTCTGAAAATATTTGCCCATGTACGATTGTATCTGCCCAGATATGGAATTATACTCGAATTCATCCAATTGGATCTACCAGTTGTGTAAGTATGAAACCGGAATTTTTGTACAGAAAAAACACGTTTATTGTAATGATATGATACAAAGTATCATATCATTACCGTAGGTACATCCGCCAGTTGTTGTTGTGTTTGAGCGTCGTCTTCGTCCAACAAGGCTTGCAGGTCAACGTCTTCAAACTTTGTCGGTGGTCTTCCACGTTCTTCGTTCCTCACGTCAAAATCGCCACTTTTGAACCGTTTGAACCACTCGAAACACTGTGTTTTACCGAGAGCATGCTCACCAAACGCCTCCACAAGCATTCGATGCGATTCGGCTCCGGTTTTCTTCAGATGAAAACAGAAAAGTAGTGCTGTCGGCAAATCGTAATTTGTTGGCACAAAACTTGACATGTTTATCTCTAATAAACTAATGCTACTGAATGAAACTCGTGTTATTGTGAGTTGGAAATCTTTGTCGGATATCAATACAATAACAAGACACCGCTGACGTGATGTGTCGGTAACTGCATCGACATCTAGCGCCACCTATGGGCAAATTCCGGTTTCATACTTACACACCTGGTATATGATCATCGCTGAACATGCTTGCCCACGTGTGATCAGATCTAATCAAATATGAATCAATTGATTCATATTTCATCAATTGATTCATATTTGAACGTATTCATCCATACCTGGTTGGATATGTTCATGCATGCGCGCACATATTCAAGTCTATTCATGTGTGAGCTCGAATGTAGTCGTGAATTGTACTATATCTGGTTAGACATGACCACATATGGGCAGACATGTTCAGCTATAAATTCATATCTGCACATATTTACTTATGCGCGATCATATCTGACCAGATATAGAGCTACCCCTGAGCGCATAAAAATACATGTATGTTCATCTTTGACCATGCATGATCAGATCAGATTCATTTATGTTGCAGATAAACACCTACATGAGCATATCTGCTCAGATATGACCATTTTCCCCGGGATATGTGATCAGATATGATCTTCTTTAAGCATATGTGATGTGGAATATGATCAGACCTAATCATATATGATACTGTAAAATGTCAGATATAAATATATCTGATACATATATGATAATATCTGAATCATATATGACGATATCTGAAACATATATGACAATATCTGAAACATATATGAACATATCCACTCAGGCATGAACTTTTTTTCCCGGGTGGTCTGATATCGTCAAATCTAATCATACATGCTCTGATATCGTCAAATCTAATCATGTATGCTTTGATATGGCCATTTTTCTTATGCATGATTAGACAAGATCCAGATATGATCAATCATATCTGGATCATATATAATCCAGGTATAATCAGATATGATTTGGTCTGATAATTTTTTCTCGGGATGATCATACATGCTCAGATATAAGCATACATGATCTGTCATGACACTATATGAACAGATATAGCCAATTCTCTTGTCTGATCATATCTGATTCTACAGATATGCTCAGATATAAGCATACATGATCTGTCATGACACTATATGAACAGATATGACCAAATCTCTTGTCTGATCATATCTGATTCTACAGATATGATTCAGATATGTTCAGATATGATCTTTTTTTCCCGGGAGAAGACAAAATTCAGTTGCCACATCTTCTACAGAAGCCGAATATATGGCGCTGTATGGACCTCCGGTGAAGCGAGCAAAGCACGCGGATCGTATGGCCAATTAGTCCTGCTAAAAGTGATAGAAAAGGTGGTAAAAAGTGAGAGCTGAGGGGAGATTCGGTGGTGTGGGGATAAAGTGGAGCGGTGAGAAAGGGTGGTAGGAAAGACAAGGTGAAATATAAAGAGTTCGAGGAGATAATGGAGTGAAAACCTGCCGGTGAGAAAGGCGGAGGTTAGGCACAAGCATAGAAAAAGTGAGTGGAAGAAGCGGGACGGAGGGAAAAATGAGCCGGAAAGGCCCCAGCGCTGCCACTGGGCCGGAAAGCGAAGCACAGGTGGAGGCGCTGGAGCTCGACAAAGGAGACGCGGAGCCTGACGTACACAGAAAGGAGGCGGTAAGAAAGACGCGCGGGAGACCGAAGAAGGTGGCAGCGAAGGAAGATGCGGAGTTGGCCGGTAGCATGGAGCGCTACCTGACCAAAGGGGCTGAAGAGACGGTGGCGTTTGCGACGAGAAGCAAAGTCATGCACTCGCCGGGCGGGAGCATGGCACAACAGCGAGAAGGAAAGAGAGAACAGGAGGGGGGAAGCGAAGCCGAGCAGGCAGGGGAGAAGAACGAGATGCAAATGGCGGAGGAGAGCGAGGAAGAAAGACGGGTGGAACGGCAGTCCCAACAACAAAGCGCGGGCGTAGAGGTGGTGCGTGCAGAGATGGAGGAAGGGGAGTGGGGCGATGGCGATACGGAGGGGATAAGCGAGGCAGAAGCCAGGCGCAAGAGTGTTTTGGAGATCGGACTACGCCGTATAAAAGATGAACTGAAGAAGGAGATATCGCCACTCCCATGCAGATGCGAGGATATGAATAGAATTATCAGAGAACTAGTAGGGGAGGCAGAGCAATGGAGAATGAAGGCCTACAGGGACGGCGTGCAGTGGAACGATGAGAAGGAGCAGATGGAGAGAGAAATGCACGAATGGAAGAGGAAAGCGCTTGCAGCCGAAGAGAGAGTGAAAGAAGTAGCTCAGGAGGGGAGGCGTTACGAGACTCGAAAAATTCAGGTCGGGGAACAGCAAACCATATGTGATGGGAACAATAATGAGACGGAGAGTGAAGGGGGGGAAAGCGCGCGTAACGCAAGGGGCTGTTCGTGCTCGGGAGTAGAGCGGACGAGAGAGGAGAAGGGTGGTCCGGAGCGTGGCAGTGGAGCAGCGCGGAGGGTCCCGAAAGAGAGGAGCCCGTCGGCGCAAAGGACCAGCGATATAAGAGAGAGGGGGAGCGGAAAGTGGAGAGAGAGAGGCGCCCGGCAGAGCAGAGGTGGGATGTTAATGGACGGAGGAGGCATCAGGGAAGTGGAGCCCCCAGTGGAGCCGAAGATCACCGCGGCGGAGGAAGCGTGGACGGAGGTTCGACGCCGGCAGAGGGGAAGAGTTGAACCACGGTGTCCTGACCCGATGAGTGAAGGGGAATGGAAGGCGGAATGGCAAGAAAGAAGAAGACGGAAGAAGAATGTGAAAGTATGGGGTATGAGTGCAATAGGAGGGGAGCGGAGGGTGGCAGAGAGTATCGTGAGAATGTTAAGAGAAAAGTTGGGCCTGGAAGTCGGTATAGGTCAGGTAATAAGGGAGGGGGGGGCCAGTGGTGACGTTCGAGACCCTGGGAGAAAAAATAAAGGTAATGAAAGAATGTGGGGGACTGAGAGAGTCGGGAATTAGGATAACCGATGACCTAACGCAAAGAGAGAAGGAGGTGAAGAGGTGGTTAAGGAACCAAGCGGACAAGAAGCGGAAAGAGGGGCAAGTAGCGATAGCTGGCTACAATAAGATATTTCTGAATCAAGAGAGGTGGTATTGGGTAGAACGGGAGGGGCAGTTGGTGACCGAAAAAGAATTTTTTCGACACTAAAGGGGAAAACAAGGGATATAAAATTATGCTGTGGAATGTGGCGGGGATGAAAAATGCAGTAGAAGCGAGCACGTTCATTCAAAAATACGACGTCGTAATATTGCAGAAGACGTGGATGGAGAAGAGTTGGGAGGAAAAGGCATTGGATAAGGTGGGTAGAGGCTATAAGTGGTGGATGAAGGAAGCGGAAAGGAAGGAAAAGAGGGGGAGAGCGAGTGGAGGACACCTGATCGGTGTAAGAAAAGAAATTAGTGAAAGCTGTCAGGTGGAAAACTGGAAACACGGATTGGTGATGAAAATAAAAAGGCGTAGGGGGGGGAAGGGAATATGGATAATAGGGGTATACAACAATGTGGGAATGAAAGAGCTTGAGCCGGAGTTAAGAAGGTATATGGAAAAGGGGATGGTTGAGGGGGTGGGAATAGTAATAGCGGGGGACCTGAACGCTAGAATTGGGTCAAGCGCAGGCGTAACAGAGTGCGAAAAAGAAGGGGGGGTGGCGTGGCAAAGAAAATCTGAGGACGAAGTAGTCAATGCGGAAGGGAGAAAGCTTCTAAAGTTTTGCGAGGAAATGGGACTTACGGTCATGAATGGAAGGGTAAACGGGGACGAAGAGGGAAAGGTTACGTATGTACGGAGTGGGGTGGAAGGTAAAGGATCGGTGTTGGATCTGATCCTCTGGATGGAGGACGAGGAGGAAGGGCTAGTAAGCTCGGTTAAAGTCGAGACAAGAGTAGAATCGGATCACTTGCCGGTGACCTTCACATTAGCAGGATGGGGGGAAGCAGTGGAGAGGAGCGGGGAGAAAAGGAGGAGAGGAAAACAGAAAGGCGAGAGCAGGCTTAAATGGAAAGAGGAAGAGAGCGAAGCCTTTGAGAGGGAGTTAGAAAACGCGAGGGAGCAAGAAGGGGAGGGGGGCTCAATAAACGAAAGGTGGAATAAGCTAAAGAGGGCAGTGTGGAGGGGGGCGGCAGCGACAGGTATGATAAAAACAATCAAGGCAAACAGGGTATATGGCGGTTGGCTAAGCAAGGAGAGTAGGCAACAAAAGAAGATAGTGTGGGGAGCGCTGAAGAAGTTTAGGAGGAACCCGAATAGGGCGACAAAAAGAAAATTAGAGGAGGAGAGGAAAAAATGGCGAGAGGCAAGAGAAAAAGAGAAGAAAAAGTGGCTGGAAGAGAGGTGGAGAGAAGTTAGAGAGAGTTCGAACATGGAGGAGTGGTGGAGAGCAGTAAATAAATTTAGGAAAAAGAGCAGGGGCGGAGGGGAAGCCATAGGGAAAGAGGAATGGGTAGCACATTTTAAAAAATTGATGGGTGAGGAGGAGGAGGGGAAGGAGCAGAGGGGAGAGGAGAGAGATCAAGGGGAAAGGGTAAAAGAGCCGTGGGAGTCTGAGGAATACGGGGTAGTACCGGAGTGGGATAGAGAAATTAGCAAGGAAGAAGTGCGGAAAGCACTGAGGGCACTAAAAAATAGAAAGGCGGCGGGGGAAGACGGGATCACTGCCGAATTCCTGAAGAATATGCCTCTAAAGGAGAAGGAAGAGCTGTGGAACATATTGAACGGGATATGGCAGTCGGGGGAGATGCCGGAAGGATGGGAAATCGCCAGGATCTTCCCATTACACAAAGCAGGGGACGTGGATGAAGTAGGAAACTACAGGGGGGTGTCGCTATTGAACTTGGGCTACAAGATTTTGGCGAGTATAATGGCCAGAAGAATAAGTAGGTGGGTAGAAAGAGAAAAGATATTAAGGGAGAGCCAAGCAGGGTTCAGGCCGGGCAGAGGAACGAGAGACCACATATTCGTGCGTAACGCCCTAATAAATAATAGATTGAAGATCAAAAGGGGAAAACTTTATGTGGCTTTTGTCGACTTTAAAGCGGCATTTGACAAAGTAAGCAGAAAACGAATGTTAAGGGTAATTTGGGATAAGGGAATCAGGGGAAGGATGCACAAAATGATAAGGGGAATTTATGGGACAACAACGAATGAGGTAATCACAGGTCAGGGAATATCGAGGAATTTCAGCACGAGGAAAGGTGTCCGGCAGGGGTGTCCTTTAAACCCAACATTGTTCGGCATAGCACTGGACGACATCGACAGGGAGTGGGAGGAAAGGGGGGTAGGAGGGACGGTGATGGGGGGGCAAAAGTTCTACGCGCTAAAATATGCCGATGATATCGCGCTAGTGGCAGACGAGGAAGAAGGGCTGAGGGGAATGCTGCGGGGCTTGGAAAGGTTTGAAAAAAAGTCAAGGATGGAAGTAAACGTGAAGAAAACAAAAATCGTGGTCTTCAGGAGGGGAGGAAAAAGCAAGAGGACGGAAGAGTGGGAATATAAAGGGGAAAAGTTAGAGGTGGTTAAGGAGTTCAAGTATCTAGGATTCTGGTTTTCATCGGGAAACTCCGTATCCAAGCACCTGAGCATGGTAGTAGCGAGAGCGAGAAAGGCGGCGAACGCGGTGTGGGGAGTGTTGAGGAGGGCGAGGATAGAGGGTCTGAAGTATAGACTGCAGCTTATGGAGGCGCTGGTGAAAGCAGGGGTTTTATACGGGGTGGAAATCTGGGGATGGAAGAGGCGAGAAGAAATCGAGAGGTTACAGGCGAGGTACATCAAAATGGCCATGGGGGTGGCGAGAAACACGCCAGGGTATATTTGGAAGATAGAGGCGGGGAAACGGAGTATGGAGGTGGAGACAAGAAGAAGAGCAGGCGAATACATGGTAAATGTACTGAGGATGGATGAGGGACGATGGCCCAAAGTTTGCCTGAAGGAGGAAATAAGAAGCATCCTTAACAGAAATGAGGCAAAATGGGGAAGGGAGTTGCGGGAGGCGATGCAGGAGGTGGGGGAGGGTAGGATTCTCGACCTGGTGAGAGAGGGCGGAAATACAAGAGAGGTGGAGAAAATCCTGAAGGAAGGAGTAAGTATAAGAAGGGACCAGGACATCCAAAGTGACTGGGAAGGGATTGACAGGTCGACGTATAATGGATTGTACAAGATGTACAAGGAGAAGGAGGGAAGAGAGAGCTACTGGGAGCAGGAGGGGCTGTCAGGGATAGCCAAAGAACAATGGGCCAGGTTGAGATGTGGTAATGTTGGGAAGGCGGGAAAAAAAGAGTTCGGAAGCTGGTTATGCGGGGTGTGCAGAGAGGAGGAGGAGACGTTGGAACACATATGGAAGTGCGAAATGGCGAGAGAGAAGATAAACAGGAAGTGGGTGGAGGGGGTGGACAAATGGAGAGAGGGGAGGGAAGGGGAAAATCTACAAGACTGGTGGATTGAAACGTTAAAGGGAGAGGCAATAAGAGACCTGTGTGGATATACGACAGAGTTCGCAAGGTTAGCAGGGGAGTTGTAGGTTAGGCGGTTGGTTACAAGAATAAAGTGGGTAGTAAATAAGTTACGAGTTAAGAGCTAGCAGGTATAAGTAATGCTGGAATACTGTGTTATTAGTTATTAGTTATTAGATTTAAGTAATGTAAACGAGAAGGGCACTGTAAAAAGCGCAACAGCGCGTACAAATGAGGAATAAACATCTACTATGGCGCTGTATGAAGGGGTGAAAGAAGCCTCTTGGCTAAAATCTCTCATGAAAAGTATTAATATAGAAATCATGACTCCCATAGCTATTCACGAGGACAACAACGGATGTATAGCGATAGCTAATAATCCTACTGATCATAAAAGATCAAAGCATATCGATGTGAAATATCACTTCACCAGAGAAAAGATTGAACAAAAGGTAATAATCTTACAATATATTCCTACAGGTCAACAATTAGCGGATGTATTCACAAAGCCTCTACCAGAAGTCCAGTTTACAAAATTCCGGAAACAAATGGGCATGGAGGAATTATAACTCGGAACACTCGAACCATACGAAAATATTATTATTATTTTATTCTATAATAAATAATCTGATTGGGTTTTTATTAAAAGGGGTTATTCCCAATCCTTGCAACAAATGTTGGACTATATAAATTTGTAATCCCCAGTTAAAACAAAAGAGCAAAATCCGACATTAATTTTAGTAGATTACTTTTGAGTGGGAGTGTTGGAATATGGCAAAAATAATCTTTTATAATAAGAGAATATAAATAAGAATATTAGTTATATTATTGAAGAGTATGTGTGTATATATGTAGTGAGAATAGAGAGCACGTGTGGCCTATCGATAACTATCGAGGCGACGCAGTTTACATTAGTAAAAGAAAATATACATAAGCGTATATATAAGAAGTCGTTTTGGTTCTGCTTTGTTCTTGAAGCATATGTGACTCTTTTCTCCTGTAGTCTCACTCTCAGTCTCAGTCCTTCGACGACTCTTGATAGAATAAGAAGTCGGAATAAAAAAGATATTGCTCTACATTAATACGACGCTGTATTTTATTCATTAAACCGATCCCATAATCCAATAGCGGTACCACCCATCAGACTCGTGCTTGCAGATTTGCCTGACAGGCAATTCTGTCCTCGATCGATCGACCTCGATCGACTTCGGCTTCACGTCCGACGATGTCGCTGGCGCTTTTCGCGTCGATCGTTCCTGCCTAATCCTGACGTCTCTCTTTGATGACGGGCGCGACCTTTTAGACTCCTCGATCTGGACTGTCGCGGACTGCTATCCCTCGAGCCCCTCGTCTCCTCGTGCGATGAGCGGCGATCTCGCTCGCCGCTCATCATCATCCCTTGTTCTTGCGGATTTCTTGTCACGGTCACGCCTGCTCGACTTGGACGACGTTATTCTTTTCTTTGTGATCCTCTCCTCTTATCGTGAAACTTTCACTGTTAGTTCCACGTTTGTCTTCACATTTCAATTTTCTCGGATAACCACGCTTGTCTTTTGGATTTTGTAATTCCAAAACTAGCACGTGATATATCCCACTTCTGATCTGTAGTAAGATTTCCTTACTAAGGTTATATTTTGTAAATGTAATGCCCAATGGACTCGCACAGTGTGGTAATTTTATATAAAGTCTTTTAATATCTTCGACACGTAACAATGAAGCGCCGATATACGACTTGCAGCGCGACCATGCGTTCTTGTTAACGGTTCCGCATGGACTAATCTCAAGAACGCCGAACCCCTTGCAGGGCCTTCATCTCCCGGGAAAAAAAGATCATATCTGAACATATCTGAATCATATCTGTAGAATCAGACATGATCAGACAAGAGATTTGGTCATATCTGTTCATATAGTGTCATGACAGATCATGTATGCTTATATCTGAGCATATCTGTAGAATCAGATATGATCAGACAAGAGAATTGGCTATATCTGTTCATATAGTGTCGTGACAGATCATGTATGCTTATATCTGAGCATGTATGATCATCCCGAGAAAAAATTATCAGACCAAATCATATCTGATTATATCTGGATTATATATGATCCAGATATGATTGATCATATCTGGATCTTGTCTAATCATGCATAAGAAAAATGGCCATATCAAAGCATACATGATTAGATTTGACGATATCAGAGCATGTATGATTAGATTTGACGATATCAGACCACCCGGGAAAAAAAGTTCATGCCTGAGTGGATATGTTCATATATGTTTCAGATATTGTCATATATGTTTCAGATATCGTCATATATGATTCAGATATTATCATATATGTATCAGATATATTTATATCTGACATTTTACAGTATCATATATGATTAGGTCTGATCATATTCCACATCACATATGCTTAAAGAAGATCATATCTGATCACATATCCCGGGGAAAATGGTCATATCTGAGCAGATATGCTCATGTAGGTGTTTATCTGCAACATAAATGAATCTGATCTGATCATGCATGGTCAAAGATGAACATACATGTATTTTTATGCGCTCAGGGGTAGCTCTATATCTGGTCAGATATGATCGCGCATAAGTAAATATGTGCAGATATGAATTTATAGCTGAACATGTCTGCCCATATGTGGTCATGTCTAACCAGATATAGTACAATTCACGACTACATTCGAGCTCACACATGAATAGACTTGAATATGTGCGCGCATGCATGAACATATCCAACCAGGTATGGATGAATACGTTCAAATATGAATCAATTGATGAAATATGAATCAATTGATTCATATTTGATTAGATCTGATCACACGTGGGCAAGCATGTTCAGCGATGATCATATACCAGGTGTGTAAGTATGAAACCGGAATTTGCCCATAGGTGGCGCTAGATGTCGATGCAGTTACCGACACATCACGTCAGCGGTGTCTTGTTATTGTATTGATATCCGACAAAGATTTCCAACTCACAATAACACGAGTTTCATTCAGTAGCATTAGTTTATTAGAGATAAACATGTCAAGTTTTGTGCCAACAAATTACGATTTGCCGACAGCACTACTTTTCTGTTTTCATCTGAAGAAAACCGGAGCCGAATCGCATCGAATGCTTGTGGAGGCGTTTGGTGAGCATGCTCTCGGTAAAACACAGTGTTTCGAGTGGTTCAAACGGTTCAAAAGTGGCGATTTTGACGTGAGGAACGAAGAACGTGGAAGACCACCGAAAAAGTTTGAAGACGTTGACCTGCAAGCCTTGTTGGACGAAGACGACGCTCAAACACAACAACAACTGGCGGATGTACCTACGGTAATGATATGATACTTTGTATCATATCATTACAATAAACGTGTTTTTTCTGTACAAAAATTCCGGTTTCATACTTACACAACTGGTAGATCCAATTGGATGAATTCGAGTATAATTCCATATCTGGGCAGATACAATCGTACATGGGGAAATATTTTCAGACCTGATCATGCACGAGTTGGGTTCGGTTGCGTATTCATCCATACCTGGTTGGATATGTTCATGCATGCGCGCACATATTCAAGTCTATTCATGTGTGAGCTCGAATGTAGTCGTGAATTGTACTATATCTGGTTAGACATGACCACATATGGGCAGACATGTTCAGCTACAAATTCATATCTGCACATATTTACTTATGCGCGATCATATCTGACCAGATATAGAGCTACCCCTGAGCGCATAAAAATACATGTATGTTCATCTTTGACTATGCATGATCAGATCAGATTCATTTATGTTGCAGATAAACACCTACATGAGCATATCTGCTCAGATATGACCATTTTCCCCCGGATATGTGATCAGATATGATCTTCTTTAAGCATATGTGATGTGGAATATGATCAGACCTAATCATATATGATACTGTAAAATGTCAGATATAAATATATCTGATACATATATGACAATATCTGAATAATATATGACGATATCTGAAACATATATGACAATATCTGAAACATATATGAACATATCCACTCAGGCATGAACTTTTTTTCCCGGGCTGGTCCATTGTCGCCTAGGAAAGACGTCATCCAGCGGTCACGTGCCTCTCGAGTGTTTACGGTCTCGTACTGCGTGAGCCCGTCTCCGATAACCGTCTTCTCGGACGAAGCCCAAAAATGTTTACTTTACAATTCATTTCCGTTCCAAAAAAAGTTTGAACATTTGAAAATTCATTTTCGGTTCATTCCAACGATGCAAACTTCAGCGTCATGGAGTTGGGATCACAAAGATTAAGGCCTTAAGCCACAGTAATGGGTATAAAATCATGTGCGAATTTAACAATTTTTTTTCGTATGAAAAAGTGATTCTCTCATAAAATTAATTACACATCTATTTATTATGAATATCAAGCTGTTAGAATTTTTTTTTATCGATGTAAAAAATGGCCGACTATTCAAAACTTCTCGAAAGAGCTTTTTTCCAATTGGCGTGACAAATAACTTCAACAATTTTCACTCGATTTACTTCAAATTTAAAAGTTATGTTCCTAATTGCATTTCGCAGAAAAGTACATACAGAATTTCTGATTAATTGAAAACTTTTCATTTTGTGAGCAGTTTATGAGCAGTTATAACGAAATTTTTCACTGAAAATTCATTTCTTAAGTTCAAATATCTACAACTTTTGAATAAAACAATATTTTTTTAACTCCGTACGCACTTCTCTAAGTATTCTAATGTAGATTGACGAGAATATGTGTTTTTTGGTTCTAGGTAAAAAATTGTGCAAGCTAAATGTCACGCCGCGGAGCGCCTAAAAAAAGAAAACTAAAGAAAATATTAGTAGTCGGCCATTTTGTACATTGAAAGAAACATATATATCTTCTAACAGCGTGATATTCATAGTAAATAGATGTATAATTAATTTTATGAGTGATCACTTTTTCATGCGAAAAAAAATTGGTAAATTCGCGCATGATTTTATACCCGATCTGTGGCCGCTCTCTTAAGAGAACAAACAAATTATAAACAAATTTCGGTGATTTTCAAATTGCTCTATCTCCGCGAAAAATCATCGTAGGAGAAAATTTCAAAAATAATTTCAAAGATTAGAATCTCTAGATTTCAACCTTCTACGTTAAATAATTGTTTGCTCTTTTGTTAATAATAAATTTTAAAAACGTCGCAAAGGAAAATGTCCGATTTTTATTTCGAAAAGGTTTACAGACAAGGAAAAATTTGTTTGATTAATGACGCAATCAGACGTATTTTCCTTGGATCACACTTTCTATTTTGAACTTTGGAGTAAGTATATATCAATTACATGATCAAAGTCAAATGACCCTTTTGACTTTAATAATCAATAACTCATCGACCAATCATCGTACACGAATTTGAAGGGGAGTTCTGGAAAGCTGAAAGTATGCTCTTCAAGGTAAGAAAAAAATCATTTTCAATCAATTAGTTTTCTGTGAGATGTGCAGTTAAAAATATCAAAAATGCTGTTTACTCTTTAAATTAGAAAAGTTACATCTTTGCGGATAGCTATCGCAAATATTATGCTTAGGCATTTTTTCCAAGTTGATAGTGTCCATAAAAATTATGCTAAGCGATTTCTTCCCTATATCCCAAATGATGAAAATTTTGAATTTGGTAAAAAAAATTGAGGGAAAACTATTATTGTTTTAGGCCACTATTATTGCGCTTACTCGGTAAAAAAAATAGTTTTTCCCCGATCTGAAATCTCTTTTATAACGTTATGTCCTCGAAAAAGTTTCATTGTTGGGTCTAATCCCAGTAAACCAGCCATGTAACGGCAATATAACGTGGAAGTTACAATTAATATCACAATGTTACACTTGTGTAGTATAACTGTTATGTAATATGGAAATAACACTGCAATGTTTCACTCGATACCTGTATGTCATATACATATAACGTACCATGGTAACATCATGGTTACATTACCAAAATGTATAACAGTCTCATAAAATGTGTGTAACAATGTGAGTATAACATTGGTAATATTCAGGTTATGTGAACGTTGTGAATGGGTATAATATTGCAGTTACATAACCAACATATTATAACTGTTACATATTAGGTTGATAACAATGTAAATGTAATATTGGTAATATTCAGGTAATGTATATGTTATGAACTGCTGCAATATTGCAGTTGCATAACCAGTACTTGCAACAGTCACATAACATTGTTACAACCATGTGAGTATAACAATGGTAATACGCACATAATGTGAATGTTCTAAAACGGCTAAATGTTGCAGTTACATAGCTAACATATCGTAACCGTTACATATTATACCTGTAACGATGTGAATATAACATTAATAATATTCAGGTTATGTAAATGTTATGAAATGTTGCAATATTGCAGTTGTATAACCAGTACTTGCAACAGTCACATAACACTGTTACAACCATGTGAGTATAACCATGGTAATATGTACATAATGTGAATGTTCTAAAACAATATAATATTGCAGTTACATAACTAGCATATTGTAACTGTTACATATTATGCTTATAACGATGTGAATATAAAATTGGTAATATTCAGGTAATGTATATGTTATAAAATGTTGCAATATTGAAGTTGTATAACCAGTACTTGCAACAGCCACCTAACATTGTTACAACCATGTGATTATAACAATGGTAATACGTACATAATGTGAATGTTCTAGAGTGGTAAAATGTTGTAGTTACATAGCCAACATATTGTAACCGTTACATATTATACCTGTAACGATGTAATTTTAACATTAATAATATTCAAGTTATGTAAATGATATGAAACGTTGCCGATTTTGAATGATTAAGGGCGGGTTTTTCCAACTTCTCGGTAAGCCTCTACCTGCCAGTTATCCTATGCTTGATAATGTATGTTAACATTAATGTTAACTTAGGCCGAAAAAAAGAAAAATTTTACGATGTTTTTTTTCAGCTCCATTATTGTATATAGCTATAAAACTTATTCTTTTGCAACATTGTTTCAACCTTCTAAAATACGAAAAAATATATTTTATTTTGATTCATTGAATATTTTTTTAGAAGGCGCCAAAGTTGCGTCTTTGAAAATAATACCTGGTCCCATGGCCGACAGTTAATCTCAGGATTGGCAAGTCTGAGACAAAAAAACAAAAAGCATTTGAAAGAGAAAGGTTTCGTACACAACAATTTACCACAGTTACTACAAAATCGATGAAAACAAAAAAAATGGCGTATGTTTAAACCAAATTTGTGGAACGATGCGGTGTTGCCATATGTCTTCTTATTATACGGGACAAATATTTTTTTACGGAAAATTATTTCGTCTAAATTTCAATGCAAACCCTGCAGTGTTAAAAGTTGCAACTTTAAAACCCATTATCTCCCAATCTAAATAGTCGACTGTTCTGAAATTTCACTCAAACATGCATAATGATATGAACAATGTCTTGTTAAAACTTGAACAAAATCTATTGAAACCAAGATTGCGCGCTCGTACTACCTTAAAGACAAAAGAAAGTTGAGTCCTACTACGTTGAACGTAATGTATGCGTATGTCACATCACCTTAGCTCTGTTTCAAACAATTGATACATGGATTATATTTTTCGTTACATTTTTAGTAATTAGTAGATTAGTTCGATTAGTGCGATTATATCGTATAGTATCTAGTCGATCGGCAAAGTAAAAAACGATGAAGTTCATCATAATCATTATAAAATAAAGAACTTTACTTTTCCTTATATATATTATGTTGACTATTAATAATTTTTTATCCATTAAGAGACGCAATGGAAATATTAAAAATTACATTATGGCTTAATTATACTTTGAAATTTAGCAATATATTTCATTAAAAAAACTTCAAAGGTATTCATGAAGCAATAAAATGTATAAGGTCCAATATAATCAATAACTAATCATATTTTTACAGTAATTACGAATATAGCTTGGTGGAAAATTATAATTGAACCATAGTGTCAAATTATTTGTATGATCAACATACACAACATAACATAACAATTGAGAACACTGTAATGTTGCATTTATACTAAATGTATTATAATTCGTGTTACCATAATATTACTTATCTCAGCTCTCACATAACCCTTCGTGTTAATACAACATTAAATTTACTTCAACTGTTACCTAAATGTACATGTGAATGTAACAAAACATTTACATAAACTGTTATCTAACCATTGATGTATTGTAATATAAAATTCATATCAACCATTAAATAACTGTTCAAGTTAATGTAATATTGCATATATCAGCTGATAGGTAACAGCTAGGTTCATTGTTATATTACATTTTGAAATTGCGGTTACGTAACTGTTGTGCTACTTAATATATTACAGTTACATTACACGACGAACCAGTAACGTAACTGAAGTATAACGGTTACATAAGATGGTACATAACCAGTAATACTTATGAGTAGGAAATAAGAACTTACACGTAAGTTGCATGTAATATTCGAGTAATATAACTTGTTACTTTCGTTAACGTTACCGTTACATAGCAGTTGCATTGCACAACAAACAAGTAACATAACAAAAATGTAACGGTTACATCAAATATTACATAACGAGTAATACTCATGAGTGGGAAATAGCTACTTACATGTAAGTTGCATGTACTGTCCGGTAAACATTACTCGTTATTTTCAGTTACTTTACCGTTACATTGCCGGTATAGAACTGTGTTCACTAGGTAATATTCGAGTAATATAACTTGTTACTGTTGGTAATGTTACCGTTACATTTCCGTTACATTACAGTTGCATTGTACAACAAACAAGTAACATAACAAAAATGTAACGGTAACATAAAATATTACATAACGAGTAATACTCATGAGTGGGAAATAGCAACTTACATGTAAGTTGCATGTACTATCCGGTTAACATTACTTGTTATTTTCAGTTACTTTGCCGTTACATTGCCGGTACAGAACTGTGTTTACTGGGATGAAGAAGCTGAGAAAAACGTTTTCGAAAATAAGCTTGTTTTTCGCCCTCTAGGCTAGACACTAACCTCAACAATTTAGTGTGCAACATGACTAGTAAACTTGCTTGGCTATTTCATAAAAGTGATTTCACTTTTTTTGTACATTTGCATTAAAGTAGCATAATGAAACCATTTTTTTAACTTAAATAAAAAGTATAGTTTTAGATATTTGAGATAAATCAGAATTGTTTATATAGTAAAACGAGCGATAACGATTTTGAGGGATTTCATATTTTCCAGAAGTATCAGCCCCTTCCGCTTCCGCATTATCATAGCGTATTGCCTTCCCGATCTTCATGTGTTATTGCGTCGCCATTGGGTAATTGCATTTCGAAAACAGTTCAGCATCAACGCAAAATTCGGGAAATTGTCTAATCGCCATTCAAATATGATATACAGTTCCACGGATGGGAAGCTTCACGTTAGGAAATCCGGATTAGTAAATAGCATCAATTTCATATTATGCGTTATCTCCGTAGCTATGAATGATGCGCCGGTAACGGCGGAATTGACCTCGTCGACGATAAAAAGCGTAGGAGACTTTCAGCTGATGTTGATTTACGCTCCTCACGGTTCATTTTCTTCCTTTCGTTGCGCGACAGCGCATGCGCGGTACGCGGCACACAAAATTGCAATGCTAACGGTGCGGTACGTTGAAAAATAGAAAGAAAAAAAAAGTAGGTTGACGCCTTTCACTTCTGAGATTCCCGATGGAAGCGAGTGTAGGAGGATGCGGAATAACGCACGTTCAAGAATAACGACGATGAGACAGTCTTCGACGTGTGCTTGGTCGAGAAAGTAGATTTATTTAATACATTAATATACAAAGCACCCGGTTTCAATAACGCACCAACTTTTGCCGCGATATCTTTCTGCAAAAATTACAATAAACACTTTCTCAATTAATTTATGTTGCAAATATCGTGAATCGAATGAATGCTGTTGTCTCTTACATTCCCGTAAAATTCAACACCTGGTCTATTTTTTTCATTGTAAAGTGCATTAAAAGAACAGTATTTTCTGCTTTTAGTTGACAAACGCGGCTTTTTAAATGATATTTGCGTCGAGTACGTTATCAAGAGTTGAAAAGAAAAGAAACCGGTTATACGCGATATCGTCAAGGCTATCGGACTTTTTTAAAATTTTACGCGAAACTACTGTTTTTGCCTTTGGAGAAATTGTACAAACTTGAGGAACACCAGACATTCGAAAACTCGGCTTTTGGAACTTTGGAAAATCGGGAAGAAAACTTACCAAAAGCTTAACACAAAAAGATCGAATTAAAATTGAGTCGTCATTGGAATTTTACTATTTTCTTACTTACCGAAATGGGTATAAAGCAAAGATCCGTAACGTGCACAATTTCTAACGATAAGCGTTGTGATAAAATCGAAGAAAATAAGCGAAACAAAAATTCCAGCATGGTATTCGTAGTCTTTTGTTCGTTGGTGTTGGATTTGCTGGCTTTTACAATGATTTTGCCATTGTTACCGGCACTTCTGGAACATTATAAAGAATCCGATCAAGACAGTGGTCTCTACCACTGGGTTTTGAACCGAATAGAAAGGATTCAAGTTTACATTGATGCGCCCGAAAGGTTCAGCTCGGTGCTTTTTGGCGGTAAGCTGTCGAGTGAAATATTGACGTGTGTTGTACAACACGAGCGGCCTTACAATTATTCATAGATATGTAATATTTCGAAATATGATAAATCACCTAGAAGTCAAAATCTAGAAGAAATTTGTCAGTGGAAGACAAGATGCATAATTGGGCTTCGGCGGTAGTCATAGGACATCTCATTTCAACGCCGAGTCCATTTGACCATATCTTTGCCCAGATTGTCTTTGTGTGTGTGGTGAACAAAAAAGAGGAAAAAAATATTGAGAAAAAGTCAACATTGTTGGGCAATTGAAGAATTAGAAATATTGTTAACGATTGCAGGTTTTCTCGGATCGATGTACAGTTTTCTGCAGTTTTTGGGTATGCCCATAGTGGGAGCTCTTTCGGATGTTTACGGAAGAAAACCTCTGATGATTTTGTGCCTATCGGGTATAGCTTTGTCGTATCTACTGTGGGCACTCTCTCGCAACTTTGCGATATTTGTTTTGGCGCGTTTTCTCGGCGGGATCAGCAAAGGTAATATCAGCCTGTCCATGGCAGTCATAAGTGATGTTACATCTGAAAAAACCAGAGGAAAATCTATGGTAAATTCAATAGTATCGTTGAAAAAGAGCGAATCATCACAATTGCTACAGTTTTGGAACAAGATTTTTGTCTTTACAGGCACTCGTGGGAATCGCGTTTTCTATCGGATTCGTCGTAGGACCCATGATTGGTGTTGTATTTTCGCGTCTTTCGGGGAGTAACGCGCGCTCCGAAAACTGGTACATGTATCCGGCCCTATTCGCCTTTCTACTTGCCCTGGGCGATCTTGTTTTCGTTGCTTTTTGTCTCGAGGAAACTTTGCCTGCCGAAAGAAGAGCCAAATCGCTTAGACGCGGAGTAACCGGAGCAACGACTTACATAAATCCCATCGACTTATTTCAATTCAACGGAGTCTCGGGTCTTACACGTGAAGGTACAGAAACAAAAGTATTTGAAGTGTGTATCGTCTTTCAAGTGCCGCACTTCTAGCATTCATATGTTTTGTAATCGAAATATATTGATGAAAAAAAGAAAAGAAAACAACTCCAATGACAATTATATTCTTGCTGATTGATCGAGATTGTACGATTGAAAGAATTAATTATCGAAACTATTCAGCCGTCGATAATAACGTCAGTAAGCAGGCGTCAATATTAATTCGAACTTCAAATTAACACCGAGAATGATTTATGCTCGAATTTCGTGGTTACTATTGAACATTTCAGAATTGCAGACGTTGAGAACCCTTGGACGCTCGTACTTCCTCTATCTCTTCATTTACAGTGGGCTAGAATTTACCCTCACGTTTTTGACGCATCATACGTTTGGATTTACGAGCATGGAGCAGGGTTGGATGTTTCTCGGCATCGGTATTACCATGGCGATACTGCAGGGTTATTTCGTACGACGAATTCCGCCGGAAAGGACAACGTTTTTTGCCGAGTTGGTTAGTTTCGGCTTTTAACTGATATCTCGGAAATTAAACTTGTTCGGATTTTTGAAACCTTCGACACATTCAATACGTATACTCCGTCTTTTCATGAGATTTTTTTCTCCCAAGGGATTCTGGCTTGTGATACCGGCATTCGTATTTATCGGGATTGCCACCCGCTTGACGGCCTTGTACCTAGGTGTCTTCATCTTTTCTGTGTGTAAGTGAAAAGAAACCGACACGTATTTTATTAAAACATAATTGCAAGCGCTCAAGTCTAAAAGCAGTCATGTTGATATACAAGGAAAACAATTGTTTTTCAAAACTATTTGTCGGATCGACCCTCGCGATATAGCTACGGCAATGGCAGTGACTTGCATGATGACTCTGGTGACTAGGGTTGGTCCGGAAAATCAAAAAGGCACAATAACAGGCATTTTTCGGTCTCTCGGAGCACTGGCGCGGGCTTGCGGGCCTATCGTAGCTTCGATAGGTGAATATAATTTTTTTGTTTTTCAAATTGCGCAAATCGTTGACACTTTTTCAAAACGCCTCGGTGGATTTTTTTTGTTACACGATGTTGCAGCCTTTTGGAGCATCGGCAGTTCGACGACTTATCTCATTGGTGCCGTCGTTCTGGCATTTCCGCCGATAATACTGCATACCATACGGACGTCCTGAAGAAGGAACAGGCTTACTTACAAATCGAGTATTATTTTCATTCTCGCGAGATGACAATCAACATGCAAATATCGCTCCGTGCTTCAAGTATTCTAGATTTAATACCTGCGTTGTATACAGTTGAATTATTTCTTCCTAGAGCAAAGCCTCCGGTTCAAACGGTGAAATTACGTATTGTGAGCTTTAAGGGTTAGACTACTGGGACGACCCGAAAACCGGCCTCATTGAAATTTAATAAACTTTCAAGTAACAAGTGAAACGGTTGAAAAATCGTTTCGACATTTATTTGTATGTATATTAACAAAGTTGTGTGCCGAATTCCATGAAAAAGTTTTAATAATTATACAAGTTATAAGCAGTGTCAAGTGAAGGGAGCTTTGAACGTGAGGGGCTCAAACTTAATTTTGGCCACCCGGTTTATCCACAACAAACATAACCCGTTTCTTTTCTTTTCTTCCTTTCTTTAAGGCCCGGTTCCACAACTCTCGGTTAATCGAGTTAACCGGAGTTTAGCCAGCTCAGCGTGGTTCTGATTGGTCCAGTCGCCCTTAAACTTCGGTTAACTCGGTTAACCGAGAGTTGTGGAACCGTGCCTAAATAGATAATATTTGCTACAACGTGAACGAGCTTTTTTAGCTGTCTTGTTTCAATTATAACAAACAAAAATATTTTACATTTGTTTTCGATTCTTCGAGGGAAAATGACATTGATAATAACTGAGGAATAAAAATATGTCTAGAGAAAAACGTTGGTCAGGAGCAAACTACTGTTACACTGAAGATTTGAGAAAAATCGCGTTTAAAGCTTTACCAGCAGTTCTATCGTTACAATAATAAGTTTATCTTGAATCTGCAATTTTTTCACCATATGTTGGACCTTCCCCGTCAATTTGAGTTGCCTCGAACGATGAACGAGCGTTCGTCATTTTCACAGTAGCCTAACCCTTTTTAAGCGTGCTCGACCGATTCGCTTGATCATAGTTTATATTTATTTACATAGTCATCATGTGTATGCTACTTTTTTCGAAGGCTCGTTGAGAATCTCATAACTATATACCGAAATTGCAAATCCTGTCTTGGTTTTTTCGCATCGTCGTGCTACACTTTGCGTCGCAGCCATTGAGTCTGTCGATCACCATGGTAAATCATTTTTACAATACCATGAAAGGATGGACAAATCGTTATACATCGTTGGACAAGTATCCTAATATTTTTGGCTTATGGGCGAGGTATGGTTGCCATATATAGCAAATTTGCAAAGCCTCTGTTGAATAGAATTTCGAAATTCGGCGCATTCGCGGCTATGTGGCGACTCAGACCACAAGAAATAATTATTTATGACGTGTTCTCGTTACGGGATCCTTTTATTTTAATCGACACCAATAGACCTTTTTGTTGCGATATATATTATCTGAGATTTACACAACGTGGCCGCTCGATCGAACCGGATGCTCTATATTCTCTTTTTCGGCGGGAAGCCACATATATTTTCTGTATTGCCAACATATAAAAATTGAGCGCAGTTGGTACTAGCATAGAGGCACGAACCCCACAATACTCCCTCCTAAACTAAGCGATAATTTTAATAATCTTAATACTTTCAATGGAAGTAGGAACAATGGATTAATCAGTCTTGATTATTAGTTTCTTCTTCTCTCGTGCTGGAGGATACGTTCTGAGTGGTGGTTGACTAGCGGTCTGCGATCTGTCGTCGAGCTCCGTTTGTGCGACATACGCAGGTTTCAAACGATCCACGTTTGCGTTGACGTCGCGACCGTTTACGTTAACAGTGAATACTCGGTCGTCGATCCTCTTGACTATCCTATGCGGACCGGAATAGGGCTGATCTAGGACTCTCTTGCCGCCATCTTGTCTTAGGAACACATGCGTGCACGAATATAAATCCTTGTAGGAGAACGTCTTTAGCCGGCTGTGGTTTGACGCCGGGACTGGCTTCACGTCTCGCATATGAACGCGGAAATCCTCGAGGAAGACGTTCGGATCTTCCGGAGGGTCCTCGTGAGTGAAGAATTCTCCTGGAATTCTCAATGTAGTCCCGTACAGGAATTCGGCAGGCGAAGCTTTCAAGTCTTCTTTGTATGATGTTCTTAGGCCCAATAGCACGATCGGCAAGACCTTAGTCCACTCAGTTGTTTGATGGCACATTATGGACGTCTTCAGGGACCGATGCCATCGTTCGACCAGTCCATTCGACGCAGGATGGTATACCGTGGTACGGATTCTTTTTGCTCCCACCAGCTGCATCAGAGACATATACAAGGCGCTCTCAAACTGGGATCCTTGGTCCGTTGTTACGACCTTAGGCGATCCGAACCTACATATCCACGCTCGAAAGAATGTCGCTGCTACGGTTTCAGCAGTTATATCCTTAACAGGGAACGCCTCTGGCCACCTAGAGAAGCGGTCGACCATCGTCATACAGTACCTGTACCCGTCAGATTCTGGTAGCGGTCCAACCAGGTCGATGTGGACGTGGTCGAGGCGAGCGTCAGGCTCCTGAAAGGATGCAGCTTGCACGTGCGTGTGTCGGCCAACCTTGGATTTCTGACATGGAATACAATTTCGTGCCCACAAAGTAATATCCTTATTCATCGAGGGCCATATGTATCGCTGGGCGATGACCTTATTCGTGATGCGGCCACTCGGATGGGACATACTGTGGAAAACGTCAAATACCCGACGACGTAGAGGCTCTGGGACGAATGGTCTGATGTCGTAGGTTGAGACGTCGCAGTAGATTGATCTGTGTTCCGGTCCGAAAGTCAACTTCTGGAGTTTCAGCGATGTTGTATTTTCCTTGAGGAGGTTCTTCAGTTCTTCATCGGTGTTCTGCAGGTCGGAAAGTTCGGTGAAGTCGATGACCGAGGGAAGTCGAAGGGCATCCACGCGTGAAAGTGCGTCTGCCACGTTGTTCTCGCTTCCTTTGATGAACTGCAGGTCTGTGGAAAACTGACTAATGTAACCCAATTGGCGAATTTGCCTGGGGGAACTAACCTTGTCGCTGCGTGTTTGAAACGCAAACGTCAAGGGTTTGTGGTCAGTCCAGATGGTGAACTTCCTCCCCTCGAGCCAGTGTTGGAAGTAGCGTACAGCTTCGTAGACGGCTGTAAGTTCCCTGTCGTACGTGCTGTAATTCCTTTGAGCCGGCGAGAGCTTTCTCGAGAAGAAACCGAGAGGTTCCCAGTCATCACAGACCTTTTGTTCTAGCGCCGCTCCGAGTGCAGTTCCAGACGCGTCGGTCACCAGTCGCAATTCGGCTGATGCGACGGGATGAGATAGTAGCACCGAATCTGCAATTTGCTTTTTTACGAGTTCGAATGTTTCTTCCGCCTCTCGGGTCCACGGAACAGGCCGTTGATCATTCTTCTTTGACTCTTTGAGCAGGTCGTTAAGCGGAGCTTGAACGGAGGCAGCATTCTTCATGTGGCGTCGGTAGAAGTTCGTCGCGCCGATGAATCGTCGCAGGTCGACGATCTTCTCTGGCTTCTTGAAATCTAGCAGAGCCTGGACGCGATCTGGCAGTGGAGCTGAACCTCTAGGTGATATTTTATATCCCAGGAAGTCGACAGCTTCTGCCCCCAATACACATTTCTTGACGTTGATGCATAGACCGTATTTCCTGAGCCGCTGAAACACAATTCGAAGATGGTTAATGTGTTCTTCGTGAGACGACGAGGCGATGAGGAGATCATCTATGTAGGCGAATACGAAATCCAGCCCTTGCAGAACCATGTTGATAAACCTTTGAAACGTCTGTGCTGCATTCCGAAGTCCGAATGGCATACAGACGAATTCAAAGAGGCCAAATGGTGTGATGACGGCGGTTTTAGGGATGTCTTCTTCGGCCACTGGTATGTGGTGAAATGCACGTTTCAGATCGATCGTCGAAAATACTGTCTTACCGGACAAGATGGAAGAGTAATCCTGAAGCAGAGCGATGGGATAACGGTCCGGAATCGTCTGATGGTTTAACTTCCGGTAATCACCACACGGGCGCCAGTCTCCGTTTTTCTTCGCTGCCATATGCAAGGGACTTGCCCACTGGCTCTTCGAAGGTCGGATGTAGCCCATTTTTAGCATAAGGTTGAACTCCTCTTTGGCATCCTGTAGTCGTTCCGGTCGAAGTGGACGGACTCTCTGGGCGCTTGGAGCTCCGGTGGTTGTGATGTGATGCCGAACTGAATGTTTACTCGCACTGCGATTCGACGGGCTTCCCATGAGTTCTGGAAATTCCCGAAGAATCTCTGCAAACCGCGAGTTAGGGTCGATGGTCGTAATCGATGTCACCGGAGCGGGGGCAAACATTCCCTTCGTGCTCAGACCCGTTTCGGTATCGATAAGTCGGCAGTTCCTTAGATCGACGAGGAGTCCGTAGTGGTAGATAGCATCTGCACCGAGGATTGGATATGGGACATCGGCGATGATAAAGATCCAATCGATCGGGCGACGTAGTCCAATGTTCAGAGTAATTCCACGTTCCCCGAATGTGTCAATACGACCACTGTTCGCTGCGTACAGAGTAAGGTCGGATTTGTTTCGCCTATCTGTACGAGCCGGAGGTAGCACGGAGACCACAGCCCCTGTATCGATGAGGATTGAGGCCCCGGAGATCTTGTCGTGGACGAACATTCGGCGTGAGGTGCTATCCCTGTCTGTCGTCGCCGAATCTATTGACAGGGGGGCTCGTTTCCCGGGTTCTTCAGCCAAATGCAGGGAGGAATGCACTTCTTCGCCTTTTCCCCATAGCGACTGTGGAAACGGCAAGCCTTGGAACCATCATCTTTCGGTTCAGTGACACGCTCCCTGGGCTTTGATCGCCTTGGCGTAGCACTGCGAGGGCGACGCTGCGAGCTTCTCGAATTGGTGTCAGACAAAACCGTATCTAATTTCTTAGCAAGCTCAGCTACCTGTTTCTGCAGCTGCGAGACGGCTTCTGTTGTATCCGAGGCTTCGACGCTCAGCACTTGTCCATCCGACGCATGACGCTGGATGTCCATGACCTTGTCGGCTAATTGGGCCAGCTCGTTGAGATCTAGTCGATCTGCCACCGCGAGGGTCACCTGCACGGTAGGGGGAAGTCGGTCCAGCCACAGCGCTCGCAGGAACTTTTCGTCGACCGACTTTTTGCTGAGACGGCGCATCTCGTTGAGGAGTTCGGCAGGTCGCTTGTTGCCTAGTTGCAAGCCGGACGCCAATCTCCGGAATTCTGTTTCCTCCGAGACACAGTAATGTTTCAGGAGGGCTCCCTTTATAGCGTCGTAGGCCCTTGTCGCAGGAGGGTCGTTGATTATGTGCTCTACGGCGTCGATTGTTTTGTCGCCGAGATGCATCACGACCGCTGTATACTTTGTGGCATCGGAGGTGATTCGCCTATTCTTAAATGTCAATTCCAGGTGGTTGAACCAGGTAGCGGGCCGAGTCGACCAGAAGGTCGGTATCTCGTCTTTTTCGATTCGGTCGATGCGCCATTCAAATCCGTTATTCGAATAAGGATAGTGAGCTTGTCCAGACATACCGATATTTGGAAAAGGTCCTGGAGCAGCTCTCGTTGACGCGACTGTAGGGAATCCAGTTGTTCCCAGGGCTTCGTTGTTGAGGTACCGCATGGTCGGCGTTGATGGTGTCGTTTCAGACGTATGCACAGTCGTTTCTGGCGTGTTGGCTCTAGCATCCTGCGAGGTTTGCGGATTTTTTTCAGTAGGATCATCGTCGCTTGCCCGCGTCGATGCGTGGTTTTTGCCAACCGGTGTGTTGAACATCGTGAGTTTTTTTAACCGTTGCCACGACGGGAAGATGTACACGTGGCCGGGTTATGTGCACGATAACGTTATTAAACGAGAGATCACGTCGGGGTCACCATTTGTGGCGACTCAGACCACAAGAAATAATTATTTATGACGTGTTCTCGTTACGGGATCCTTTTATTTTAATCGACACCAATAGACCTTTTTGTTGCGATATATATTATCTGAGATTTACACAACGTGGCCGCTCGATCGAACCGGATGCTCTATATTCTCTTTTTCGGCGGGAAGCCACATATATTTTCTGTATTGCCAACATATAAAAATTGAGCGCAGTTGGTACTAGCATAGAGGCACGAACCCCACAATAGCTGTGGGGTTCGTGCCTCTATGCTAGTACCAACTGCGCTCAATTTTTATATGTTGGCAATACAGAAAATATATGTGGCTTCCCGCCGAAAAAGAGAATATAGAGCATCCGGTTCGATCGAGCGGCCACGTTGTGTAAATCTCAGATAATATATATCGCAACAAAAAGGTCTATTGGTGTCGATTAAAATAAAAGGATCCCGTAACGAGAACACGTCATAAATAATTATTTCTTGTGGTCTGAGTCGCCACACTATCGCGAGGGTATCGCCATCTCACGCTCAGGTTTTATTTCAAATAACGAATGTGCGCGCACCAAGCGGTGACCGGACGTTTTACACGACAATGAGCCCCATTTTTACTTGTACCGTTCCCTTCTAGCCGCCAACGAAACTCATCTCCACATTCACGAATGTTCCAACGAGCAAATTATGGCATTGTGTTTTAGAATCGCGAGCGCACGGTTCGGAAATTCTCAGTTACGTTACTCCAGCAACTGTCTGAACATGAAGGTGAATTCATTCTCGTTACATTCTTAAGTCGTACATTTCTACTTCGACTGCGGATTTTATTGTACGTGTCACCACATAAATTCATGAGATTTATACGTTTTCCCGAACATTTACTTTTTATAGGTTCGACGCGCAATTGGACTTGCGATATTCGAAATTTGCGTAGCAGGTGGGGCGGGGGGAGGGGGGGTCGCGACGTAGCAATTTAGAGAAAAATTGTGAGCTCGTTTCTTAATATGAATCTGCACTCGTTAATTATTTTCTTTGATATTCTCAAGAATTTCAATGAAATGTGGTTATTTTTCGACACTGCACCAGGCTCTTTCGATTTGGTCGAATTATGGAATCTTGTTCTCTTTTCGCATTGGCATTCATTTCAATCATTCGGCATTCCGATTATCTCTTAAACCGTCCAACTGCTATTGCAAATGTGGACGATTATACCTGAATAAATGGCAAACAATTGTCAAGGCAATTAAAAGATATTTCGAAAATCAATTTTTATAGGGGTACATTACACTTTTACAGTGCGTCTCGTAATCTTTTTTCTGCATACTGAATCTTGGTCTTCCAAATTCTGTAATATTTTCATTCAAGTTACATTTCATTTGACAATTTCCAAAGATTCAATAGACGTTTCAGTGTATTTATTTGTTCTCGCCGACACTTGGTCTTAGTGCACAATTATCTGATGTTCCTTCTCACGTAACAAGATTACTTTGACCTTACTTTGCGTCGCGTCAAAGTAAGGTCAAAGAAGGTTCTTTATTTTGTAATGACAAACCAACATTTGAATTGCCAATTAGGTACAACGTTATAATTAGATTTAACATTCTGGAACGATTACCTGTTTGCAGAAAGGTTTGGTCCTTGGAGTTTATGAGTCTGAGGATAAAGACACAGTTGCCCTTACACCTGCAGCAACAAAATATAACAAGCTCGTTAATGGAAAGCTGCTGGCGCACGTTAACTTGTAAGTCACAAGAGCCTATATCGTTGTTGATATCGCAAAACGTTCTATGTCTCGTGTGACCGTTATGTTTGAAATTTTCATTCCAAACACCTCCGTAAGATGTTGTATGTCAGTAACTAATCGGAATGCTTCATTCACCTGATGCAATACTACACGTAACACCAAGCTGCAACTTTTTGATTTTGCAATGAGTTTTTTTGGCCTTCTTTTAAAGTCGTTTGAGAATTACATGGAACAAATTGTAATATCAACAACGATATATCCTTTGCTTAAAATATATAAAATCAGGTGGTATGAATGTGTTTCTCCCTTTGGTTTATTCCATTTCGGGTAACAAGACAAGTTTTTGTTTCCAAGCCAATAGAATTTAAACCATAAAAGATTAGTCATAAGTTAAAACTCCTTTCCAGGAAAATTTCTATCTGCGATTAGAATATACAGATAATTCTTCTGCAAAATCTCATGAAACAAACTTTTTTACATAGAAATGAAAGACCGATATTCCCAATTTCTTGCGAGGTCCTAATATTTAAAAGTGCCTAGGACAAATTTGACCTCACGAATAGTAAAAAAAACTCCTTTCCATGAAAATTTCTATCTGCGATTAGAATATACAGATCATTCTTCTGCAAAATCTCATGAAACGAACTTTTTTACATATAAATGAAAGACTGATATTCTCAATTTCTTGCGAGGTCTTAATATTTAAAAGTGCCTAGAACAAATTTGACCTTACGAATAGTAAAAAAAACGTAAACTTTGTTTCGATCTGCAGAATGAGAATGAACATCGGAGCGCCTTGGAAAAATGAAGGCTTTTAAACTTGAATATTAACCGTGTCACTATCACAGTTTGGTCAATAAAAAAGCTTTGATACCTCTGTATTCTTTGGATAAGGATCAACTTTGTGATTTTCCTTACATCGAAATTCTTATCACCTGTATATCGGAATTCTTATCGGTATCAGTAAGATTTCTTGCGAATGTGTTATCAGCACATTGATATCCAAATGCAACAATAGTGTACAAAGGTTGCTCAAGAATGATAAAACCTCAATATTTTCAAGACTTCTGTCGATTGGTTCTACATTGTAACCACATATTCGTTGTTCGAGGTAAATAGGAGTAACATTTAACAGGTTCACTTGGGATTGGATAGTGAAAAAAAATGTGTTGACAGAAAAAGCAGCGAATTTCGTACCTTGGACAAATCTGACTAGAGAAAAATAAATTTTGTTGCTATTGAGTGACCTTTGAATATTATCGTAAGATGTCTGGAAATGTGCTCTTGTCGCGAAAATTCAAGATAAATGTATGCAAAACTACAACAGACTGTCGAGTCATAGTAAAATCTGAGATGTCAATACCATTGAGCGTTGTCCCTGTTGTTTTGAAGAAAAAAAAAACGTAGATGGCCGAGGTTAAAAGTAGCCCAAAATGCGACAAAAATCAAGACGAAAGAGGGAATCCTTTGCGTGCATGTACATGGGGAAAAGACAAAATGGGCTGAGAGCATACTTTTTATTTCCAGCCTGAAACAATTCTGATAATGCTGTCGGAGCTTGATCTAAACACACAAACAGATGATTCATGACAATGTCTGCATATCTCTTATTGTTATTTGTACGTAATTTATTGTACGCCAATTTATTTAAACTTCATAAGTATCATTCTCACGTCTGAGGCAAAGAAACAAAAAGTTTTTATCGCGAGACTTTCTCGTACCCAGATCTCGTTCTTGAGAGAGCTCACGAGCATTATTTTGATTGTTTCAGGAGAGACTAACAGAATCCTCGGCCTATACAGATCGCGATAGGGAAACGCGTAGGTTCCCTCTCTCCCCTCTTTCCTCGCAGAGTCTCGTTCAATCCCGTTTCCCCCCTATACTACGGCAAACAAAACGGAAGAATCTTTTTCGCTCATTGAAAGGCAAGATTGCAACGCGATCGCAGGAGCCGCGGGGGCAAGCCGTAAAAATTGAGAAAAAAAATTAAGTAGTTACAAAAAGACCGAAGGGAGTGATTGACATTGAGTAGCGAAACGAGTGTCGAATATCGCTCGTATCGGAACTGAGATAGAGGCCCAGGGTATATCGTTGAGGGGACGCGGGAAAGATCGGATTGCGTATACGGGCATACAATATATATATATATATATATATATATATATATATATATATATATATATCTTGAGACGAAAGTAAAAGGAAAAGAAAGAAGAAAAAAGCGAGGAAAACGACTGGTCAGAGCGGGAGAGAGTGAGAGGGAGCGCGATGAGCGGCGTGGGCGGTAGCGAGACTGGTGGCGCAGGTGGAGGATCGAGCTACGGTTCGGCGAGTAGCAGTGGAACACCAACGGGAAAGCGTCATCTACCATCGGCAAATGTTTTGCACGGAATCAGCGGTAGCCTCGAGGACAAGAACAATGACTACCTGTGCCCGATATGCTTCGAACTTATAGACGAGGCTCACATAACACGTTGCGGCCACACGTTCTGTTATCACTGCATCGCGAAATCTCTCCAGACGAACGGACGATGTCCAAAGTGCAGCTTTATTTTAGGCCAGCAGGATATGTTCCCAAATTTTTTGCTCAACGAGCTCGTATCTAAGCACAAAACCCGTATAAAAGGCATAGCCGAATTGTCGACTGAGCACACGGGCGATGGGACGACGATCCTTGGTGGCCAGAGCAACGATCAACACAGCTTACCGCAATCCGATGGTTTAAGAAACTTATTGACGGCCGAGAGCGCATATCTGACACTACCGGATGTCAACGTAATGCTTGAAGTATTGACGCAACGAAAATTACTCCTCGAGGCTGAAACGTGCGCGGCCCAAAATAAACTCTTGCATGAATTTCTCAAGCACCTCTTGATACAGAAAGAGGAGCAGAGAAATCAACTGCAGAGGGAGGTCTCGGTGATAAAACGGGACATGGAGGAGGTCGAGAAAATTCTTCTCGATGTGCAGAGCAAATGTCCTCGAATCGAGGATCTTCGAGGCACCGGTGACAACGAGACGTCGCAAATGTCAGCGATACGCCGGGAAATGATGGATCTTATTGATATTATAGATTCGACTATGGTGAAGGAGAGTCCCGAGATCGAGGGTAGCGCCAAGAGCACCGCGACGGCTGCTGGCACTCGGTCCAAGGAAGCTTTCGCCAATAGCTCGCAGAAGCAATCAAAGTATTCCATAGTGTCAACATTGGCGGTACGTAGAAAGCGGATGCACGCCCATTTTGACGATTTCGTTCAGTGTTACTTCGATTCACGCGCCAAGGATCTACTCTTCGGTAACGAAAAGTCGCAGACTCAGGTCGACACGGTGCACGGTCGCAATACCGGCTTGGATTTCTTCAGAGAGAATCTCGTGAAATTCTCGCGATACAATTCTCTCAGACCGATGGCAACGCTTAATTACTCCTCGGACATATTTAACAATTCGACGATCGTCTCCAGCATCGAATTCGACAAGGACAACGAGTTCTTTGCGATTGCCGGTGTCACCAAGCGCATCAAAGTATTCGATTACGGGGCGGTTATACGCGACACCGTTGACATTCACTATCCCTGCGTTGAGATGATATCGAGCTCCAAGATTTCCTGTGTCTCGTGGAATTCCTATCACAAGGGGATGCTCGCCTCCTCCGATTACGAGGGCACAGTGACAGTTTGGGACGCGACGACCGGCCAACGTACCAAAGCCTTTCAGGAACACGAGAAGAGATGTTGGTCGGTCGATTTCAATGATGTCGATACACGCCTGATCGCCTCTGGCTCCGACGACGCCAGGGTCAAGCTATGGTCATTGAACATTGATCATTCGGTCGCTTCCCTCGAGGCTAAAGCCAACGTCTGCTGCGTCAAATTCAATCCTCGCAGCTCGTGCCACTTGGCTTTTGGCTCGGCCGATCATTGCGTACATTATTACGATCTTAGAAACATGAAAGAGGCTTTGTGCGTATTCAAGGGACACCGAAAAGCCGTCTCGTACGTTAAATTCATAAACAAGGAGGAAATCGTCTCGGCGAGTACGGACTCGCAGTTGAAAATGTGGAACATTAATAATCCCCACTGTTTGCGCTCTTTCCTCGGTCACGTAAATGACAAAAATTTCGTTGGCCTCGCCACCGACGGGGATTACGTCGCATGTGGCTCCGAGAACAATGCGCTCTACGTTTATTACAAGGGACTCACCAAACAATTGTTTACCTACAAATTCGACGCTGTAAGAAGCGTCCTCGAATTGCAAGAGAGACGAGAAGAGGATCTCAATGAATTTGTCTCGGCTGTCTGCTGGAGACAAATGTCCAATGTTGTCATAGCTGCTAATTCTCAGGGTATCATCAAGATACTCGAGCTCGTTTGATTTGAAAAATTCGCTCACTTTTCAAATGCGAGATCTTTATTTTCTTGTTCGTTTGGTCCGGAAAAAGGTACACATTGCCGATAAAAATGTTTCATTGACTTTTCCGATTAGAGAGGAGACTTTTCGTTAGCTCACGTGTTTTCCATCAAAAGGCGGAGAGCCAGAGACTGTTTACGAATTATAATGTATCGATGCGCGAGTTGCGGCCAACTGGCTTACCTCAAATACGAATAATCATTTCGATACAATGCTTTGCCGTTGCATGTAGGTATTTTCTCTTCGTTATAGCTGACAATTGACAGTGAAAATACTTTACAATATTATGAACGCTATTTGTTGAAACCTTTCATTTGTCTTCATCTCTTCTTTGAATTCTTAATAATGTTTCATTTGCATGATTCTTCGTTAGACGCTTTTTTCTTCAACATGGCATTCTATTGAGGCACCAAAAAATGTCTGCAGGACGGCACTCGGCTATTCCTACGTTTATAGTTTAAACGAAACACAATTGCGTTGCGTGTTTTGAAAACTCTCAGTTTTAAGTTATTATCGTTTCCACAATTTGATGAATCTTATAATTTGTAGGTCCACCGCTGCGGGACTTCTGGGTTTTATCGAATCTACGATTAAAAACAGCTGCCCTAGTTTTTTCAAATCTTGTTGTTTCAATCAATGAGGTATCCCGCTTTGGTATTAATTACCTGTTCAAATAAGAAGGCTCAACTCGGCGTAGAGAGTTGAGCGTATAAACAAATCCTTGTTTATATCGACGCCAAAGGAAACATAATTTCTGCTCGTTTTTACACCCCAGCTGCTGTTGTCAACGGTGACCATCGGTGACTTGTACTATAAACATTTCAATATTCTCCTCTTTGAAATTTTAACGATAAAAAACTTGGATCGTCGAAGCTTTTTTGTCATCCACCTTGGGTATTAATCCATCCATTGAAATAATAAAAGGCATCACTTTTTTATTCGGAAGGAATTGTACCGTCATTTTTTCAATTGATTTCAAATTCCATTCAACTCATTCTTGTACGTAATGGTAGACTCCCTCAATGTTTTCTGCATACACAACGTTCAACGGCTGACGAAGCGTTGAGAAAAAAAAGGCTCCGGAAACTCTATTACCATTTGTTAGCCACGGGAATTGGTTGTATAGTGAAGTTTCATGCAATTCGTAAGAACGTAGCGTATAATTGAAAGAATAATAATAATAAGGAAGCAAAGAATCCACATAACCATCGGATGGAAATGTAATATAGTCGAGAGAAGAGAGTAACTATCGAGTGATTCGCTGTTGAGATAAGTACAATTATTTAAGTGAGAACGACGAATTTGTGCCAATGTATAGATAAACAAGATGGGCGATAACTTTATCATGGCTTCGAAACTGTATATAGAATCCAACACGTTCTTTATTTTTCTGTTTTAATTTTTGTTATTTCATAGAACAAGTTACCGCAATTTTGCATAGTATTATGAAATTACGATGAAAAAGGACTGAATATTCGACGCCGCGCAAAGTTCCTTTTGAATTCAAACGATCCAGGGATTGAATGTTTTATTTCGCGTTAAAAATCCTGATCTCTCGATTGACGCAATCATGAATGTGGATCTCGTCTCAATCAGTTGTAAAATATGAAGATTCAGATTAATCGAAAACAAAAAACAACGTTGGTATAATTTCGCGTTGGTATCCATCGGACAAAAATGCAACCCTTGTACACGTTGCATCTGGTGGTGCCTTAAGTGCGTGTAATCCTTACGGCGGGGAACGAGAGCTTCAAATGAATTCTCCTCGGGGCATGGACGTCGTGGAAAGAGAATCATTATAGAAAATACGGTTCCTGTAACGGTGTGCAATGTATAGTTAGAAATCGACTTATCACCAAATTGGCCATTGTACAATTGCGTTGAAAGAAAAATTGATCCGCGCCACGATAACATAGGAATATAACGCAGGACTGGAAAAATTAAATTTTAACATTAACTCATAAGAATATTATATTTTTTAGAGTATAAAAAAATCCCCGAATATAATTCAACGTACTCGATGTCCAAAGGAGCCTGGAAAAATATTGTAACCAATAAATTTACCAGTTGGTGTCTCAAGTGATGATTTGAGCAAAAACATTCTCCAATCACTAATTCGCGTTCATCTGCATAAGTTTCAACCCGTTCGGTTCATTTTTACCTTTCTTATCTCAGTGCCGTCATCACGGCACCCTTGTGATGAAAAACCTTACAACAATTTGGGAAAAATGATGACGATATTCCAATTACTTGAGTGGTAGTATGTTGTACAGCAGCGATTCTCAAACTTTTTTAGCGACGGAACCCTTTTGAAACAATCGATATTTTACAGAACCCTTAAGTAAGCGAAACCTGGTTTTATGTTTAATTTTTAATGAAAATTATACAAAAATAGGTACTTTACACAACAGTGTATTAATTCCACTGTAAATTGATGAAATTGTTTCCATTTATTGGAGGGTGTGAAGTTGTTTTTTTTTTCGCCGGAGCCCCAGCAGATTCCTCGCGGAGCGCCAGGGCTCCGCGGAGCACACTTTGAGTATGATGTCGGTTCTACAGAATATTCGGCACACGAGCCATGCCCTCAGGCGAGCTTTTTTAATACTAATAATTCAAAAGACTAATAACATCGTTATCGCAGGGCTGGCCCAAAATTGAAGGTAGCAGAAACACGTGTCTTTTGGGGACTCGGAGACGACGAGCACATCGGTGTGGCGGTCGTTGGATTGGGCAACCCAGATGCTGGAATCAATGAACTTGAAGAGATCCACGAAGGAAAGGAAAATATTCGTCAAGCCGCTGCAGGTATTTGTCATATCCTGATAATATAGTCCCATAATTTCAATTTTAACAAACCTCAATCCATTTTTCGTTTCAATTAAGTTCCAAGTTTTTTTACCAATTACATTTAAACCATGAAACGATCAATTATTAAAGCCGCTTGTCGAGCCTTGAACGCTGTCAACATCAACGACATAAGAATCGAATCTTTGGGCGATGCCGAAGCTACCGCCGAAGGATCGTGCCTTGGCTCGTGGGTTTTTCAACAATTCAAGAACAAAGACAACCAAAAAAAATTGCCATCGGTTTCGTTGTACGGCCAGGATGGAGCGTAAGTAAAATATTTATCATCGAATCGACACGATTTTTATTAGATCGATCTTTTACATGATACTTTCGGTTATAATACAGAGATATTGGCATTGATCGTGACTTTTGAACAAGTCTCATTTTCGTATTTCTCAATATTTTATTCAATGATTCAACACGAGTCATTTGCCCATCTTGAAAATCTTTCATCGAACAAGAAATATCAATGATTATTTTTGTCGCCGTCGTGTAATAGTGTCATATGATACACAAAAGAGCTTCGAGTAGCTTATTCATAGTTGTCATTTTCAATGTTCGCTGGGCATTTGCAAGAAGCCACAGGAACATTGTTGAAAATCTGTACCAAATACAGATGTATTTTCAACTGTATTTTCAACGAGTTTTAGTAGTGTTATCATCAGAATCTCGTTAAAACTGCATTCTACGCAGGCGATGACATGAACATGCAGTCAGCAATTCACTGATAGTGCGCTCACTACGTTCAGTCGTAGCGTTAAAAAATAAAAATGTTAACCAGTAGCCCAAAAGAGCATCACATTGCGTACATACTGGCCTTTCGAAATAATACCGCATAGTACATTTTTTATTAAACGATTCCTGATAAACGTATAAAAAATGGCATTTTTTATTAAAGAAAACAAAGGGCCTGTAACTGATACTGCAATGTTTATTTGTTGAAACTACTGGGGGCTTTCTCATGTCAGGGATGCTTGGAACATCGGCAAAATCAAAGCTGACGCCCAAAACTGGGCTCGGATTTTGGCCGACACTCCGGCAAATATAATGACCCCAACGGCTTTTTCCAACCAAGTATCGTCAGTTCTGACGGACCTTGGAGTTGAGGTCAAGATTCACGATAAAGCATGGGCGGAGCAGAAGAAGATGGGCTCATTTTTGAGTGTTTCGCGGGGTAGCGCGGAGCCCCCGAAATTTCTCGAGATCCATTACAACGGGACGGGTAGCGATTCAAGCATACCTATCGCTCTCGTTGGCAAGGGTGTCACTTTTGACGCTGGTGGGATAAGCCTCAAATCGCCCGCTCATATGGACGATATGCGAGGTGATATGGGCGGAGCGGCTTGTGTCGTTGCTTCGATAAAAGCCGCCGCCGAACTCAAGCTTAAGGTTCGGATAGTCGGCCTAATACCGTTAACGGAGAATTTGCCATCGGGAACGGCTACGAAACCCGGTGATCTTGTTGTTGCGATGAATGGAAAAACTATAATCGTCGACAATACGGACGCCGAGGGACGTCTCATTCTCGCAGACGCGCTCTGCTACGCTCAAACGTTCAAACCACGTTTTATTGTCGACGTAGCGACACTCACCGGTGCCATGTGCATTGCACTCGGCGATGCGGCGAGCGGTGCCTTTACCAATAACACCGACCTATGGAAAGTCCTTCGTAATGCTGGAACGATGACGGGCGATCGTGTCTGGAGATTGCCACTGTGGCAACATTACAACCATCAGATGACAAGTACGATTAATTCCGAGACTTAACGTTGTATTTTTTCTCCTCTTTTTCCATCTACCAGCCTATTGACATCAGGGTTGCGAAATTTGTAATGAAAAAGTAATGCATTATTGATTACCTTTTTTTAATGGATAATGAAAAAATATTTCATTACCCATTACATTACATTCGGTAATGTAAACAATTTCCGTAACTCATTACATTGGATTTTGTAAAATAAAAAATGTACATTTATCATTACATTATATTTTGTATTGTAAAAAAATGTCCATTACTCATTACATTGGAATTTGTAATGTGAAACATTTTCATTACAAAATGCAATGTAATGTGTGATGGGTAATGAAATTTTTTACATTACAACATTTAATGTAATGAGTAATGGAATTTTTTTACATTCCAAAATATAAGGTAGTGAGTAATGTAATTTGTTCGCATTACTAATGTAATGTGAACAATTTCCATTACTCCTTACCTTATATTTTGTAATGTAAAAAAATTCCATTTGCTCGTTACATTTTGTTATGTAAAGAAAATCCATTACTAATTGCATTACACTTTGTAATGTAAAATATTTCCATTACTCATTACATTGGACTCTGTAATGTAAAATAACTCCATTGTCCATTACATTGTAATGGGTAATGAAAATATTGCACATTACGAAATGTAATGTAATGAAGAATGGAAATATTTTTTAAATTACAAATTCCAATGTAATGAGTAATGCATTTTTTTTACATTACAAAATTCAATGTAATGAATAATGGCAACTGTTTGCATTACAAAATGTGAAGTAATGAGTAATGAAAACGCATTGCATTGCAAACGCAATGCATTACAAAAAGTAATGCATTATTTGCACCCCTGATTGACATACCAGGGTGCCATTTTTTTAAATAGCTTAAAGCTGCGTATCGACTTCGCGCGTCTTCCGCGCGCGTCATGTTCGTCTGCGGCAAATATATTAATTTGCCGCGCAAGCATTTTTCGGAAGGACTTTTGAGAGAGCGCGACAGCCACGCGCGACCACCGAACCAACTAATGCAATCAGTTCTCGATTAGCCAGAATGCAGTATGGTGTGAGATTGACGGGAGACATGAGATATGAAACCATTGACGACAGAATACTTCTAAGAATAAGGGTGACGACATTGGAATTTGAGCTCTTAAAATCATTAATTGAGCCAAGTAAGATGACAATTAACACTCAATTTTGAGTGTTTGCTACTCCACAAATAATCTTTGGCACCGTACATTCGGATTAAAAGTGACACTTTTCGTTATTCATAGTATGTCCCTAAAGACCGACCGAGATTGGCTCGCTCCGCGGCATGTTCGAACTGGCTCGCGCGGCAACACCGTATCCATTAAGCGCGCCTTCCGTGCGAGACACTGTTCGCGGGTTTGCCGCGCGTAGTCGATACACAGCTTTAGATTTTTCATTTTTCAACCCAATAGCAAAACCGGCTTAACGTTCTTAAGTGCTCAGTGCCCAGATCAATATCTTTGTACACGAACAGTACCACTGTACGATGGTGGAAATTACATTTTGCACAGAAAATCCAGAACCGTTCGGGTTTTATAAAATTGTGCATTTTATGCGTATTCATAAATGCGGTGAAAGCTTCAACTTGGTCAAATATTGGTATATTGGCCTGCATTTTTTTTTACATAAACTCTGTATGAAAATAGAGTATTTTGGATTAATGGTTTTCTAAAAAAATTGTAGAAATATAAAATTTGCATATTGCGTGGTTATTATTTTATTTCAATTTTCTTATGCAGAAGCAGCTATTGAGAAAACGACTCGCCCATGAGGGGGGTCGAAACTGTGAGAAAAATCAAACGATTTGAAAGAATTGTGCAAGTTTTCAATCGTCAGAATTTCCAACTGGGCAACAGCGATCAGGAAATTACCTCTCAATTTTCGAGTTTTATCAAATTAAAAATATCGCTGCAGACGAGGCATCTCTAGTACGAGAGATGTGGTCGCCTGTTGTCACGATTCAAATTTTCTCCTAAATAGTTAATATTTCAGGGGGGGGGGGGGGGGGCATATTTATACGCAGCTTTTTGATCAAGCGTTTCCGTGCCACAAGTCACCATAAATAGGCCTAATCGTGCTTAACACTATTTAGGAAAGAGCGATTGTAGGAAAAGCGAATGATTAATGAACGTTTTACATTTATTTGATTTAAAATGAATCGAGGATGCGTGCGGCCGTGTGGATGACAAGTTAATCGTTGAGGATTCGGCTTCGGTCTGGCCAATGAAGGTTTTCCATGGTCAGCGATGGAAATAAAAGATGTTTTCTTTACGTTTCGGCCCTCTGGTTCGGGTCCTCTTCAGAAGTTATATTTTTCTCGATGTTGTTGATATTTCAGGATTTTTGCACATATTTGGATGGTTATTTCGAAAAAAACATTATTTATAGAAGTAAATAATGTTTGGTGGGAAAATACTCAATCGATGGAAATATTATCGTTTATCGGCGATTTTTCTTGTCTATTGAGTTAGATCTTAAGAATTTGTTTTCCTTTCTAAAATAAGCAAAAACTCGAAATTTACAGTTCTTTTGTTACATGTTGGGTTGCGTGGTCAACGAAAGTTCGAGAGAAACTGATGTATATGTAGATATATGCAGATATAAATCTGTAGATATATGTTTGTTTCGAAATAACCTTCCAAATATGTGCAAAAATCCTGAAATGTCAAAAACATCGAGAAAAATATCACTTCTGAAGAGGGCCGAAACGTAAAGAAAACATCTTTTATTTCCATCGCTGACCTTGGAAAACCTTCATTGGCCAGACCGAAGCCGAATGCTCAACGATTAATTTATTTGATTTATGTTCGAGGTTTGATTCTTCAACAACCAATGAGTTTCCACTTACTTCATAAAGTGGCCGACGTTTGTACAATATAACACGAGAGGTTTTAAAAATGGCATTTATCGTAAAACTTCTCAGTATTCACGGAAGGTTTGTCGGCTTTGAGACAAAAGCAGGTATATTTGCCAATTATGTTTGCAATTACCACAATATATAACGCTCATATCTCAAAACAGTTGTGAAAAATGGTATTTTAGTTGTAGAAAAAACTTCGATATCACGATATCTGGTCGATGAAAACATTAGATCTCCTTTCCTCGTGTCCGGAAGGCTGATTTGTTAGTCGAATCTGTTCTTTTGTTAAGAATTCTCTGACCGAGAATTAATCTTTTTTTTTACGTTTTTTTTCCCAGGAAAAGTGAAGACAGCTGACTTAAACAATATAAGCGGGCACAAGAATGGCGGTTCCTGTACCGCGGCCGGTTTCCTCAAAGAGTTTGTGGGCACTGAAGCACCCTGGCTTCACCTTGATATCGCTGGAGTAATGAAATCGGAAAACGAGGATAGCGCAACCAATTATCTCTCTCCTGGAATGTCAGGACGGCCAACTCGTACGCTTATTCAATTGCTGCAAGACCAGCAAAGCTAAACGGTCGCCATTATTATTACGTTCCGTTGAACCGTCTCGGTACCTTCTTCAACGGTTATTCCCGACTAGCCAACACCAGCATATTTATATTGCGTACAGTGTACACAAGGAAAAGTGCTGAAAATCCGAGCAAGCTATTCCATTTTTTCCCCTCTAATGTATTAAGTTTTTTAACGTCTTTATACAGTGCACAGAAGATCTTTAAACTGTCGCATCGATGAAGATTTTCCTCTTTGTACAGCTGGGCTTTTCCAATAATGACTACTTCTACCAATATTGCAGATAAATCCAGTGATGGTCAATGGGCGTGAAACAAAAGCTTCTACTATCGTCGATATGGAATGTAAAAAAATAAGGCTAAATTTCGTTCAGAATGAGAGGAGCAGCGAGTCATACTTATAGCCTATCTGTGTAAAAATAGGTATAATCAGGGGGCAAATTATTGCTAATTGATAATAAGAATAATAACAGTCCATTTTATCGAAATGTAATAAACGCTTACATATATTCTAATTTGAGAACATGCTGAAATTTCGCCCAGTCCAACCATAAACCACCATAATCATAATTTTTTGCAATATGACTTAAACCCATACAAATTTACACTATTTGCTTGCGCGATTACAAGGATGAAAAAATAATCACAAATATTTGGAAAACTTGTCTCTTGTCCTAGAATGAAACCGTTTCGGAAGCTTTGTCGCTAAGTCTCCTCGACGCTTTATTTATGTACAGAATGCAGCGAGATATTACACTCTTAATCAGTTCCTGATTGTCTGGACAATATGAGGATAAAACGGTGCAAAAAAAACGACGACGGCTCCCGTGAGGAAGATACGTCGGCGGTCACTAACGTAAAAGAAATTCGTGCCTAAAAAGATTGTTCACTCCTCTTCGATATTCGAATTGCCAATGTCTGGAGTCGAAAGTGCTGATATACCCCGAATATTCTCCGATAGAAAAAATGTCTCTTACAAAAAACGAAACATTCGCTCGACCATTCCGACGATTCTTCTGATTATTCGCTTGATTGTTTCGATATTACGGACGCAGGGCAATAACAAAGGAAGACGAATATTGAGAAGGGTAATAAAGAGAAAAAGGCCGAAAAACAAGGGGGAAAGGAGGATAGAAATCAAAGAAAAGTATGTAAGACGGCGCGCGTAACGCCGCTACTCATTTTCAAATACTGTAGACTCGGCGTCTCGCAGAACGTTAACAGTTTGACCGAAAACGAAGACGGTAATTATGATCGAGCAATGCTTCTAGGCATGTTATTTAGCTTTTTTCGAAACAACCGAGAGCGGTAAACCGTTTTTTTTAACAACCATTAGGTTTTTAAAAAACGGTTCACCACTCTCGCACCTGTCTCGCTTGTTCTTACCGATGAAGAAGAGGAAGAAGAAGGAATGAAGAGGAAAAGAGAGATGCGTGAAGAAGAGTTGCCTTTTCGGCGATAAAAACGACGAAACGGAAAAGGGAGAAAAGATGAAGAAAAAATCAGCAGCCTTATTGAAAATAAAAATAAATCGTGCGGTTTATGTGCACGGTGGCGGTGGCTGCTGTTGTTGAGAGGGAAGGGGTGAGACGGCGGCCGCTGCGGCTGCAGCTGCTGCTGCAGCAGCGGCATAAGACGAAGGATCGGACGGATCGAGAATTGGCGACGGTGGTGGTAAACCACCACCGTTACCGCGACCTCTACCTCGACCTCTGCCACGACCGCGTCCGCGCCCCCTCCCCCTTCCGCGTCAACTTCGCCTCTCGGGCATTCCTATATTGCTCGTTGTCTTTTCCAAAAATGCCAACGGACCCTGCAGCGAGCCGCTGCCAACAGCGCCGACCGGAAATCCTGCTGCTCCTCTACCACCACCGGTAACGCCAACACCACCGCTCTGTCCCATGAACATTGCCTGCTGTCCGACACCCTGCAGACTCGACTGTTGTGGTGCTCCACCGGCCCCTTGCTGTACCTGCAACGTAAAGTCGATATGTCTGAGAAGTGATCTTTGCAGTTCGCTTTTTGCTTCTATGAAGAAACAATTTACTCGAAGCGAGAAAAAATCACGTGTTTCAGCAACATCTTTACTTTAGCTAGCTTTAGAACGGCTGTAAAGTCTCCTATTGCTCATGTTGACTGAAATACTTCCTGACAAGTTAGATTTTGCAGGTGCAAGCACATCTTTTGATGTAGAACTTCATTTAATTTCTCTAGGTAAATATTGCGCAGTGTTACTCTATGACCATGCTGATGGAACACTTCCAAATAATTACCGGCCTGCGAAACGAAAAATATTCGCAACCCTATTATCGAGGTTTTTAGTTCGCACTTTTTTTTATTTCAAACGTCGACATAGTATATTAGTTACATAGTGGCTCGATTATATAATTTTTCAAAAGTCATTGCCATTTAATAGAATCTAAATGATTTTGCCGTGCTCGCCGAGTCGAATTTAATTTATTGTCTCACAATACGTAATTCGTGCAGCGATTTGTCTAGTATTCCAAAACTGACATGTTTAACAAATATTCAAAAACTCATATAATTGCGCAATTTTTTAAAAAACTTTTCGTCTCATATTGTTGAGTCAATTAAATGGAAATTTACTGGCAATTAAGACTTGTTTTCACTTCCCAACATCGTTAAGTTTGAAACCGTTTAACTCGAACCAGTCTTAGGTTATTCGTTTTTTTCCTACATAAAATTGTCTACAATTTTTGTTATTGTAATACTGTTATCGCATGAGCTGCAAAGAAGAAAGGACGCAACTCTTCTAGAATTCGAAATAATTACAAGTGTTGGATTTACTTGCTTGAAATTTTAATTGCGCACGAAGCATACTATTTTTTTTTTGTATAGCTTGTTTGACGTTTTCAGTGTTCCGATTGGTGATAACTTTAAGAATCGCACAACGGTGAGAAATGTATTTTCATTGAACGGCGATATTAATTGGATGCCCATGTGAAAATTGATAACCTACAACATTAACAACTGTCATTCCCACTAGCAACCTCTTCCCCGCCCGTAATCATCTACGCTTTTTCTACAATTCCCAAAGTATAGAAACTTCATAGCTGATTTTTGTTCCAATGCCGTGATGGTATTCAAAACTCCTTCCAGCTTTAGAAGGAGTTTTGAGCGTTGCATTGCAAAGCAAGTACAAGAATGTCAGAAGTATAATCTGCCTCTTTTGCTCGTGATCTGGAGACACTTTACATTCATAATGAAACGGGGTTAATGAAAAGACAATAGGTTGCGAAAATCTCGGAGGGGAAACTTGGACAAGGTAGACGAACAAAGCACAATGATTCACCATGAAAAATACCTTTATTCTATAGACAATCTACGCGCAAGTCAATGGAATAAAAACGGGGGGGCATTTTAGGGAGCAAAATGAGTTTTTCCTCTACTTAGGTACCCGAGCACTGTCGGGACGAGAGTGATTAATAAATGGAGAGAAAAAAATCTATAACTACTTCAAGCAGTATGCAACTTAGGTAGAAATAATTCATCGCATTTAATAAAGCAATACTCGTCCCCTTTGTCCATACGTACTCGCCATGCACAGAATAAGATGAATAAGATCTACATAATCGAGTATGTGATAATAAACGAATGCCTACGTATACGAAGTATGTAAAGAACGACGACCGGTGAGAGAAACGAAAAAGGACGCGAACATTGTAGAGCTCACATGATATTCGTGTGATTAGTGGAGCTGGCTCAAGAGCAAGGAAGACGCCATTCAATTAAAAATCATTGCATCATAGAATTGTGACGAAAACATTAAGTTAACGTGACATAAAATGTCTCTCGAGTACATAAAAGGATTCAATTTTAAAAGTCGAGTTATAGCAAACTACGATGATTACAATACTATATGGAGAAATAAAAAGTTACAAGTTTCAAATAAATAAGGCACTATTTCAAATAAATATGCCAGCGTTTCCAACTTTTCGTAATCATCTTTCAAGAATAGTTGTTATTTGCACAGGCACAAAGATCTGGTTCCGGTGATCCCACAAAGCACCAAAAATTATTGCCCGATAATGATGTATTGAAAGAATGCTAGAATAGTGGTTTTAGACAGAGTACGACTGGCATGTCGGAAAAATAAAACCCCCTATAATAGAATACAAATACAGATATTGAATTGTTAGACCCTTGTACCATACGATAATAATTATCATACGATTTGAAAAGCAAATGCACAAAATGATGCATTGGCAGTGGACACGGTTTCACAGGCATGTTCATCATTCTGATATTTGTCATTGCATACGTCGTGTCTTCTTCGTTTTCATTTTATTGTCTACCATCAACTTCGTGAAGGGCTTTTTGTCATTTTTTAGCTAGGCTTTTGCTTCACTTTTTACTAGTTTTGGGATATTTCGTTTTTTTTCTGCTTTTTCTTGTTCAATACATCGTACATATGAAATTTTAATCCTGTTGGCTTAAAAAGAAAGAACATAAAAACCTATAGCGTCGAATAATTTTTTGGCTTGGAATTTACAATGCCCAACATATTAGTATGTGGCACTGACTTGTTGCAAGGTTTTCCGAAATATTTAAAAACTAATCTGTCGGTTCGTACAGCGGACAATTAATTGATAACACCAGTGATCCAACGGCCTAGCAATGGTTTCTCTTTTCATCTGAAGACTATAAAAAAAAACAAGAAACGCGATTTTTCACAGGTTTCAAGGAGTACTCCGATCATGGTTGATTTTCCCTACAACAATATACATTTTTCTCAAGATGCTTCTTTTCAGCATGCACATTCATATTCGAGCTTTTCAAATATTTCGAAAGATAACCGAAGGTAAAATACAGTGGCTACCACGTATTCCAACATACTAAACATTATCAATACGCACAAGGAAAAAAAAATAATGAATTGAAAGCATTGCGAAAAAAGGTTGTGAGGTAAATTGACTTGTCCTCGAACGAGAAATTTCATAGAGAGTGTCTCTTCTTAAGCACAGGTAAATGAAATAACAATCTTCTTTAAAAGAATTCTTTGAATTCCCTTGGTGTTATCTCCGAGGCCGACCTCCTACAAACTGTATACTATACGCCTATATTGGCATATAATAACTTGATCCACAATCGAAACAATGCAAATCTTGTAGCCCATGTACCCATGATGCTTCATTTTTCAAGGTTTCTTTTTCATTACTTAAATACCTGTTGTTGGTGAAGCTGTTGCTGCTGCAATTGATGTTGCTGTAACTGTTGCAATTGTTGCTGCTGTTGTTGAAGCTGTTGCTGGTGTTGCAGCATCTGCTGTTGTGGAGTCTGTGGTTGCTGAAGTCCAGAACCGCCAGCACCGTTAGCTCCCGGTTGACCCTGATTACTCTGACTACCATTTGCTAATCCTGAAATAATCATAAAAACCATGCGGTGGTGGACACTTTTGTTTTAATTTAGAAAACATTGAGATAGGCCCGTTTTTTTCTTTCTTTCAGAATATTAAGTCGAAATGCTTTAGTCGCTTATAAATTTCGTATGATTACATTTTGTCAGCATAGCGCATAGCCGTGCACGTTGGAATAACATTTACACTTTATTAATAATGCGATGATCGGTGCAATGCTATTTTTGCTTTGCCCCTTTTTGTTTTTTAAAGACAAAATTACCATTCGGAGCTGGTCCCTGTGCCGGCGATTGAGCCCATCCCTGTAGATCAGCGAGCAAATTCTGCCAGACGGCAATTTTGTCATAATGCCTTTTAATGAGATCATCCTTGCGAGTAAGTTCTAGCTTAAGATCATTTATGTCTTCTTTGACAACCAGTTCTGGCTTGAGAGCAGACAGTAGAAATCTTTTTTGAAGAAAAAATGCTTCCATTTGTCTGGCAAGGTCTATAAATCTTAGAGTGACTTGTTCTATCTCTCCTTTGGCCTCTTCCTTGTCTATAGATAAGCCTCCGCCTATGCTGTTGTTGCCCAGACCTTCTTCCTTCGTAAGGATGTTGAGACATTGCTGTACGGATGTTGGAACACAAACGCACGTTTTTGAAATTACTCAGGTTGATAGGAACATTCGGAATATACAAGGATTGTAAAAATATACTTGAAAGGCTTCTTCGAATTCATCCACCAAATTCCCATTACCATTGGTAGGCGTTGCCATCATACGAAAACTACGACAAACCTTATTCGATTTTGTCCCTTTAACTTATCTACAACAATTTTTTACGACAGCATAGAGCACTCGGGCCTTTGCGATTGTTTCCAAAAAACTTATGCATAAACTTTGTGTTTCTCCATGATCTTTGAGGTTATGTTTCTTGCCGTGACGCTCGGGACAAACAAAATGTCAATCAATCAAACAACGAAGTCAGATTTCGTTGCTACTGAATTAACTTATCTTTGCTCAGCTACGTCTGTGGTAACGTAAAAATAACGAGTATTTTCCAATTCGGTACCCTTCACGGAGACAATTATTATTTTTCTATCCTGTATCGACGTTTTCTTATTCGCGCTCTGTCACGCTCACGGTCTTACATACAGGTCTTGCAACGAAGCTAAATTTTCGTGGTGGGGGTAGGCACTCTTATATGTTTTAATTTTCGATTCACTAGGCGCCGCTACGCGTCGCTACTAGCGAGGGGAAGTAGTTTCCCCCTTACCTCTTACCGGCGAATGAGCCAAAGGTGTTTACGTCACGCAGCCAACGGCGCATGCGTTGCGGTCAGGAGGGAAAAGGACACAAGAGCTATTTCTCTCTTCGTCGCACCACTACTTCCCCTTGCCGTCACGCACCAAGCGGCAGAAATCGGAATGAAAAGCAAAACATCTAAAGGTGCCTACCCCCACTACCGCCGTTGTCAGACCTGTATGTAAGACCGTGTCTAAGACAGATCACAGATGATGTACCTAACCCTCATTAGTGTTAAGGGATAACACCACTCTAGGACTTTGGAAAGACGTTTTCTTTCCTAAAAATACTTTGGTGTCATAAAAACAATATGCAATTGGTCCTGTAGCAAATTTTTTTATTTAAAGGTTCAATTATCGATTTGGCCGCAGCGCCTTGCACCGCGCGCTGAGTTGCTCGTACAACTTTAAACGCGTTTTTCTCGAAACCACTTTTTTCGATCTCGGAAGACGGATCACTCGACCACCTTTGCATGCATCGATTTTGATAGCACTTATTTCGATCTCGGAAGACGGATTACTCGACCACCTTTGCATGCATCGATTTCGAGGTTGAAATTTTGATGGCAGCTTCACAATTATATTCTTTATGGGAGTACGTACCCGTTTTTTTTAATTAAATGTAAACTTCTTTTTATAAACAATTTACTGCTTTTTTGGCAAAACATCGATTTATTTCCTTCAAAATGCGCTGTTTTTGCAAATCTGAAAGCAAATTTCTAGGTAGTCTCATAGCTAGAAATATATAAATTATCATTTTTGTTGGTTTTTATTTCAGGTCTTATATTTTACGAGAAAACCGTTCTCCCGTGAAGCTATATGTAAAAAAAACACGTTTTTCTAGATGGGCTGTATCGCCGCCATTTTGAGTTTGAGATCGTTTCTCGCTTTTGCGTTTTTTTTTCCGAACCGTCATGAGGAAATTTGAATCGCCGGATATTTCGACGTTTGATGTCACGATCGGTCTGTCGTGAGGTTAGAAACTCATCCGATCACTTTCACCTCGTTGACCAATATATTACTATATATGTCGGTCGCGCTGCACCCCAGCGCCATCACTTCGGGACATTTTCGGGGACGCTTTTTTCAGCGCCTTTGCATTGCCGCTGAACCTCCTGGTATCTAGGCTCCATGCTTCATTCAATCGCACTCGCCAAGTCGCCACGCTCGCCACTTCGGGTTCTTCCGTAATGCCGTACACCCTGGAGGTCCATCATTTCACGAACGTCACCGAGCGTCGTAATGGCAGTACAAAAAGTACTGTAATGAAACACCGAAATAAACCATTGAACTGAGAAGCTGATTTCATTTTTTTTTGCTTTTTTCCGACGCAAATAATCATTTGAAAACAAAAGACATCGAAAATGGGTAGGCGTTCGATAAATACCACTAAAAGTGGCAAATACATGAATCCTACGGATCAAGCGCGTAAGTTTTGCCTATCATAACCAAGAAATTAAGACGCGCTTCGTTTGGATACTTATATGTTTTGAAAGTTCATTCTTGGAGTATTCAAGAGAAATATTGGTTCTTTTAAACAGGTAAAGAAGCACGTAAGAAGGAATTGAAGAAAAACAAAAAACAGAGGCAACTCGTTCGCGCAGCTGTTCTCAAGGGAAAGGATCCACTGCAGATTATCGAAGAAATGGAAAAAATAGATCAAATGGGTGAAATTTTGTTTTACGCTTTATTTTCCATAAACATATTCCCATTAGATGCAAGATGGCCTAAATTTCCTAGAAATCGTACATTGTTAATTAATATGCTATGCCTACATAAAGATCATCATAACATTTAAAATAGTTATTTATCCACCGACACTGGTGGATGGACAGACGGGCTTCGGCCCTGGCGGTACATAGAGTTAAGCAGTGTTGTGCATGGCTGAGACTCGGAGCGGTGGCCCATCAGAGGCAAGCCAACACCGCTGAGACCTCGGCTGCGGAACTTGAGTTGAAGTATGTGCACCGGACAATCAGAAGAACATGGGGGAACATTGTCTATACCGGTACAGGGTTTCCGCAGTTTCCCTGTACACTCGACAAATGCAATATATTGTAGCGTAAAAGGATGTAGATGCAGCAGAAGATTAGCAGTTAGATTAGCTAAGTGTGAGTAGGGAGCGATGGGATATACCTTGGAACTCAGGGATTCATTGAGACATAAATAAATAAAAATCAATATTCATTTGCAATTCACCATAACTATTATTACGAGTAGTATGGGTATTGAATTCCTTTGCCTCCTTGTTATACTTGGGTTTTCAATGTAATTTGATTTGAAATAATACTTTAGACTTTGAATGAGCCAATGGAAATAGTTTGCATCTTCAAAAAACTATTTTTATGTTGTCTTAGTTTGAAAAAAACGATTGGAGTAGCTAGGAGTGGGCAGGGGTGACCATGCCCCTTGGACCCCCAGAAATCCGGATGATTCACAAAAAAACCGATCCAAAATAATTGAATTCAAGTAATCGATTAGTTTTATTTGTTTCACCCAGGCAAGCATGAAGAAATAACTAAATAGAACTTGAACTACTTCCTTCATCATAGTTTTTTAGTTTGTATAAATAATAGCTATTTCATTATGTAAATTGAATAGATATTCAAATTTCCCAAATAAGTTAACCGTGGGAAATGGCAATACGATAAATTTGCCGTCCGAAACAATCACAATTATTCCGAATTATCAACATTCACTACCAAGTAACAATAGATAATAACATTGTAAATCTAAGACGCCGATTTGTAACCTACCGTTGGCTCGTGGAAATTGAATATGAAGAACGAAGAGGATTTCATCGATAAATATTTAAAAATCGCAACGATTGATACATCAGCTTTAGAAGCTGAAGCGATGTACATGAAAAGCATGCTTTCATTTAAAAATTGTGAAATAAATACGAAATATTTGAGAAAGAATATTTAAAAGGAATATGCTCTAACTTATATAAACTGTTCCAAGCAGCAATGGTACTACCACACAGTTGATTTTAATTCTATTGTTGAAGATAAATATATTTTTTCCATAGTTTCAACATGTATTTTCGTATTCTTGTGATTACTTCATACATGTTTCAGTATGCGCTTTACAGTTGTTTTCAAATTCCTAGAGATCCCTCGCTCCTGTGCATCTGTGCTGTCTCCTGCCCCAGTACTGAATTGATTTGCCCAAAAGCACAGGGATACTGCAAAAAACCTGTATTCGTACGTGCAGCAATGTTTCATCGAGTTGCTATTGCCTTAATATCATAATCTCAGTGAAGCTGCCCTCGAATCAGTACTCGCCGCTTAAGACAGTGCAGGCCGAAAAGTCATCTGCCCAAGTGGTGACTCAGTCAAATGTTTGTTCATTTGGAAAACAATTGAAGCAAGGAGTTTGATTCGCATATACTGTTCTTTGTAGCACCATTTAATAATTAGACTTTTAACTTTTTGCCCTTCTCTTGGAAATGTTTCTCAACAGAGTACAATGTCATGCAACCTCCACCTTTGAACGAAAAAGTTCTCAAGGATAAAAGAAAGAAGCTGAAGGAGACTCTAGATCGCGTGTTAAAAATGTATGTAAGTATATCAATTTTCTTGATAACATTAAAACCCCGATAATTGGTAAGATGGAACTAGTTAATGTCCTCTGGACTAGTCAATGTCACTTGCCGTATTTTAACCTAGCGCAATGTTACTATTACAGGCAAAAGATGATCAGGAGAAATGGGCTGAACTCAAGGAGCAATTGATTCAGTACGAGAGAAGAAGAATAGATCTTGTATCGTACTTTGAAGCTGTGAGGCACGCCCAACAAGTTCAAGTAGACGAAATTCCACTGCCTTCAACCGGCAACGATATAACGCGGGTAATTCCGGGTAAGAACGTTACGCTCGGTCGCATTCTACCAATTATGCCGCAGAAAAAAAATCGGCCATTTTTGAATTGTAATTAACAACTTGAGAAAATCGAAGGAAACCTATGTTATCTATTTGCTCCGTCCAAGTTGTGAAGATTTTTCGCGTAAAAAATAAGCCGGATAACCGGTGCCATGGTCTAGTGGTTAGCGTGCTCGCCACTAAACTAGCGGACCGGGAGGTCCCGGGTTCGAATCCCAGTCGCATACATTTCCTCGTGAAATATTTTTCTTCGGCATTTCGTGGCAAAATAAGACTAGTTCCACGACTGGGGGGCGAACTCGATGACCGGCTGTATTGGTGTAGGTTTTCCGCAGTTTCCCTATACCCATGATAGAAATGTCATGATGAATATAATACAGAGGGGGAAGTCGGCTGCGGCCGCAAGAGGGGGGAACAGGGAGAAAGATGGAGAAAAAAGGAGTGAACAGTAGAGGAAAGAAACGGGCACAATGAAGGGAAAGAATAGGTAACAAACGCGAAAAGCGTGTTCCTTGGGAAGAAATAAAAATAAAATAAATAAGCCGGATATTATTAATACGCTCATTTTTTTTTCTCCAGGATCTTTGACGTCGCAAATCCCCCTTCCGGACATGCCGCAACCACCGGCGCATATATTTCCTCCACATCCTCACTACATAACACAGCATCACCCGTTAATGAACATACCGATACCGCCAAGTATATTGAAAAAGACTAGTGCTTATACCGGTCCATCAAGCGTTCCAACACTGGCCCCAAACAAAGAACCTCCGGGAGTTCCACCTTTCCCACCACCAGATCTGACCAGCGAGGACGACGAAGCACAGGAAAAGGTAAGGATTGTTCTACTACGGCATATGTTGTATGCCCTTCGAATAAACATGCCGGATTTTTTTCCTTCCTTTCATCTCATCCATTGTTTTTCTTAGTCGCAGGAATCGGGCCACAAATCTCGAACTATACGATTTGCAGACGATAAGGAGGAAAATAAGCAGGGCCCTGGGAGCAAGGACAAGTCGGACAAGGAGAAGGAAAAGGAAAAGGAACGTGAGATCGTTAAGGTCAAGCCTACGACGTTACAGCAGAAGATGTTGGCAATGGCAGGACAGGATATCGACCAGTTTATGCGGGAAATGGAGGTTGTGCATAAGAAACGCGAGACCGAAAGAGCGCAAGACTTGAGCGCCAGACTCTCGCTTCTCGACGCTGAAACGGAGGTAAAATCGAGCAAGGGCAGTTCGAAGAAATCCGACAGCGAGAATATCGAGCCACCGGGTTCTACGGAATATTCCTTAAGCCGTGTACAAAATTCATCTCATACACATCAACAACAGCAGCAGCAGCAACAACAGCAACAACAACAACAGCAGCAACAACAACAACAACAACAACAACAACAACAACATCAACAGCAGCAACACACGATGCCACCAATGGGAATGCCTCCTCCCCCCTTGCTCTACAGACCTCCGCCTCCCCCGATGCACCTCAGAATGCCTCCACCGCCTCCGCCACGCATAGGATTAAGACTTCCGCCCGGACCACCTCCCGGTATGCCTCGAATGCTGAGGCCAGGGCCGCCCTCTATGCCGCGAATGCCACCTCCTCAAATGCAGATACCAAATCTCGGTGTTATGCCGAACATGACGAACTCGCAGATGCAGATACAATCCTCGAGCTCGCAGCCCAAAACGCCCAATGTACTGTCGGCAGCGCCACAATTGATCAATCACAAGGACAAGGATGGCAAGAGCACGACGACCATTGAGGCGAAACCACAGATAAGAAACCTCGCTGCCGACGTCACGAGATTCTTGCCAACGTCGCTCAGAGTGAAACGAGACGACAGACGAAAAGTCAGTAGCGCACCGAGAATCGTCGAGAGGACCAGCGAGACGCAACCGATTCGAGCGAATCAACACAAAACGAAAGACGATGCTTACATGCAATTCATGCAAGAAATGGAGGAATTATTGTGAATTATTCGATATTCGTCGTTATTGTTGGATTCGTCGTTTGTCCAATGATTGATTATCGAGAAACATAGAATTAAATTATCGTGAATTGTGCTTTAAACTGCATTAAAAGTTCACTATACGAGTGTCAATTTTCGTCACGCATTAAAAACTTTCCCCATTTAATTCTTATTTGTAATTGTTTTTAAGTAATAATGGCGTCTTTAAGGGCGCTCGGCAAGTCCAGCCGAGCGCAAAATTGGCGTTTTTGAGGAATTTTTCAAGAGCGCCAATCGTAACAAATCCAGAAGTATCCGAATCCATCACACATCATTTATTGGTAGTTTGGCTACATGGAAGTTTTTGTTTATTTATAAACAAATGGTTCATGTTAATGTACGTTGTGCAGGCCTCTGTCAAAAATAAACGTTGCTGTGGTCTGCATAATAACTGTTTTATGGGTTGATTGATCGAAAAGATCCAAGATTCTGGTAAGGTAATGTAGCTGTAGTCTATCGGACAAAACCTTCGAATTTCGAAAGAAAACAGCACTTTATATTTCCATGTCAGAACATTTTTTTCGGGCAAAGTTTCTCTAGTTCTAGATTTTTTTTAAACATTTCTCAACCAACTGTAAAGGATATATGTTCAAAGTTTAGAAGAAAACTGGATTAACAAATATTACAAACTGTTTCAGCTTATCGTATTCAGCGTCTCGAAAAATGTAGTTTTGACAAATACGGGTTTAAGCCTACCCGTCTTCGTGACACCCCTTTCGGGTTAGCAGCTGTATTTATCCTCGTAACTCCGTTCCTAATTGAGATTTTAGAATATATATTTTCTTCAAAACTCGTGAAAGAATTGACAATAATCATCATAAACGAAAAAGGGATTTTTCGAAAATTATGGAGCTATGTAACCTCATGATACGGGACTTTTCATTCATTCTTAAGGGATTATGCCCAGTGACGTAGTGAGTATACGGCGGCACCGGCGATCCGCCGGGGGCACCAAGGGGAAGCGGGCACCAACATTTTCAAATAATGAACCGATTTGTTGGCATTTTTTATCAAAATAATGGATGGATATGGCGAGACCACAAAATGTTGAACGAAAGACCATAGAAATTACCAACATGCTTTTATAACAAAAGGAGTCTTCGTCGATTTCTATCGAACAAAAATTGAATAAACAATAAAATAGTTGTACTTAAAAAGTTAGTTCATATGCACCCAAGAAAAAGTAATAAGCTTAATATTGTTTCTTCGCATTTCGCCTCTTGTTAGTTACAACAGTATAAGTTACCTATGTTTATATTTTTATTTTTTCCCTTCTGGACAATATTTGGATTTACGTCGGCAAGTTTAAAAAACATTTTAAATAAAAGCTTTGCCGAGCTTTTACGGCACGGTCGAACGGTCCAGGAGAGCAGTAAAATATCATTTTTCTATCGAAACAATAAGATTCATAAATCATAATATGCCCAGCAAGTAAATCGCTATTATGCGGTGGTTGGTCGGTATTTTCAAATGATTTTTTTTGCTTTACCTATTTTTTTATAGAGTGTATTTTTGTAACATCAAAAGGATAAATTACTGAACTTTTTCTGTCAGAGGGCTAAATAAGTGTTTACTTCTGTTTTATTGTGCGTGGTGACCCGACGTGCTCTATTTGTATATATTAGTATTTCTAACTTTGGCTACGTGATTATGGACTAAACTCATTACGTGCAGTTTGTGAACTTTTTCGTGTTTTCACCAAATTATTATATTTCGGTAAATAACTTGATTATTTTTATTTATTCAGTTAATTTTATAATTAAATCGTATGATGTAATGTTACATTTGCCCGTTAGTATTCTTATTAATAGTTTACGTTTTCACGAAAAAAAACAACGAAATATTATTGATATCAACACTGCAAAGGACCTTCGCAAAAATTACGGTTTTCTATCATTTTATTTCAAGATTGATCTGTAATCATACTTTTGATACATTTTTCATTACCCGAGTTATTACCATAGATCGGAGTAGGCATCGGAACTGTTTTTGGTAGGTAGATACTTGCAATATGAGATGATAGTATGGACACGATATTTAAAAAATCATAATAAGCAAGGGAGTAAGACATCTTTTTATTTGAGGCAATTGGTTGTTGCAAAGAGCGCGTGCGACGGTACGCATCGTCATGTCATTGACGTCACAAAATAAAAAATAACAAACTTATTGTGTGCTAAAAACAAAGCTTTCAAGAACAAGGCTTGCCTCGACATGCAGCAATAAACAACCTAGTTTACTAAAATTTATTTTTGTAAGAACATTTTTAACGGATATTGATTATTATTAATAAATGTTACGGCTTATTTTCTAAAATCAAAGGATTTCCACAATGAAGAACTTGAATTTCCGATTGTATTCTTTCGTGTAATAATACTTAATTTGTATGTATTATACCTTGTAAAAACTTCGAATTTCACTAATTATTCGAAATTACTGTAGGAATCAGTTTTTTAGAAGCCAATATTTTACTCAACTTTTTAATCAATTTTCATTATGTGGATTTTTGGATTTTCAAGTGGAATGTTTCCGATTGAAAAAAAAAACGGTTTCTCTACAAAACGTTTTTTTTTTTTTTTTAATAAGTAGGTATTCAATTCAATTTGAGGACCTCCGACGACTACCATAGAATTAACTTTGACTACTTTGAAGAGTGGGATGACTGATAAAAACGTCCATGCTGTACAAAATCATTAATTGCGTGAACGGAATGTAACTGAAATCTTTTTTCTTTAAGTTGGCATGACTGATGAACTCCCTGACTTCCCGGGCAACTCTCTCGGAGGGTTCAGACTGGAAAAAAATAACCCTCGCTTTGGAGGGTTCAGAACCCTCGGCGTCATTTGCGGTTTAGGGTTGCTGAACCCTCCAAACGGAGGGTTCCTGGACTGCTCTGTGCTGCCCCGTTCGAGGGTTGCTGAAACCTCCAAAAGGAGGGTCCCTGGACTGCTCTGTGCTGCCCCGTTTGAGGGTTGCTGAACCCTCCAAACGGAGGGTTTCTGGACTGCTCTGTGCTGCCCCGTTCGAGGGTTGTTGAACCCTCGAAATGGAAGGTTCCTGGACTACTCTGTGCTGCCTCGTCGACGGTTGCTGAACCCTCCGACCGGAGGGTTCTCGGACCGCTCTGTGGTGCCTCGTTCGAGGGTTGCTGAACCCGGACTTGTCGCTTCTCGACAATGCGTAGCGCTTTTCTCTTAACTGAAATTGAATGCAGTTCCTCCAAACTACATTCAATTTCATATTAGAGAGAAGCTCTCCGCATTGTCATGAAAATAGTTGGAAAAATCATAATCTTTTATTGCATGTAATAATTACAAACATTTTTACAATATCGCGATAAACATATCGGAATTCATGTTCCATAAATTAAATTGCCATTTGTAATCACATTTTTTTACATAAAATTATAAAAATTCATTACATCCCTGATGGAAATCCGCTTATTGGAATTCGACAAATAATGTTGAAATCTGTTAAAAAATGTCAGAAACTGTGAAAATGAATAGATTCTAACATAATTTGATGGAATCGTACATATTTTGATAGATTCTGTCGGAAATAATCTATGAAAATCGGACAGAACCTCACATATTATGTTAACTTTACGGAATGTTATAAAATCACAGAATTCGATACTTTCTGTCATCTTTTTGTCAAAAAATGTCATCTTTTAACAAAAAATGATAAAATTAATTTTCCATGTTTTGACATATTGTTGCATCGAAAAGAATGACAGAAAATGACAAAAAATGACAGAAAACGATAATTTTTATCATAATTTGTTGTCACATTTTTGTTGAATTCTGACAGATTTCAGCTGTCATTAAATTACAGAATTTGATACTTTCTGTCATCTTTATGTCGGAAAATGTCATCTTTTAACAAAAAATGATAAATCAGTTTTCCATTTTTCGACATATTGTTGCATCGAAAAAAATGACAGAAAATGTCAAAAAATGATAGAAAACGATAACTTTTATCATAATTTGTTGTCACATTTTTATTGATTTTTGACAGATTTCAGCTGTCATTAAATCACAGAATTTGATACTTTCTGTCATCATTGTGTCGGAAAATGTCATCTTTTAACAAAAAATGTTAAATCAGTTTTCCATTCAGAATTCCATCAAATATTGACGAATTCTGACAATTTACTATCAGAATCGATAATTAAATGTCAAAATTCATCAGAATATATCATATATTTATAATGCAAAATGTCAAAAGTTAACAAGTTCGGTCATTATATGACAAAAAATAAAAAAGAATGATATAATTTGACAGATTCGGTCATAATATTTCATAAATGTTAAAGAATTCCATTTCATTCCATTAAATAATGACATTCAATGACGAAAATCTCACAAAAAATAAGAAAGAATGATATAATTTGACATATTCGGTCATAATATTTTATAAATGTTGAAGAATTCCATTATTTTCCATAAAAAAATGACATTTAATGACGAAAATCTCACAAAAAAAAAGAAAGAATGGTAGAATTCGACAGATTCGGTCATAATATTTCATGAATGTTGAAGAATTCCATTTTATTCCATCAAAAAATGACATTAAATGACGAAAATCTCACATAAAATGGAAAACTCTTACAACATTATATGACATATTATGTAAGATTCTGACAGAAATTACTGAATTATAACATTACTTTTCTGATAAAATATGACAGATTCTGTAAAGCATGTTCCAATTTCCGGTCAGAAATCATGAACTTCTCACAGAAAATGTAAAATCTCGAAATAATATGACAGATTCTGGCGTATAAATGACATATTCTGACATTATTTCTCATTGAAAGTTGACGGAATATTATCAAATCTGATATTTTTTGTTAAAATCTGACGAATTCCAATAAGCGGATTTCCATCAGGGATAACGTACGTAACGGCGTTGATGCTGCGTAAAGTTCAGCACAAAAGTTTCTTTACAACGTAAAATAAATTTTTTTTTTTTAAATTGTATCTGCTACGGCGAACGCTGCGCCAATTTTAGCTTCCATGTACAGGGATTTTCCCCCTTTTTACATTCCCCACCATTTTCTCCAATCCACATCCCTAATCGGTCCCCACCTTGCGGCCGCAGCCGACTTCCCCCTCTGTATCGCATTCACCATGACGTTTTTTTTTTGTTTTTTTTTGTTTTTTTTTTGTTTTTTTTTTGTCATGGGTATAGGGAAACTGCGGAAAACCTATACCAATACAGCCGGTCACGAGTTCGCTTCCCAGCCTCGGAGCTAGTCGCGTTTCGTCGAGAAAATAGCTCACAGGCTACAGCCATACACATCCGACACACACACGTACCGGTCCGTGTGCGCGGCGTCTGTGTAGAGCTGGAGCTACGTCACGCCTGTGTTTTTATTTCTCGCCGAAACTACGAGACGGTGATTCGAACCCGCGACCTCCCGATGTGTTGATTTCAGAGGCAGGTACGCTAACCACTAGACCAACACATCGGTTCTTACAACGTAAAATACTGATAGGTATAATCGATAGTATATTTTATCATTAAAAAATGTAACGCTTCACGGTTGACGCCTGTGTTTCACGTTTAATCGTTCTTTTTCAATCAGTTTTCCAAACGTTGGTCATTTTTACACCATAAATTTCATTGTTCACTACTATCATTGTGTATCAAACGGAATATGTGTTCCGCTTCGCAATAAATACCGGTACTTTCCATATATGTTACGAATGCCCCATATATGGTCGTGTTTTCATCATTTACGGACCCAATAATTGCGTCAATTTTTGCAAAAAGTTCCCCTTTCGTAAATATGTATTTGTCGCAACTTCGCGCGTTACCGGTATCACCTTCGTCGCAAACGTAAGTAACGCCTCTAATATTTGCTTGTTTGTAAATATTCAATTCGCCGCTGCACCTTTGGTCTTCATTTTGCTAAAGGGTAACTTCCGCAGCGAAAGGTTCGCGAACAACACGATGGCCTAATCCTTCGAAGTCGGCGCTATTCCAATATTCGTCGTAATGCGTTTTTTTTCCATAAACCCATATTCAAAAATTCGTTCATCATTTCTTGAACCTCATGGTGCAAGTTCGCTTCGTTTTTGATGTTGCGGATGTAATCGTTAAGTATAGTAATTCATTATTTGCACTTGACGACTGTTCGGGCTTTTCAAGGATAACAACATTTGACGGTTATAACCCTCGTATATAAAGGCCGTATGAGTCCACAGAGGGCCCCAATTAATAACGCAATCGGGAACTTGTCTGAGTACGTGCAAATTGTACGTCATATTGTGCAGTCCCATTAATTGTTGGTAGTCTTCAACAAAAAATTCTATGAGCAATCGAGCCCTTCGAATCTTTTGCGTATCAATACATTTATTATTCAGAATATGCGCCACTTCCGATAGGCGGCAAAACAATTTAAAATATTCGTCTGGGATAACATCTTTCAGGCACGGTAAGCAGTAGTATATAATCCAATTTCGCCACTCATTCGCCTTCCATACGTTACAATTATCAATGCCTCGTGGTTTCCTTGCTATTCTACTGGGCGCACGTATTCTCGTCAGTCGCTGGGTTATAAGGCTTTCCAGACTCTTCTTACTGCGAATGTACCACGGATCAGTTGTCTTTGCATTGAGCAGCATTTGCGTCAATGTCTTTCCTACCCCGAGCCACATGTTGTACATGGAATCAATGACAACCCCTTCATGAAGATCGAATTCAGGAATGTATCTCAGTATGCTGTTTCCAATGAATCCCCGTACCCTACTATTACTGTTCATCGCTATTTCCATATCATTACGCATATCTTCGTCCGTACGATGTTGGAATCCGATAGTCGGGTATACCCAATCTAGACTAGTGATTCTACACCTTTGTCCTTTCATATAAAATATGTGACACCCATACCTGCCGTTGAATCTTGTTACGTTCAGAACACTTGCTCGCGCTAAGGAATCGACACAGCTGATAATTGTGATGAATTTACTGCGCACGGTATCCCTTCCATGAACAAACCATGAAGCTGTTCGACAACGGGTCTCATTAACGTGTTTAAATCCGGATGTTTTCTATCCACCCAAATTCCTGCTAAAATCATGAAACGTTTTCGTGCATGTGGCGGTAGCTCGTTAATAGTTAGTAATATCGGCCAGGCACTCAAACCCGATGATTTCGCTACCTGGCACCCATCTGTATTCAGGGTAAATGAGAAATTCCACTCCTTAGATAAAAAACGTCCCGGTTTCTGCAAGTTTTTATATGCCATGCCGTCGTAAATATCCTCCATGTCATAACCATTTGATCTTTTCCGATTGTGCAGATATCTAAGAAGCTTTATGAAATCCGGTATCGATAACATTTTTTTTCATTTGTTCAATCAAATTTAACGTTATGAAGAATCCTACCGTTTTCAATGGTTTTCCCGGTCCTGAGATTTCACAGTAACAATCTCTAATCGGCAACTTTCCTGTTCCGATAACGCTTACAAGGAAACGTTGCGAGGTCGATGTCTCCGATTTCGATGAAATTTGGCATGCTTGTAGAATGGGTAAAAATGGGCGATACGTAATTTTTTTATATCGGCGGAACCCGATTTTTAAGGGTTGAAAAGCACCCTTGAAAATTAGGATGTTTTTCGTTTTTCGTCGATAACGTTTTAACGGTACGAGATATGAAAAAACTTCAAATTGCAACAATGTTTATTTTTTCGTGTACTATACACTGGAGATGAGAACGATGCAGATAGCAACAAATTTCATATTGTTTATTGCAAAAATGCAATTTTTTTCAACCGTATCTCCGAGAATTTTTTATCGATTGGCATGTAAATTTGCATACATGTAGAGAATGAAAAGGTGCGGATACGGATTTTTTCTTTTTCCAATATCTTAAAATTAAGGGGTTGACACTGCCCGTCGATTTTTTTTGCCGAGAGCATCGTATAATCAGCTAGCTTTTTGGCATTTCGGTCTAAATTCACATCGATATATGTTCGTGTTATAACGCAATTGCATATCTACAACATTCCAGCCCTCCCCCGCCCCCAATGGTCCTCCTCTCGAAAGGCAAACGTTCAAAGTTCTTACCGTGCGGCATGGACGAAAATTTGTATAAATAAAAATGGGTTACAAAGAAAGTACAATCAGTCAAAATAGTCGATACAATTTTTCTCATTTTCGAAATAAAAATAAAGGTTGAAAGGAAAGAATGTTGTATTCTTCGACTACCAGACGTTCATGATGATAATGTTGAGTACAGCAACAAATGGCGTGTTCTTTATTGCAATAATTCGAGCATTACTTGTGAAAAATCACTCTTCAGTTTCCCACTCATATGGGCAGAGGCTCGCAATCACGCACTGACTTCGTGCTTAGGAAAGCAACTGGATTACAATTGAATATTTACGAAGAAATTCCATTCCGCTGACTGTATCGAAGGCATTACCTGCAGAGATTACAGCGTGTTTGGGTTATCGCTGCAACTCATGAACAGAATGATGCAAACATTTTTATCAGCTTATAACGCAGCATAATTTAATCTTTATCTTCAGCTTTAATTTCACAAACAGCAGAACCAATGAACGAAAGAAATAAATCTTCGCAAAGAGCGACTACGGGGCAAAGAGCGGCTCTCATGATAACCTTGAAATCGCCTTATTAAAAATTAATAGCAGTTGTCGTAATAACGTGTGTCGTCGTTATTTTTTTCGTGTGTATTTATCAATTGGGTTTCAAGCCATATAAATTCACCAACGATCATTATTGCTGCAGTTACGACGGACAAGCCAGCCATACATTTTGAGTTCGAAATACAAATAAAAATATACGTTAATCCGGTGAATGTCATTCAACTTCTATTTATAGCGATAAGTGCTATGAACTTGCCTCGTACTCCAATCACCGAACAGGAAAAACAGTTCAGTAAGGATCTAGAAAACATGATCATTGAAACGATGGATCAATCTATGAAAATGGATGTCGAAACTGGTTTGGATTTTCCGTCATCAAATGAAATTCATGAAGCAGCCGCAATAGAAGATGACAGTGAAGGAGATTGGTACGAACAACGATACCTAGATTAAAAAAATGATGAAAATGTATGTGCCCAAGATATAGAAGAATTGAGTTACGAATATAAGACAAGAGCTGTAGATTACTGGAGATCCGGGGCAAATGGGAATAGAAAGTTATCATCTGTTCAAACGAAATTCAAAAAGGTGAAATCAGAGCCGCAGTTGCGCCAGTGGGTCTATAGTATAATTAAGCGTGGCACCTACAAAGAAAAGTTAACAAAGATAGCTCACTACACGTTAAACAATTTTAATGATGCTGTGGACAAAAGGTTGCCTGTCCATGATATAGATCTTCGACGATGGGCGCTACATGCACGAGAAATTGTAGAAATACCAGCCGTAAATTTCACAGCATCCGCTTCTTGGGCAAAGGACATTCAAAAACCAACATGGAATTGTGTCACGGAAGATTACTGAATATGTAACAAGACGACAATTATTAAACGCTGATACACTTCAAAACAAAGTTATCGAATTTATAGAAATGGTGAAAGTCAACATAGCCAACGTTGCGGCTCAAAACACATTTAATTCTGATCAGAGCGGATTCAATTTAGAGCTACATACAGGCCGCACATTGGCGAAAGTAGGGCAGAAATCCGTTGAGACAGTCGTGCAATCGAAAACATCAACAACACACAGCTATACTATACAGCCTTTGGTTTCTACGAGTGGCAAGTTTTTGTACCTATGTTGATCATTTTAAACGAACCTACTGGCAAAGTTGGTCCTCGAGTGGAACAAACTATGTTCAGAGCCGAAAATATATTTCTATTGGCTTCGAAAACTGGAAAATTGACGACTAATCATTTCAAGCGATGGTTCCAAGAAGTATATATTCCCAATGCGGGTCCAAAATCGGTAATACTTCTGGATTCTTGGAGCGGTCAATGTCCAACTGCATTTAAAGAAATGGATATGCAAGGGAAATATATTAAAGTTTTAACCATTCTAGCAGGTAAATATATTGCACCAGTTTCATTAGTTCTGTGGACAATTAGTACATATGATAATTAGTAATTCCTGCAGGTACGACTGGAATGATACAGCCCATTGATGTTTATGGCTTCCGTGTATGGAAAAACTTCGTCAAACACTTTTCTGACGCAGTAATATTATACAATTACGACGTCAATCTGTATTTGAGAGACAATATTGTTAAATTACAATCTCTTACACACAACCAGTTTTCTTCTCCACGGTTTACAAACCTGTTCAAATATGCGTGGTACAAAAGCCGGTATGAAGAAGAAAGACCGCCAAACTTCGAAAATCCGCTAGAATTTTGCTTTTCACAAAATGTACCGACATGCGATACATGCTGCAAAGCAGCTATTATCACTCGTGCGTGGTGTAAGAAATCTCTTTGTTTCAAACAATTTTATCATGACTATCATTATTGTAACAAGTATAATCCATAAAAAACAGAGTTGAAACGTTTCCTAAATGAGTAAGCGTGAGAACACTTTTCCGATTGTGTTGTAATCTTCAAAGGCAGTACGTGGCGGGGGAGAATTTCTTCGTAAATATACAATTGTAATCCAGTTGCTTCCCGAAGCACGAAGTCAGTCCGAGATTGCGATCCTTGCTTCTGCCCATATTAGTGGAAAACTGAAGAGTGATTTTTCACAAATAATTCACGAATTATTGCAATAAACAACACGCCATTTATTGCTGTACTCATCATTATCATCATGAACGTCTAGTAGTCAAAGAATACAACATTTTTTCCTTTCGAACTTTATTCTTATTTCGGCCCGTTCCAGAGCTATAGAAAGGACGAAGTTTTTAAGGGTGCGTTGACCCCTTAAAAGTGTCGTTCCACCATAACGAAAAAATGTGTATCGACTATTTTTACTGATTGTACTTTCTTTGTAACCCATTTTTATTTCTACAAATTTTCGTTCATGCCGCACGGTAAGAACTTTGAACGTTTGCCTTTCGAGAGGGGGACCGTTGGGGGAGGGGTTGGAATGTTACAAATATACAATTGCGTCATAACACGAATATATATTGATGTGAATTTAGACCCAAATGCCAAAAGGCTAGCTAATAATACGATGCTCTCGGCAAAAAATCAACCGCCAGTTTCAACCCCTTAATTGTGAGATATCGGAAAAAAATACGTATTCGCACTATTTCATTCTTTACATGTATGCAAATTTGCATCCCAATCGATTAAAAATTCGCGGAGATACGGTTGAAAAAGTTGCATTTTTGCAATAAAAATATGAAATTTGTTGCTATCTGCATCGTCCTTATCTCCAATGTATAGTGCACCAAAAAATAAACATTATTGCAATTTAAAGTTCTTTCATATCTCGTACCGTTAAAACGTTATCGACGAAAAATGAAAAACACCCCAATTTTCGAGGGTGCTTTTGGACCCTTAAAAATCGGGTTCCGCCGATATAAAAAATACGTGTCGCCTATTTTTACCCATTCTAGACGCATGCCAAATTTCATCGAAATCGGAGACATCGACCTCGCAACGTTTCCTTGTTAGACATTTTTGACAATACAAATGACGGGTTTGAAGACTGTCTTCCCTCATACCTAACCTCTTCCACACTGTTTTTTTTTCTCGGGAAACATTTTATGTCTCTCAAACCTGTTCAAAAATTTAAAAAATGATAATATCGCTATAACGCTCATGACATGCCGTACAGCCATCGCGATAACGGTAATAAACAATGTGGTTTTGCGATCCTCGCCTCGCATTGTGACTATTGGCCTTCGTTCTTCGGGTAATGGCGCCGCAGCATCGTCGTTTCCATTTTCATTCCCATCGACGTCATTATTATCTATGTCGTCTCCATGATTCGAGTCGTCGTTTTCATCGCCATTAACCGCCGTCTCTTCGTCACTCGAACTTTCATCGGTAATTTCAATTTCGTCATCGCTATGTTCGGATTCGGAGTCACCATCGTTTTCAATCGTATTACTATCAAAATTACCACGATACCGTTCATCCGCTTCGCTATTACCGTTATTCGTTCTTTGACTAATTTCGTCAACATTCATTTCATCACCGACGTCATCATCTTCGCTCTCACACATTTCATTCTCATTCACGCTCATACTACTCGCAGCATCATCGTCGCTGTTGCCGTTATTCGACAATTCATCGTCGATGGCATGGCGTTGCTGTTGCTTCGTTTCGTCATCAGCGGTTTCTCGTCTCGTTTCTGCACTCGATACTGCGTGATCTGGCCGCCGCTGAAGACCCTCGACCATCCGAAAACGTACATTTCTTCAGAATAAAAAATAATATTAAGAATTGAAAGATTTTTTCGAACTTGTTACTGTCATTTTTCGCACCGCAGTTTGAAGTACCGCTTAATCCGCATACCATCAACACGCTAGAATTTATGTATTATCGTCGATAGCAAATATTCAACCTTTGTCAATTTTCCTCTTACCGGTAAAAATGTGTATTGCGGATATTCAGCCTCTTTCGGTAATCTGTTGAACGTTTCCATATATATTCTTGTATAACCCTCAATCTTTCGCTGTAATGTTTTCCGCGTTTTGTACGCCTTCCCGTCCGGCCTCCTTCGCTCCATTTTCATTCGACGCGTTAGGCTTTTTGTTATCAAACAAAATTGTACCTTCAAAAATTATTTTCACATGTTGATGCTTAGCTTGCAACAACAAAGTCCAACATTTACGTCATTATTCATCGATCGTTATCTGTAGATGCGTTGCCACGAAACAGCTGCAAGTTTAAAACCGTACGGTTCATTCGACAATATAAATCCAAGAGTTTAAGTACTTGTGTTCTAATCCAATTTTGTTTTTTATTTAAATTGTTTCAATAAACATTTAAGAGTTTAATCCAAGGGTTAAAGTACTTGTGTTCTAATCCAATTTTGTTTTTTATTTAAATTGTTTCAATAAACATGGCAGATTCTCACCAATATTATCACTCGTTGTACCGGTAGAGGGTGAGAGAGAGAAAGCGCTGCGAATGAATCGACTCAGGCAGAGATTTCCAATCTACGCAACTCAAATCGTAAAGCGAACGTTCAAATATCATAAAAATATGGGTTGTCGCATTAGTTTTCAAAAATTTTACAAGCGTACTTGTGTTCAAATCCAATTTAGTTTTATATTTAAATTGTTTCAATAAAGATTGCAGCTTTTCACCAATATTTTCACTCGTTGTACCGGTAGGGCGAAATACGGAGAAAGCGCTGCGAATGAACCGACTCAGGCAAAAATTTGCAATCGGCGCAACTTATATCATGAATCGAACGTTCAAATATTATGAAAGTATGCGTTTTCGCATTAGTTCAAAAAAATTCCACACTCGTACTTGTGGTTGAATCCAATGTTATTTTATAATTGATTTCATCCAATAAATATGACAGATTCTCACCAATATTTTCACTCGTTGCACAGTGGGGCAGAATCCCAAAAAGCTGGCCAAAAGTCAAATTTTTGAGTTGTATATATTCGTCTATATATGTTCAGATCTTGTTTACTGATAGTCCTAGGACGAAATTCCGGACCGGGCAGGTTTATACCTGCTCTAGGGTCGCCTCGACATCAGTCGACATTCAGCCGCCGTTCGGTACGCATTAAACAAGCGTACGCGTCGAAAAATTCTTGCCTGTTTCGAAGTGCTGTGAAACGGACGAAACTGTCTCAATTTTAATTCTGCAAAATGGAAAAACTTTCTGAAGGTATGCAGAAAATATAATTATGCACAGTTATTGCTTTTTTTATGTTTGAAATATCTAAATTTTGCAACAAGTAAACATAAAAAATTATACATTTTTTTTCGAAAATCGATTTTCTAAAGTAGTTTTAAAAATGTCTTCGCGAGTCTCGACCTTGTTTCAACAAGAAACTGATAGTGTACAGTACTAAATATAATATACTAAAAAACTGGCTGCTCAGGAGTGCTCAACGAATAGTTAGACTAATTTTTAGGGAGAAATACGTGGCGCGACATTAACGGACGTGTGAATGTAATCCATTGATTATTACGTTACAGCGCGTTGGTATATTTTCCGTCTATTAACATAGATTAATATTTATTTATCAATTCCATTTGTAGTATGTTCATTTATTGATTAATATTCATAGATCATTTAAATTTTAATACAGTAATTTATTATTCTAAATGTACGCTTTACGAAAATCTCAATATTTTATAAAATATTCCTGCAAGAACTCTCAGTAGCTAGAACTGTGTTTCCCCCATGTTTGTACGGCGCAACGGTTTTCGGCAGTAAAGGTGTATTAGTGTATACGTACATAGTGTATACGTAGTGTAGACGGCGATTCGGCAAGGACTGATGAGGGGCTCCTAGAGCAGCCATGTATGAAAGAAAGGAGCCCGCCTGCTGTTCAGGCTTTATTATACCTGTTGTATACTCACACAGAGGTGATTCTCGTAAAGACAGATTTCATGTAATTTCGGTTTTTTTTCGGACAGAATGTATGTAAATATATTTGTTAATCATTTATATCATAAATATTCGTTTTCTTTATAAATATAAAATCATTTTTAGTAGTAATAAATTATTTTTGTACATTTCGAGTCAGAACACCGTATATAGTTTTGTTAAGTATAAAATGATTTAAAAATAATGTCATTCAATTTTGTACATGTTTATATTGGTATTTTACAGAGTCTTCCCAATCTTCAAATATGGAATTATCAAGAAGAGATGTTTTTTTCATGGTGAAAGACAGTTTAAAAAACGAACAGAAATTCGTTATTGGAGTTTTGAAAGATGCAATTTTCAAGAAAACAGATCATGTGATACAAGTAGACGAGGATGAAAAGTCATTAGGACTGTTATTTGCAAATTTTCGATCCAGATGGAAAGCAGTAAATAGAGGCCAAGAAAAGTTTCTAAAAAATAATGAACAATGGTTGAATGGCACCGTATGTTTTTCAACATTATCCGATACTGAATGCACAACATCAACATCTAAAAAGATTGTGAAGAATGATGAAAAAGGAACATCTGGACGACCTTCGAAATCCTTTGCTTCATCCAGCGACAGATCTAAGAGGCGAAAGACTGAAGAAATACGTTCTACTTTATCTACAGAAGAATTGACGTATGCTGCTCAAATGAGTTTAAGGACTTCTGGTCAAGTGGATGCTGCTCAAGTTCTTAAAGATGTCACATTAACCAGCCCAACAAGAGCCTCAAAATATATAGCTGCTGTTCGGTCAAAAAATGAGACACCTTTAACCCCAGACGAAGCACTTTCTTTGATGATCGAGAAAGGAGAATCAAAGCGCTCTTATCAGCTATCAAGAAATGCAGCTAGAGCACGTAAATGCAAATTATACCCATCATACCATGAAGTAGAAAAAGCAAAAAATCGTTGTTATCCATCAGTTGTGTACATGAATATTACTGAGTCGTGCGCACAAATTAAACTACAGGCTTTACTTGATCATACCACATACAGAATTATACAACTTCAGGCTGATGTCATCGATACTCTAAATTCTGAAATTCTGCAAAAATTAGTACTTCACTGTAAATGGGGATGTGATGGAAGCAGCGGTCAAAGTGTTTATAAGCAAAAATTTGATGAGGCTGGAAAATCTGATGAAAGCATTTTTTATACTTCTCTGGTACCTTTGCAATTAATCTACAACAATCACGAGACGGATGAAGGAACTATTGTGTGGAAAAATCCTAGACCTTCAACTCCTCGATTCTGCAGACCAATACGATTGCAGTTTGTACATGAAGATGTACAATCAACATTGAAAGAAGTTACCGACATTGAACAGCAGATTGCGGGTCTTGCACCATACACTACTGAACAAAATGAAAAATCAATTTCAGTAACCTATTGTATGTCGTTTACGATGATAGACGGCAAAGTCTGTAACGCTGTAACCGGTACCACTTCTGCACAACGCTGCTTCCTGTGCAAAGCCACCTCTAAAGATTTTAATAACATCGACAAAATTATAAAAATGGACATTACTACAGATAATTTAAGATTTGGCATATCTACATTACATGCGTGGATTCGTTTTTTCGAGTGCTGTTTGCATTTGTCGTATAAGCTCACAACTCAAAAGTGGCAAGCTCGTGAAGAGGAAGTGAAAAAGATTGTGAAAGTACGCAAGGAAGACATACAGACTCAATTTAAGACAACACTGGGACTTATCGTTGATCGACCAAAGCCAGGATATGGCAGCTCAAACGATGGAAATACCGCCCGCCGCTTTTTCGAAAATGCTAATATATATGCTGAAATAACAGGAGTCGATGAAAATTTAATTCACCGATTTCATGTTATTTTGCAGGCAATTTCGAGCGGGTATGATATAGACGAAGAAAAATTCAAAGACTATTGTGTAAATACTGCCCGTTTATTCGTTGCTTTATATCCATGGTATTACATGCCAACATCTGTGCACAAAGTGTTGATGCACGGAGCAGAAATTGTAAAATATGCCCTTTTACCGATCGGACAACTTTCTGAAGAGGCCTAAGAGTCACGCAATAAGGACATAAAGAACTACAGGTTACATCATTCAAGAAAATGCTCTCGAGAATCGAATATGAGAGACATTTTCTATAGGTTCTTAGTATCATCAGATCCATTTCTCTCAAGCATCAGGAAATTGCCCCAGAGACCGGCGAAATCTTTACATAAAGAAGCTATAGAAATGTTAAAACAACCTGAAGTCACCAGACAAGAGATAAGGAACGATTCCGATTTGGATACAAGTGGGTCAACATCAGAATCCGAATCGAATGATTCCAACATTGAAGATGACATACAAGATTTTTGTTACTAGAAGTAAATAACAGATATTTGATTTATAGCAAATTTTGTACTCAAGAAATTGTTCAAAAATAAAAACATGGCTCAAGAGATTTTCTACTCATTTAAACCTAAAAATATTATGAAACATTTTCTATTAAAAAATATTTAAAAATTGAAAATTTTTGTGGAATCGTCTATATATCACGTCTGCTATTTTGAAAATTAACATTCCTATAACAAATTCGTAATCAGCGATCCCAAAAACCCTTAAGAAATATGATTATTTGACTAATTGGTTGAATTATGTCCGCCATTTTGGGTCCGCCATTTTGAAAATCGTAATTCTGATAACAGATTCGTATTCAGCGACCCCGAAAACCCCCGAGAAGAGAATTGGAGATCATTTTGGACACTTTCCGAATTTTGGCCAGCTTTTTGGGATTCTGCCCCATTGTGCGTCTCCTTATATGTGTATATGTGTCGCGTGGTCTTCGCGATTTCGCCGGTCCGGCCTTGCTCGGCCACTGCCCCCTTTGTTGTCGTTCTTTCTCTCTTGCTCTCGTTACGTGTTTTCAATCTGGTCTTCCAGCTGGCTGTCAGATTTTAATATTCTGACGTTTATTCACGCGGGATGCTTATTTGTTTCGAACTTCGTGATTCTATGATTTCTTTTTTTTGTTTTGCAAGTTTCTCTTTTCAATATCTATGAGATTATTGATTCCATCCTTTTTCCTGACTGTCGCACTTTCTCTAATCGGATGTTGCTAATTCTTCCCTTTCTGTACTTGCTCCTCTTCGCCACTTTCCTTATTCAGTCATTTTCCTTGCCTTTCAGGCTCGGACATGTGCTTATTTCGGTGCTTATGGCAAATTCCACGTTCCATAGTCGGGAAAGACAAGCATCTCTTTTCGGGTCTCGTGTGAATATCGTTTTAAAAAGATTCCCAAATTTTCTTTTTTTTTCTCTTTTATTATTCCGGCTCCTTTTCTAGACGGTCACATTTCCCGCTGCGTCAGTAGGTACTTGCATCCGGTACTTAGGCCCTTTTAATAAAAGAGATTTCCTAATTTATTTTGCTCACTTGCTCCGTCCTGCCCAATGCTTCCCCTAGTTCGATATTTTCCACGCTAAAAAGCCTATACTAGTATCTCGTTTCAGCACTCACTTCGAAGCTGACTGAAAACCAGTAGACCTTTCCTTTCACGAGGTAGCCCTTATATACTCCTAATTTCCCACTCTTTTCTTCTCCATCCCAAGCATGCGTTGTTCGATAAACTTTCCATCATTTTTATTCCGTCTTTCTTTTCTTTCTTTCTCCATTTCCTCTCGTTTCCGAGGGAGGCGTCGCTTGACCCTTTTCTTAATTTTTCGTCGTACCAAGGCCTCCTGGATGCAGTGACCACGCTTGTCAACAGTGGTGGCCTTGCCACTACGCGGCTTCTCTCGCTCATGAGACGGCCCTGTCCGACTCAGTCTATAATGTGATGATTTGGAAAGTAGCTTTAAGGGGCTATACCAGTGTGACACTTTGAAAAAATCGATTTATTTTGCCTTTTTTGACCGTTTATACTTTCAAGAATATCATTATCATTCATATCATTTTATCTTGCAAAAATCGATATGAGATTTTTCAAATGAGATTTTTTAAATTTGCTAACATTGGAACTCAAAGAGCAATTATCCGATTGACTTGAAATTTGAACTGAGTACTCTTGAATATATTTACTCTACAATGAGCTAGGATATTTTTGATTGGATAAAAATTGACGATTTGGCATTGAAAAAAAACGACCATTTTATAGGCAAAAACAGGCTATTTTTTATAACTACGCCGTTCTGTTAGATTTTGATACTTTTCGAAAATTCTACGTCATTGTACAGGAAATACCTTCGAGTTTAACGGCATTTTATGCTTTTTCGGTCAGCACCGGAGAAACTTATTTTTGGCGCCTCCGAAGGCAGCGCATAAGTCGCTTGGATCTCAATATTTTTTTATGAAAAAATTATGTAATATAGGTCAAATATAGCCAAATATATTCTTAATTTTCCGAAACATTTGATCGAGTACTTTTTTTCCAAAAAATTCCCGAAAATCACCCAAATCTTCAGCTTTCACCCTAGTATAGATTTAAAGATGATTCGTTATGGAACGAACAACTTGCAACATATATTTTCGCTTTAGACCTTCGATAAAGGTGTGGGCACCATTACAAATATATGGGGTCACAAGGGTACGTAGTGAACCAAAAAGAATCTGTTCGCATTGCGGAAGCTCACCACCCATGCCAAAAAACACCAACGAGCGCAGAATGCTTTGCTGGCGGTAGCAAATGAGTATTTTAAAAAGTTGCATCCAGCGCGGATGTTGTCCTCTATAGGTCTCCAGTAGATGACTTATTGTCGGTAAAAGTAGAAAATAAATGATTTTATTCAAGGTCACACTTTTCTCCAACCGACAATCGTGTTTTTTTGTGAAACAGTATTTGAAAAACTGCTTGTCGCCATTTCTCACGAACCATTAAACAGATTTCGTTCCAATTGGGTAAATTTGTAGATAGGCTGGGGCATTTAAAGTTTCCGACGAAAGTTCTATTGTTCGAGAAAGACGTCATACGGAACCATCGTAATATTTTTCCGGTAGGGGCGCCAAAGCTACGTCAAGGTCAAATCCACGTTTTGTCATTCGGAACATGTATTTTTTTACATTACATTGCTGACGTTGAGACGAGTTCAGTGACTTATAATTACTTTAGCCACGCAAAGTATAAAAAGGTTACTTAAGCCACGCAAAGTATAAAAATAGAATCAAATCGGAATGATCACTTTTCAACGATTTACAAACCTTGGTTTCGGTCAACTTGGTTTGAGCACTTGTTCATTCCTTGATCGTCTAACTTCAGCCAATATTTGTGGTGTAATTTGGGCACATGCTCGGCGTATTCTCCCTAACATATCATCAGGCGTGTTTACCTGTTCAAATAAATGTTTTCATTTATTTCGATGTCCACGATAATATATCGACAGGCATAATATGCATTATTGGGCGGTTGTGAATTCTCGATGGATGAAAAATTTACCCTTTCAACATTCGTGGTCTATTAATTATTAGTTCGGCATTGTAGGCAATCACGTCATTAGTCCACATTTTTTTATGGTCGTTTCACTGGGAAAGTTTACGCAAACTTTCTGGAAAACGTACTGCCTCGATCACTGGAAGACGAGCCCTTGCACATTCGGATGAACATGTGGATGCAACCCGACGGTACACCACCTCATTATGCTCTGTGTTCAAGACAAGTGAGGAGTGAGATTTTTTAATCAAAAGTGGAAAGGATGAGCCAGTCCCGTAACTTGGTCACCTCGTTCGCCAGATCTAGAACCACTCGATTTCTTCTTATTGAGTTTTGTGAATGAACGCGTAATAGCGGCAGCACCTACCACGCCTAACAGTGTGAAAAAAGAATACGCCGAGCATGTGCCCAAATTACACCACAAATGTTGGCAGTAGTTCGACGATCTTTCCATCGAAGAATAAGTGCTCACAAGTCGAGGGTCACAAGTTTGAGCATCCTCTGTAGGTTGACCCAAACGAGGATTTGTAAATTCTTTGAAAGTGATTATTTCAATGTTTTTCGATTTTTCCACGATTTTCATACTTTGCGTGACTAGAGTCACTTTGGATTGTAGATTACTGAACTCGTCTCCAAGTCAGTAATGATATGAGAAAAAAAACATGGTTCGATAAAAAAAGTAGAATTGACCTTGACGTAGCTTTAGCGCCTTCACGTGCCGTTTTTCACGAATAAAAAAATTGTCACTTCTAACTCCGCCATTTCGGCCTGAGTTAAAATTCTGGGCAACCGAACGATCAACGATAAGAGAACCCAATATACTAAAGGAATGTCCTTTGCTTGTGGTTATTTCAGATGAACCTACCTTGCTGTTGCCGTAGTCACCGCAAACGAAGATTTTAAAAGCCTGCTGTGGGAAGAAGCTTATTGTATTGTTGTGCCCTAAAAAGACAGGAATTTTCGTATTGCTAACGCATGAGGTTCAAATACCCCATGCGACGATATCGAGCCCGATATTTCACAAGCCCGATATTTCACAAGCCCGATATTTCGCTCGACTCAGCCGAAAAAACGCTGAATCGCAATCGAACGTTCTCGAACGATTGGTTGCGAAAACCCAAGTTAACAATTAGCTGAAAGAATCAATCGAAAGGCAGTCTTCGGCCAGAAGCCGAGGAGGTCGATCTCAAGGCATAAAAAGAATTGTAATATTGTTGCCTAATTTTAAATAAAATATAAGTTGTTCAAGTTGCAATATCCCGAGTTGGAGATTTACTCGGAACGGGAAAAGTCCCCTCATACCCTCGCCCTCGAGCATCCGACAACCCACGGTGTCAACTTACTAGAGACCGAATTTCCGTGCTCTCCGCGCATCGTCAGAAGCCGGGGCACAACAGTATCGACCCTACTGGATCGTTTCATGAAAGAAATTTTTGTACATTGTCAACAGTATATACTATAAAATAAACCAAAAGATTTAAAAAATGCCGATTTTCTTCGAATGCCCTAGATGACCCTTTAAGGGGAGGGTAGGGGTTTCAGTGTGAAAAAAAACTTTTATGCAATTTTTTTTCATCTATATGGCTACAGTAAATTTATTCAAAACTTTTGTACATTGTTAACTGTCATTTCGAGAACATTCCGTGAAATTTGTACGCGAAAATATCCACAAACAAGCCGGTGACAAAGCTTTTCCAAGAACGCCTTTGGAAAAACACGATTTGCGGTGTTCACTGTATCTCAGCTAGAAATTATCTGAAATCAAGTACCATTAAAATTTAGTCAAAGTATCATCAAATCCACCCCCCAACGGTCTTTGATAATTTTGTTTTCATTTATAAATTTTTGGTGGTCATGTAAAGTGAAAAGTGCTATTTTTCACGAAAAATTCCGCCACTTTGGGGATGGAAAAACCCCTCAATGTAAAAAAATCTCAAACTAACCGTTGGGGGGAGCTATTTTATGTGTAGAAAGTGTGAAATAAGTGGGTCATGTAGTTTTCAAATGAGAGTGAATACGGACTTTGAAAAAGTGGTTTCGAGAAAAACGCGTTTGAAGTTTTAGAAGCTGAAAAGTGAGAAAAAAAATGTCAATTTACACTGGATCATAGATTCCAGCTCCATAGAGTAGACTCCCCGCAGCAGCTTCGATGTCTTGAGCCTCTTTTTTCAAGCCTTTGCCTTATCCTGGTTTCTTTGCTCTGCTTCTCAGCTTGTATCTCGGCCCTGTTAATGCTACGGTTATCCTCCAATCTTGCGTATTCGTGAGCGCTCAGCCCAACGCTGATGTTCATATCCGACAGAAAGGTCAGAAAAGCACCAGCACCTTCATTGAAAGTGCATGTAGCCACGTAGGATGCCAATTCAACGATTTGTTTGCTGCCAGGTAATTTTTTCGGTGCAATCCTCGAAATTAGCTGGTTCAGACTTTCGTTGGCATTTTGGGTAAAACCTCCAAGACATCTCAAGAAGTTCATCCTTGCTCAGATCTTCGTAAATCGGTTTGATTGCTTGTAAGACATCTTCTGGAAGTGGAGTGTAATTGTGTTTAAAATTTTCCACTCCTGTTGTGGTCAGAGCTTTTTGATAAGGACACTACGAGTTCTCGCCGCTCAGGCACTTATCGTGTTGAGGGTTATCGTCTGTCGACTTCTGGTGGTAGTACGTTGCCCAGATGGCATTTTTCATTTTCTCCACCGAATCACAATTATGTCTTATTGCTGCTCCGTAGTGTCGACTCAAATTATCGATGACTTTTCCGGTGAGTTTTCCTTTGACGCTGAATACTTTATTTCGCCGTTTTTTACCTGAATTTTTTCCTGTTGTCACGACTTTATCTTCAACAGTATTTTTTACCAGATCACGTAAACGTTTTCCCATTCTCTTTTGGACATGATCTACACATTATTTTTTATTTATAGTGAAATTTTCATCGTAAGGTTTCGCTTTCACTAAATTGCCATGAGTTTTGCTATCGCCGTCTCCCACATAGTTGCTGATCTTTGCTCCATACTTTTCCTCTAAGCGGCGGAACATCTCGATTACTGCGCCTACTCCCATGTTACCTGATGGTCCGATCTGATTGGCTTGACATTCATTATTATCAACGTGTTCTTCGTGCCACTCTTCAAATTCAGTTGTATTCAATTTTTTTCCACAATTTGCCAGACTGACAATACAAACTACTTACGAAAATATCAATAACTTTTCCAGTCCAATAACCAATCAATGAAGTTACGCCAAACAAGGAGCTAAAGTCTAGCTTCTGCCACGTGCCGTCGCCAGAAACGGTCAAAGTAGCAGAGTCCGAATTTGCCCTTGTTTTCCCTTTTTCTTCGTCTGCGGCGGAAAGGAGACATTTTTCAACAGTCGTTTCGACGTAGGAGCAAATCGCTTTCATAATATCCAAATAAGACGATGTGGCTCAAAAAATACTTGCAATGTCCATTAGACCGCAAAACTTATTGCAGCCTGCTAAACCCAAACCTAATGTACGCATTACGAAAACAAATCGAGTGTTGATTTCGTAGCGATGACCAGTTTTCTCACTCGACGGTAAGGTCGAGTCCCAATTATTGAACAGCTAAGGATCTGGGGGATTGAGTTCGGTGAGAAAAAAATATGAAATCAAGAAAAAACCATCCCTTTCAGGTTAAAATGATACTTTGATATTTTTACTTTCGAAAAATCACCCTTCAAATTATTTTTGAATGATTTCAAATGAAAAAAAAAAGAATAACAATGTGAAGCATGCAAATGTCCCAATTATTGAACACTAGAAGTGCCTATGTCTCTAATATTGAACAGGCATGTCCCAGTTATTGAACACTCTCGAGAATTCTTTTTCCGTTCTGAAAATATTATTTTGGGCACAATATTAAGAAATAAAAGCAAAATCAAACACTTAAATAATCTTTTATTAATCATGTAAAAATACAAAAATATATATTTAGTCTCTTTTGACAGGTTTTTGGTTCATTCGCATTTGGATTATTTTTGCTTTTCAACTCGAACTTTATTTTATTTTTCAGCTTCTTCATTTTTATGTTCTTTTTCGTTTGATTTTGTCGCAGCTTGGCTCCCTTAAATAGCAGAGAGCAAAAAATATTGAACAGTACATTCGTATTTTCAGGTTACATTTAGGTTATATTCTCTCTTTACTTTCCTTTTTATGTTTATTGCACGAAAATACAAATAAAAAATATATTTGACGATCTTAGAGTTATTATAAAAAGAATAAAGGTAAGTTTATTCAGGAACTTACAGTTTTTGTTTGAATAAATCCGATTTACACGATCTGTCACACGTTAACTGCCTCGATGTTTTGATGGGTTTAATGACGCCATCTTGGAGAATTCGAGTGTTTAATAATTGGGATACACTGCATTTTCTATGTCCCAATGATCGAACACCGTATTTTTTAACGAATAACTAAATAAAATTTGTTCACAAAAGTTGTTATTTGTAAGAAATGTTCTGAGGAACCTGAAACGCCTTTACTTTTTGAGATGCGACAGTTTTTGAATTTTTTATGCCCTTAGGCATGAAGCGGCGCGTCTTAGTAAAAACGATAAGCAGTTATCACGAGACGCCAAATCGGGTCACTGTTGCTGATTAAATAATTTTTTGCTCTATTAATTAAAGTTTTTTTGCACAAGTAAGGTAACATTTCGATAGCTAAAAGTTCCATATATGTAATGCAATTTTTATAAATAAGTAAATGCATGCAGGTGAATGAGAAATAATAAAAATACAAGATAGTGTTCAATAATTGGGACCTGTTCAATAATTGGGACATTTACCTTATATAGCGTAGATCACAATTGGCACATTTTACCTGGATTTGAAAGCCAAGACCTTCTTTTTTACGACTTTCGAACGCAACTGAACCATCACACTGAGCACATTTCACCAAACTGGCAATTGTTGAGAAAAATGGACGATTCTATATTGATTTTCAACGTCTTCCGGCACGTTCGCACTGGTATTCAACTTTATCTTTTTCGATGATGCACTCTTCGTATTAGCTTCATCCTTATTTTTTTTACATGGATTAGGCATTTTTTTTCGATCTGCACAAATACGTTCTTGTATCTGTTCGGTCACCTCTTGAAACTGTAGACAATCTCGGAATTTTTAACCAGAAAATATCTCGACGAAATTATAAAATCACTGAGAACCAGCGCTCAACCGATCGTACAACAACTAACTGACGCTCGTTTCTCTTTTGAAAATTTTATACACCTATAATATATGTATACGGCTTTTGTTACCTCTCTTTACTCAATAAAACCTTTTCGAAACAGAATAATGAGAAGGACGATCGCCAAGTGAATAAACTGCATACCTGCTCGTCAGCTCCGCGCTGCCTTTCCGACCGCCCGCAGCTGTCGGAGCTACACTATTAGAGGAGCGGGACTAAATAGTCAATAACTTCGAGAGATTTGCTTTGATTGACTTGAAATGTTGGGATTATATTCTTGAAATGTTTAACTATAAGAAAAGAAAAAAAAAGATCGATTTTTCAAAAATGCAAACCCCTACCCTCCCCTTAAAAAAGTCTACAACAAGGTATAAATCCTTACAATAGAGCGGTAGTAAAAATTGACAAGCGTTTGCGCTTGCCCTGATTCAATTTCAATACATATACTATCGATATATATATAAATATATTATAGTATTATAATTTTCTTAACTTTCATAACAAATGCCATAGACATGTGAAGTTATTGACAATTTTTCTTCAACGAACCTGCTGTTCACGTTCCCGAGTGTGAATAAATTTGCGACGACGTTTCACGTTTCACGATTTTTTTTTCATCAACTTTTCGATGACTTTAAAAAATGATACATTTTTTATGTTTTCGTAGAAAGGCTCTACATCGCTCTTGATTGTTTCAGTTATTGAACGATCAGTTTTTTTTTCAATATAATGTGGAAAAGTATTTAAATTTATCTGTCTTTACATTTTTATTTTATTCTTATAGACCATGGGCTTATACGACGATCTTATAGATCGTCCATATAGTTATTTTTCTCAGATTTGTATCCTGTTGTAAATCACTTGTAGTCAGCATGTTGTCTCACCGCTAGTTATAATTCACTTATGGAATATTTTCGTTAGGATTTTTGTAAAAGCCCATGCGATTCTTCTCACTGAATATACCTCGCGCCGTTGCCCCGTTAAATAATACAAAAAATGCACGCACTGTATTTATTTCAACATTAAACTGACAACAATATATATGTACAGTTTTTCGCGTTAAGTCGTATCATTGTATATATTTGTTGTTAATATTTATGGTACCTTCAACTTTTATATTGTGTGTGTATATATTTGATATATTTGCGCGTGTGTGTATAACTTATGTTGTTTTGTACGACGTATAACGATAATGTGTATGTAGTAATAATTTTTTCTCAATCTCTTCGTTACAGCCCTATCTTTCAGCTGTATTGATTGATTTCCAATTGCTAGAAGTCTATATCGTATCTGTACGTTCTCTTATGAATTAGAGTGGATGGACGCAGTCGCGATACGAGTGACCATAAAAGAGGGCTGTGATTGCAACGATCTGGTTGAATGAGAGCCCTGGACATGATATGCAATAACGATAATATTTAGTCGGGTTTTTTGCACTTTTGGTTATCTTTGATATGGCGTACGGTTGTTTTTTCTTTGTTTTTTCAAATGAATCCGTTCGTTGATAAGTTACTGTTATTGTCCATATCGGTAACGCGTATAATGACACTCAATCAAAGATAATAATCCCAAACAATAATACTAACTCCATTTTTGGATATGTATAACATTGAGACGTTTTATTTCTGTATGTACGGTCAGTTGCGTCTTCTTTCTGAGAGAAGGTGTTATGTATTTTTTGTTCACCTTGCACGAATTCGAAGTTGCACGTCAACAGTTCGTCAACATTACATATTATAATTACTCAACTGGGCCGCAGAATTGAAGTAAAACATTTTTTAGTTTGTACAACCTGTGCGCATGTAACTTACATCTATATACAACTTATTCACCGCCAAGTTAGCTAAATCGCTTGAGGAAAGTGACTACCAACTGTGAAAAGCAACATAATATATATTTATATTTATTGTCGTCAACTCGTTATCTAGACACGTCTCATTAATAGAAATTTATTGTTTCACGTATTTTTCTTCAGCTGGAAATGATCAGACCTTTTTATATTTGCTCAGCGCCGTTTTTTGTTGGTGGGGGGCAACATATTCAATTAAAATATTTTTCCAACATTCCTCCCTTGAACGGATGAAGCTCTATTGTTAGGACATAACGGGCATAACGGATATACATTTATGTATGTGACTGTCGTACGTAACGGATAAGATATAAGCTGTAACTTGTTGGCTTTTTTGTTTCTCTTAATACTTAAAACTAGCACAGCAAATGGGAATCTGATATTGTGAATAGATTTAACTGTATCTAAATTCTTAATTTTCAGTTTTAGATATACAAGATAAAATAATTCAATTTCTGATATTTCTTTTGATATTACCGATCACTGTCCTTGATCTCGATGAAATTTCTTCTCTCCATTTTTCATCTATCTAGCGCATTTGTAGATGCCATTAGGCATCTACAAATGCGCGAGTAGTATATTGTGGATTTTTTAAAAATAACTTTATTGTCTAGTTTTATCGCCCTATAAATTATCTCACAAATTTCGCATTATTGTCGAAGATATTTATTATTATTCTTATTGTTCTTCTCACGTATATGCTTCCGACGTTTTTATTGTCTTGTGTATTAATTGGTAATAGAAAAAATAATTTAACGAAAACCGCGCTAATACGACTTTTAACATTAGCTTTAAGTTATTCTTCTTCCCAGTAGCTTCCGCTTTTGCATCTCTTCCCTCTGTCTTTTTCTCTCGCGCTTTTATTTGATATACTTTCAACTCGACGGGATTAACTACAATAAGCCCAACGATGAGGACACAATGAAAATATAAAATCGAATCGAAGTTATCGAATAAGTGCATGATGAAATTTTGATTAAGTTCAATAAGAGCAGCGTGTACGCAGATTTATCACTTATTTGAGCCCCGTGCACGGCTTGGAGCATAGTTACGGCTTTTTTCTCTCGTCATTATTTTGAATTACTTTTCTCCCCAACTTTAATATTATAGCTAATAGACAGTTCGCAAACCGTAAAGGCTCTCTCAATTCTCGGCTTGCTCAAAGCAAAAAAAAATTTCCATAGTAGTTTGACTCGCCACTAATTTTTGCTTTTTAAATTGATATCCGTCGAGTTTTCCTACATGATATGGTTAATCATACACACCACACTTCCACATGTACACGTTTGTTTCTTTCCCGTGTATAATATTGACGAAAAATTGTTACTTCGAACGAGTCTTCCATCTGCGAAAGTTTCCCGTATTATACTGCAGATAACATTTGTATTATGGAAATATTTTGCGCACCGCTAGCCTGAAAAATTCGTTTTCCAATTGCTGTTTAGCGTGTAGAGAGTGGCTTTCTTTTCTAAGCCATTTAATGTATGTCATGCTTTGCCGTACTAGTGCGAGAAAATTGTAACTTATGATTACCTCTATCAAACTAGTTTGCAAAAAAAACACATTTTTACTGCTACTAGTTTTCGTTTTACGATTTTTGTCTGACATAACAACGTGAATTTAACAAAATGCACGTGAGATAAAACGGAAATCATGACGTTAAGGAGGATAAAATAAATAACGAAAATAAGCGTCCACGACCGGCCACCCCGATCGGTTTTTCGTAGAAGCAGCAACTTTCAATCGAACTTTGATGCCAGGCGTAACAAAAAAATATTGGAATGTTGCATCCGTGAAAAACAACGAATTATTAAACTGTGCGCAAAATTGTCGAATTCGCTTCAGCTTATGGCGCATTGACACATGTACTCGTGTGGATGCAACGCACCGTGGCCGTGGCCGATGTGGCAACTACGGGCGCACCGTAATTCGTTGTATTCCGTAATTGCGACACGAAGTACTATTTCACGATAACTATACGAAGGCAGGCATTGCTAATATTTTCACCGAGTAATTGACACTGTTGACCCGACGCTCCAATTTCGTTTCTTCGCGAAATAATGAAGCGAGAAAAATGTATTGACAAGAAAGGTACCAGTACGTAACCAAGTACGTGAAAGACTGGTCAATGTAAATAAATTAAAATCAAAACGTGACGAGACTTGATAGATACATTTGAGGAAAACTTATAAATAAATTATACGAAAACCCATAAAAAATCATTAAAAGGCTTACCATCGCAGAGAAACTTTCGCCAAACTAAGAGAGTCGTTGGGAAATAACGTATTTTCTAATGTGGCGTTATTAAAGTAAGATCATGTTTCTAGGTGAGGTCATTGTCGTCATCACTTGGACCTCCCGTAGGACAGCAGAAACCTTCGGAACCGTCGCTTCTTATGCAAAACAATAATGTTTCCGCAGATGTTACTTCATGAGGAACTATACCGTGGAACTCCTTGAGATCGGTTGCTGGAAACCAGGCTTTCTCGTTGTCGTCGATTACCGGAATTCCATAATATCTGCGGACGAGACAAAAAATCTATTTATCTTCTATCAAACGAATAAATCGTAGCTTTTATACTTATAATAACAAATCAGACTTTTTATGGAAACTTATATGATTTACCCGGATCAAGACCCATTCCTTCAAAGTTTTGAGTCACAACGTCAACAAGAAAAATGTACACACTTACTTCTAAAATACAGACACAATAATTTCGTAATTATCTTGGAATTATTTATTTTTTATATGTTGAAACATTTGGCCCGTTTCTTCTAAAATCACGAACACACTTTTTCACGACAACGAAGCTCTTTAAGGTATTCCTTTCGCGGAGGGCCGTATTTTGTGGGGGCATAAGCAGGGCCTTCTGGATCGTCGGTAAATTACAATTGCGCTTAATTAAAAAAATAACATACAATGGATTATTATACACAACGATAACCTAGAATAAAACATTCCGCGCAAATTTAGTAGATTGAGACATTTTTATATTTATTTGAAACGTCACGGCTACAAAAATTCTTCTGCTAGTCACATTTTTCCAAGTTTTAACATTAATATCTTCATTAAACGTTCGGTGACCCTCTGTTTTTATTGTCGTTGCGGAATCTTTAGACTTTTTTACACCTGTGAGCAGTTTATATTAGGCATATAGAGTTATTTAGTGTATAAATTATTAGATAGAAATGTGGCCAACGTGACATGTCCATAAAGTGCCGTATAAATGAGACGATTTTTAGGGCCGTAATTTTTCGTTAAAAGTTCGGTAACTTGGCTTCAAATTTTACCAGTATACTGGAATGTATTTTTACTTCATTATAGACGAAAATCAGTTAAGTGTAAAATATTTGGGTTCGTGAAAGGAATACCTTAAACGAGGAAAACATATTCTTCTATACAGACGGCTCATACGAATTCTTTCTAGTTATCTAAAATCCTACGCAATGGAAAAGTTCCGATAAGTCAGAAATAGGGATTTTTTCTTATGTTCATAATCTATTTTTATAAATATTATTTCGGTCCGAAGTTAAATTATTTTGAAATAGTTAATTAATTGTTTTTGCATGCGTACAATGCTCACACACTTACCTGAATATAGCGACAATCGGTATCCAAAGAACAGAGGCTAGTATGAGAATCGCTATAAGTACAATAGCCCAAGCAGGCCACTCGCGTTTCTCGGTAACTCCTAAGCTTGGGACCCAAGCAGGATATCCGCTTCCTTGGAGTACAATATCGAAAAATGATGCAACGAGTATACTCAGCATTGCCAATGGACTAAGATATTTCCAGCATATGAGCCAATAAAGACCAGGACGATTTCCTGTCATCAATTCGATATCGTCTGCGAATCTGAAATTCAACCATCTATTATTTAAAACATTATGATTATTCTGCAGTAACTGAGAAAAGTTGCGAACTCCTCATCATTATACAGGTTGAGGCACATAAAGTGTTACAGAGCCATATGACTCAAACTATTGATCAAATCCAAAAATGTTTCAGACAAAAGTTTCAGTGTTCGAGAAGGCCGTCATACCGGATCACCCTATTTTTTTTATTGGTGGAAGCGCTGAAGACCTTGACGTAGTCGACTCCACTTTTTTAAATGGAATGGTACTTTTTTCAACCATCTTTGTGGAGCACCTTAATCCGCATAAAAAACATTAGGCGGTCAACGTCGTTCAAGGTCACCTATTAAAATGAAATATAAAACTAAATATCTCGGATCACTACCAAATATTTGGTAGTGATTCGAGATGACGGCCTTCTCGACCACTGAAACTTTTGTCTAAAACATTTTTGGATATGATCAATAGTTTGAGTGCTATTGCTCTGTAACACTTTATGTTCCTTATCCTGTATATGGCAATAGTACGAACAACAAAAAATGTTTCATTACTCTTTTAGTCAATTTTTAAAAACTTATACTTATGATTTAAAACATTTATTTTGTTGTAGTTATATTTTAAATCATTTTTGCAGTGATTGGTTTGTATTTTTGCCCGTTGTTTTCGTACCTTTTTAATCCATATACGTATGAGACCCCAATGCATTCGAAGAAAGCGATTATTAACAGCGGAAAGTTGCCACTAAAATTGTCGAACAGAACGAATACGTAACTGCCAGCACCGTGAGCAAAAGTCATCGAGATAATGCAGCAAATGAGACAAATCACCCCTGCAAGAATAAAGAAATTTCGATGCTGCATTTGAAAATGGTAGCCCGAATAAGCTTATACTTATTTGAGCTACTATTTTTAAATGCTCGTTAAGCATCAGTAACCCGTTAAGCAAGGTTTATACCTTGCTTACACGTAGCTCGCGGCCGAAAGTAGAGGAATTATCGTGAATTTTGTGTGCGTAAACGTGTGCGATGTTCATTTTTTGTTTACATAAAAGGGTATGGATTTACGTATCTTTTACAATTTTTGTATTGAATAATATTTATAAATTAGTAGATAAATGTAGTAGATTTTTAAAAATGGCCACAGTCCAAAGGGCAAGTATTGATTTTCGGTAAAAGAAATCTCGGAAAAAAAGTTCCTTCATTTAAGCACGCATATATATATATATTGTAGGAAATAAATCTTTCGCTTGTGAGATATTTGGATTTGCCGCGTGTCACGGGCGGTCGTGGTTGCGAGATGAACGCCAAAAACAGGAGAGGGAAGTCTGTCACATGGAAGTCTACGGCGACGTGAGAACAAGGATTTTGGTGGACGGCTATATAGCAACAAGAGGTGTCTCTCAAGCTCCGTGCCGCGCAAAAGTCCGTTATTCACGTGGTGAAAATCGGATCGGTCTAAAATAAAAGACTACGGGCTGAATCCGTTCCCAAACAGGGACAGGATTTTGTTCATCGATCGAGCGAACAATTTCGTGGCCATATTTAGGCAACTACGAACATAAATCACCAAATTACGAAGGAAACGAAGGAGCCAGCGCGGACGTCCGCCGTCGGTGGACCTCATCCAAAATGGCACGCAGCCGCCAGGGCGAGGTCCCCATTGGAGCATATCGAAACCACGGTCTTACATACAGGTCTTGCAACGAAGCTAAATTTTCGTGGTGGGGGTAGGCACTCTTATATGTTTTAATTTTCGATTCACTAGGCGCCGCTACGCGTCGCTACTAGCGAGGGGATGTAGTTTCCCCCTTACCTCTTACCGGCGAATGAGCCAAAGGTGTTTACGTCACGCAGCCAACGGCGCATGCGTTGCGGTCAGGAGGGAAAAGGACACAAGAGCTATTTCTCTCTTCGTCGCACCACTACTTCCCCTTGCCGTCACGCACCAAGCGGCAGAAATCGGAATGAAAAGCAAAACATCTAAAGGTGCCTACCCCCACTACCGCCGTTGTCAGACCTGTATGTAAGACCGTGATCGAAACAGACCGATCGGAAGTATAGTCGGAGAGCCACCGAGAGACATCAATCGCCGTCGACGAAGACGACGGGCGATAAAAGAATTCTGGAGATCACCGAGAGCCACAAAAGCGTCATTCGAGATCCACCAGACGAGCAGCCCCATCTATGCGAGACTTCGGCAAAGGATATTATGAGCATCGAGACAGATAAGAATAGGGAACAATAGCATGTACATCGTGGACCAAGTGAGTAGAAGGCCAGAATCGAACTTATCAAAATAAAATATATTGACTGTTCAAATATCTTAGGAAATTACCAGTTGTTTGATATTATAATGTTATATTGCGTTGTGAAATGTACTATGTGTTGAGTAGATTATAAAATGTAGCGAAGGGGTCGGTTGATTGTTAAAATTAAAAACGTAAGAAGGCGAGAAAGACAGGGGTTTGCGTGCCCGGAAAAACGCTCACACCACACAAACGATTGTGTTATGAATATGTAATGTAAAAAGAATGTGATATCTTTGATGCCAAATGAGTAACTCTCTGAATATGAAGAAATAAATTATTACGAAGAAGAATGTGATATATGTTATATGAGGAACGAGTATAAATCTGTAAACAAATAAACGTTTCATTACAATATATATATATAATAGAAGCTTGTCCAATTTAAAGTTGATCGGTGCAGTGGTCTTTGATACATGTCCAGGTAGCAAAATGTTATCTATATGGCATCCGAAAGATATCGCGAAACGGATACGGATAACTTTTTGGTCATCCGAAAAGACGCCGTTTTGTATTACAAAACGTATCACTTATGTCTGCTTGGCAGATAACTTATTTGTGTCCGATAGTTAACTATACGGCAACTTTTAATGGTTAACAAAGTGTCGACAAAAGGTTAACTCTTTTCGGTTGTCGGTACGTTAGCGCAAAGTCATCAAATCGATATATCTTAAAGATATCTTCTTAAAGGCAAAAAATGCCAAGTCACCACTGCCATCTAAAAGTCGTCCAATAGGCATCCGAATGAGGTTAACAAAACGACATCTAAACGGTATCGAAGAGTAGTATCGAAAAGATATCTATTTATTGGCGATATATATGTATAGCAATATCCTATCCATTTCTTTATAAAAGTTAACCTATTAATAGTCTAGAATATTAAATATGGTTCAATAATCTAGACTGTTAAAAAGATAATTTTTATCATGAAGAAATTGATAAGACATTGTTATTTCGGTTTCGAAGTGGGCTAGGTCATTATAAATAAAACACCGATTCATTTATTATGAGTGAAATGTAATTTAATATTATAAAAACGGTACAGTCGTTATTAGACTTCTCCCCCGTTGGAGTCACGTCTTTTGGTGGTTGCCATGTTCCAAGCGATCCCGTGGATAACCTCAAAAACAGACATACGCTTTTAGAATAAAAAGATAGTACATTAAACACATATATGTACTCACAGAGGCGAAAAGAATAGTAGGATAAATAGCACTCACGTATATATCTTTCCGCACCGTTATTTTTTCAACTACTTGTTGTTACACACAATTTTTTCCCGGTGAAATGAAATATGAGACGCTACATTCGCACCATGATAAAAGTGATCCGTTGGATGTGATCTTTAGGACAACATTTGGATGACTTTTTACTATTTCCCGCCAATACGAAATATCTCAAAAGACAGCTTATTACCGATATCGGAAAGATGACATGGAAAAGACGTCTTATGTAATTCGTCTTTATGATATCCATTGGATAACGTTGATACAATAGATAACAGTAAATAGATAACTTGTTGATACCTTAAAAAGTCACCAATCGGATAATATTTTGGGATACCTCTTAGACATCCGATTTCGTCGCCGAAAGATATCATAAAAAAGATAACTTTACGGCAGCATTATACGGGATGTCATTTGAAAGATGTCGAATAGTTATCTTACGGTCATGTCTTAAAGGTAACCTGACAACGGTAACTTATCGACGTCAATTGGACATTTATGCTGCCTGGGTGGTGGTCGCCTAAAAACTCGTTTAAAGTTCGTGGGTTCGCGGAACCTACCTATGAACGCCGATTACTCCTTCAACTTAAAACCGATCGAATCGAAATTTTCAGGATTTTTTTTCGATTAACTGTATTTTCAGAATCCGTTAAAAACCACAAATCGATATTTTCAAAAATGTCAACTAGGCGTGAGCCCTTAAAGTGGCAATATAATAAATCGCAGTATGGTTACTGCGTCACGAATCGAAATTTACGTTTCTTTGAATTGAATGGAAATGTAAAGGTTAACGAAAAAGAACAGAGCCAAAAAACATTTGTTTCGCACTTACCCGTCAGGATCTCTTTTCGTAAATTAGGAAAAAGTTTCATGTCGACGATACTCGTGACGACACCTTCGAGAGTTCCAAATTGTGAGTCGATTCCAAGGGTGAAAAGCATCAGAAAGAATAGAACTGACCAGAATTGGGCCCCGGGAAATTGATTGATCGCTTCGGTAAAGATGATAAAAGCCAGGCCAGTACCCGAGGCTGACTAAAATCGAGAAAGCGGCTATTGAAAATTCTTTCCGCCAATAATCAACTGCGTCCTGTACGAGGTTCAAGATTCGTTGTAGATATAAAAAAAAAGCGGGGATGTCGCATCGATCGGTTACACTTACGTTGTCAAGTTCCTTCTCGAGATCGCACTCTGGAATGTCCGGCATAATTAAATTATCCAAACTGTCGTTACCGTTGGTGAAGTTCAAGAGTGTTCCCGATGGTGGTAATTCCAGAGGAATTTTGTCCTCGTGACCGAATATCTCTAGCAATGTAGCATTTCTTATACCGAGACATTGCTCATAAACCATCGTCGCCTTAAAGCCTGTATGGAGAATTGTGTTGCAAAAAGAAAAATTATTCCACTTAAGAGAATGAAAGAGATATTAAACTTACAACGAAACTAGCGGATCTATTGTTATGAAAAAAGATCACGACTATAAAACAAGACAAAATATTTACTATATTTTGCAATTAGAAAAATATCATATAACAGTAATGGAAAACAGCATGAAAACAAGGTTTTTCTGCTGTAAGCAATATGAATAAAAACGTTAGTTCAATTTTTCTATGCTTACCAATAATCGAGAATACGACAATTCCAGCAAACATTGACGTAAAGCAATTCGTTAGACTAACCATAATTGCGTCTCTGTAACAATTATTGTTCACCGGATTGTAAGATGAAAAAGCTATCAGACCACCAAAAGCGAGCCCTAGAGAAAAGAATATTTGCGTGCCTGCTTCGAGCCAAACTACAGGATCTTTCAACGTATGCCACTAAAAAAGTATTCAGTTAATTAACTTCGGTCGTTGATTAGCATGTAAAATATGCAATTATAATGGTTTCCTCTATTTATTCAATTTACCTTTGGGGTGAACAAATGGCGAAGACCATCCGACATTCCCGGGAGGGTGACGCCCCGAAAGAAAAATATCACCAGAACTAGGTAGGGGAAGGTAGCTGTGACGTAAACGACCTGGAAACGTCATGTAACATGAATAATTGATTTTTTTTCATTAAATGTTTGCGCCAAACTTATATCGAACCTTTCCGGAAGACGCTATTCCCTTTATCATACACATGTAAACGAGAGTCCAAGCTATAACGAGGGCCAGAGCAATTTTCCAGTTGAATACTTCGGGTGTATTTATATTCTTCGAAATCATCAAGGTCGTACGATACCAAAAATATTGTGTCGGGCTGCTCTCCTGCAATGAAAATGATTGCCGTCTCAGCTGTTTATTTTTTTTTTTAATTTAAGGATGTATAGAAGTCACAGGCACAGTCATTTTCAGCTACAATGTGGTTCATACATCTGTCCAATTACATGAAAAATTAAAATAAAACATTATCTATACCAAAACTACAGATGCACTACGTTCTAGTATTCGAATATTCAATTACGTATCGAAATCAATACGCTTATTCTCCGGGGTACACCATTTTTCGATACCTATAGTGTGTATATATATATATTTGTAAAGTATTCGAAAAGTCGCAATTCCAAAATAAATTTGGTTCTCTCTATAAAATTTCGACCTCGCTTTACGTACCTTCTGGCTATCAGAATCTCCTAACAATAAAGACATGTAATAACTTGTTTTACTGTCAAATGCAAATATTTCAATGTAATCACTGAAAAATGAACGTACATCGTACATTGTAATTGTTGCCGAAGACCACAGACACAACAATCTTTAGTTCCTATCCCTAAGGATAGGGAAAATCCTGTTAAACATGTACTCGCGATTGGCGACCACCCGGTTAATTATAAAGGCTGCAGAGTCCACGAAGAAATTTCACAGAGGAGACAAATCATTGGCACAGATTAAGTAAGGGCATTGGATCACAATCCTGCTAGCAATGTGCATTTTTACACATTAGCAAGCTAGGGAGATAAACCACTCCTTAATTGAATTTCCTTACCGCGGTTGTTTTTTCCTTGTTTAAAATGTGTCTGCCGATTCAAAATATTTCTACAAGCTCCAAATTAATATTTTGATCGTGGTTCAAAATGATTATGCCGTTGAAACTGCTACCATTCCATCGGCAATATGCACTCTGATTTCCATGTCGGATGTTTGCGGTTTGCGGCTCAAATGAACTATCATATGAGGCTTTCGCGTTTGGAAACTTTGTTCCTACGCATATGCAGAAAGGTAATGTGCAATTTGTAGCTATTGCAGCTATCTATCTGCAATTATATGGATAGAAGAAAAACACGAATATGCGATAAGAACGGTTGTACTGAATGAAATAATAATCGCTTATCGATGTGTTGTGAATTGAATATTTGTCAGCAATGAAAGTGAACCCAATCAACATCATTAAACTTTATTGGTGTAGCTGACACCACGCTAAATTGTGAATATTGCAAAAACTCCGGTTTGCAACGTAAAAATACAGTTTGCGGCTACAATGGAGTTGGAATGATAGGGAAAGGAACACTCGCTTTCCAAGAACCGTTTAAACAGTACGCCGCCAACGCTGTTGAAGAAACTATATGGCAAACCGATATAGCCGAGGCTAATTCAGCCGATTGTTGCAGGCTCGAAAAAGTGAGCTATGATTTTGAAACAGTAGCTAAAAGGTCGTCGCTCACTTATCAACCCGGCACCCGATCAGCACCGCCTCGCCTCGAGCGGTTGTCATTTCTTAGATGGGCTTTCCATACATATGCGCTCACTTGTCAACTCCGTAGCATCACCGGATCGGCTCGCTCGCAAGAGTTGACAAGTGAGCGCATATGTATGGAAAGCCCATCTAAGAAATGACAACCGCTCGAGGCGAGGCGGTGCTGATCGGGTGCCGGGTTGATAAGTGAGCGACGACCTAAATACTGGAGATCGGATGACAAATAATACAGCGGCGAAACTGTCAAGAAAAAAACATGCAGCTGTTGGAGTTAGTATGCATGACAGATCTTTAAAAGTGGGCGCTATTAGTTTCAAAAGAGAGACGTCACCAAGATGTTTGATTTGAATCCTCTCACAATTCACTATGGACATTTGTGAACCAGCATCGTGGTACATACAAAGAAATGAATAAATTCATAACACGAAAAGCTGTGAGAAAACCGTTTTTACGGAAAAATGGAGAAAAAATTGTACATGATGTTGCACTACTAATCAAAAAGTATTAAACAGAAAATGTATACAATTCGGAAGAAAGCGCTTTTCAACTAAATCTTCGTTCGGGGCGAACTTCAGCGACCGGAGGATAGAAGAATGTCCAATGTGTTATATAGTAGAAGCTCGATATAACGAAGATTTGTCAATTGCCTTCCGATAGACACCCGAAACCTTGATACAACGACATGATAACATAAATCATGCTCTAATAGCGAATTGCTTGTAAAATTGATATAATTGAAACCTTTCTTTCTTTGGAAAATATCCCTATATTTATAGTATTAATATTTTTTTTTAACATTTTAAGGAGCATGACTTCTATATTACGAAACCTCAATATAACGAAAACTCGATATAACGAATTTCCCTAGATATTCGTCACATCGAGGTTCGACTGTACAATCAGCCTCTTCAACATTTCAGAGCTACACGATCCAGTCTACGGTAAACATCGACGAAAAAATACTTATCCCACTTTTCATTGTCTTAAAGGTGGCGAGGGTAAATTGGGACCAAGAATGGAAAAATAATTATTTAGGCCAGGTTCTTGCAACCAGGTCTTTGCAACAATATGTAAATCTAGAAAACATTCTTCTGGTATTTGGTATCGTTGGTGATTTATTGATTTTTACAACGTATTGTATGTTAGATAATGACCGAACGTAGTTGAAAATGTTTTCTTCCATAATTTCAGGAGTCAGTCATATTATTGATTGACTCCCGGAGTTCACTCGTACACTGCGCTGAGGTTGTACACAAAATCACTCCTCATGATGCAATGATCGTTCCAATGGTCATACCAAATTTGGATGCCAAATACGACCTTTTTCAGACAGTATTGTTGGATTCTGATATAAATTTCCAGTAGAGAAATTACATAATTAAAATGTTATCTATTGGACATAATCAATTATCATCCTCACGGTAAATTATTTTTTTCGCAAATACTTATGGTTCAAAACTAACCATATAATTGAAAACCCGAAATATTTAACAGAAACCTTGTTACTTCGGTTTCGGTCGACTACAAAACACACTGTAAAATACCTGACTATAATAATATAGCAACTAGTACGAGGTGCATGATGACAAATGTCGTGTTTTAAGCAATCTATTGACATTACCTTCATTGCACGACCTATATATAAATCGTAATTGACGATTATTGTAATATGAACGAAAACAATATAACACAAGAAGATTACTCAATGATTCATAGATGTGATATTTTCTGATAGAAGTATGAGAAGAGTTTCTCAGGCAATTAATATGATTTTCAAATAAAATATTCGAACGTATATTCTAAAATTGTTTATTCACCTATAATATAAAGGGGACGAGGTTTACTAAAATACATAATTGAAAAAATTGTGAAACAATAAAATATATTATACATTGATTTAGAAAAATATCCTTCGCCGGATACCAGATATATTGCTTGTCATTGTATGATCGTTTCGGGTCGTATCGGGTCCTCCACAGATGCAATAGATGCAACCCCCTACTATGTGCCGAATATCGATCGGTATAGTGCATCGTGGGAAAAGCGGCAGGCCCTAGCGTCAGGGTCAAAGCATGCTAAGCAATAAAAGAGGGCTCTGAGGGGTGCTGCTACTACTAGCTACATAAGCTGCGCAGAGTCGTCTTGAGGGTATGGTGCGCAACCTCGATTTTTGCAAATAGGGTGCGGAGCCGGCCTACCGCTGTGCCGATAATCGGGGTCATAGTGTATAAACAAATACAAAGTTCATATTGCCGATGGAATCGTAGCAGATTTATCAGAATTGATAGGAAAATGTGTAAAACCGTGAGTAGTATGGGGGCCACTATGGCGACCCCCACTCCTCATCCCCACTCCTACCCCCACTCCTCGGTAGCCGAGGTGGTGGGGGGTGGAGTGGGGATGACCGTCCTTATCCCCCCCACCCCTCCCCCCTCCTCGGTATCCGAGGTGGAGGGGATGGAGTGGGGATTTCCCCCCACGCGCCGCGTGGAGGGGGGATGGCCGGAGTGGAGGGTTCGCCATAGTGGCCCCTTTTTTTTTACTTTATGAAAAATCGTTTTTTAGAAATAATTCTATATTACTCACCGAGGTCGTTGCTGCTCCTGGTGACGGTGCACTCCGAGGGTGCACACACACACACACACACACACACACACACACACACACACACACACACACACACACACACACACACACACACACACACACACGCTCGCACACACACACACGCAATCGCGCGCGCGCACACACTAGCGCGAGTGTCACGGCTCGTTCTCCCACCCCTCCGGCTCGAACGAGTCGTCGAACCCGTCGTCGGGCCACCCCGCGTCGTAAAGCGACGGGTTCGGGTCCGTTTTTCAACGCCGCGATTAATACCGTCGCGACGTCGACCCCATTGTACATACGCACACGGGGGAGGGGGGTGCCGTTTTCGGCCACAGCCACGACGACGCGGTTCTCCACGAGATCCGCGAGCAGGTCCGAGACGAAGGGGATGGCCTCGAGATGCGCGATCCCCGAAACCGCGCACTGGATGGCGAGGCCCGCGACAAACGCGCAAAAGGGCGCGGGGGCATACAGCGAGGCCGCGTCTATGGACCCGCTGTATCCCTCGTCAACAAAAAAAAATTCACCATATCCCTCGGAGCCGCACGACACTATATTTCCGCGGAGCACGTCACAGCCACCCGCGGGGATTGTCACACACGATGCTCCCGGCGCAACATCGTCGAACGGGAAGCGTACTCCCGCCCGACGCTGCACGTAAAATGCGTACAGGGCTTCACGCAACCACTCGTGCGTTTCGCCCGTCGCCACTGTACGTTTATATACGGCCAAGCCGTCGACGCGGGAAACGCAGCACGCAAACGGCGCCACAGGGAGCTTGAGGCACTCGGGATACATTTTTCACGATACACGGACTGGTGGAAGAGAAGAAGAAGAGACGCGCGCGATGGAGTCTGAAGAGCAACTGAAGCTGCCAGTCGTATGAAGGGTATCTTTTGCAGATTTTTGACAGGTCAGCATAATTGCACGTGTGCGAGGTAGCCGATGCATTGTTCTACGATGAGCTCACCCGACGGTGAGCGCGATCGTTCTACGATGAGCTCATCCGATGGTGAGCATAGATGCACGTGTGCAAGCTTAGCGATGCAGTTTAGCTTCGCTCCGCGATGAGTTCATCCGCCGGTGAACTCACCGCAGGAGTTTGCGAATTATGCTGATAACTGTCAAAATCTTTTGCACAGCAGCCCACATGGGAGAAGCCGTATTCGCGGCCACTCCTCTTTGTGTGGATATTCGTACATGCTATAGAGCGCGCACACCGACGGGCACGAGCATACGTGTGTCGTGGCATCGGGCCGCTTGCTGCACACACACACGCGCCCTCGTAGCAGCCCGCAAGGGAGAAGCCGTATTCTCGGCCTCTCCTCTTTGTGCGGATATTCGTACCTGCTATAGAGCGCGCACAACCGACGGGCGCGAGCATACGTGGGTCGTGGGATCGGGCCGCTTGCTACTACATGCACGCGCCCGCGTAGTGGCTCGCAATGGAGAAGCCGTATTCTCGGTTACGATGCAAAGTTTTTGTGAACGAAAAATACTACCACTTCGGACCGCGATTGAGCGAACGCAACGAACGGAAGATCGCACAAACGCAATAAGCGATCGAACGAACAAAGAAAGTAAGCTTCTTTTAGGTTTCGAAAAGCAGTTATTGGCCGAGGGATTTTGTTACGATGCAAAGTTTTTTGTGAACGAAAATCGAACGTTTTGTTCACCGAAAATCGATACTTCTACTTCGGACCGCGATTGAACGACGAGCGATCGAACGAACGAAGAAAGTAAGCTTCTTTCAAATGTCAAACATCAGTGTTTGGCCGAGGGGTTTTTTTTCGATGCAACGCTTTTTGTAGACGAAAATCGAGCATTTTTTTCACCGACAATCGATGCTTCCAAGTCGGACCGCGGTTGAGTGAGCGCAATGAATAGAGGACCGAACGAACGCAATCAGCGATCGAATGAAATCAACGAACGATCAAGCGAAAGAACGAGCGATCAAACGAACTTAGAAAGTAAGCTGCATTTAGATATTAAAAAGCAGTGACTGGCCGAGGAATTTTCTTTTCGATTCATAGTTTTTTGTGAACGAAAATCGAGGGTTTTTTTCGCCCAATATCAACGCAACGAACGAGTGAAAGAACGGATTGTCCGGTCTTCTTTTCGATTCATAGTTTTTTGTTAACAAAAATCGAGCGTTTTTTTCGCCCAATATCAACGCAACGAACGAGTGAAAGAACGGATTGTCCGGTCGTTCGCTCGTTCGTCCCTTAAACGAACGAAAGATCGAATGCACGCAACGAACGATCGACTGATCGCAGCGAGTGAATGAAGGAACAAGCGATCGAATGTTCGAAAGATCGCACAATCGGAATACCGAATGAACGAGCGCATCGACCGATCCATCGAATGACTGAATGAACGAACGAATGAACGAACGAACACCGCAGTCCTAAGTAGGGGTATCGATTGTCAGGGTTACACATGTTCGTTGGAAAACCATGCATCGAAAAGAAAATTCTTCGCGTAATCCCTGCTGTTTGATATGTAAAAGAACCTTGTGTTCGATGGTTCGTTCGATCGTTCAATGCGTTCACACGTTCGTTCGTCTGATATGTTCGCTTGATCTTTCGTTCGTTAACCCCGTTGCGTCCGTTCGATCGTTCGTTCGTTCGTTCGTTCGGAGCGCTCATTCGATCGTTCGTTCCAACGTTTATTACGCTTGTTCGATCTTTCGTTGTTGAATTCCTTCGCTCAATCACTGCATTTTCATATGCAAAAGAAGCTTGTGTTCCATCAATCGTTCGTTTATTCGTTCGTTGCGATCGTTCAATCCTTCGGTGCGTTCGTTCGTTCATTTTTAAGAAACGAATTCAAAATAAAATTAAATAACCAGATGTAGAAATTAACATTGAAATAAAAATTTTAAAATCGAAATCGTTATTGAAATGAAAATCCAAATGAATGTTCTCAAGCTATTTTTTTTTTTAATAAACCTGGAATCAAGGTTCTCAAGCTCAAGCGATATACTTTTAGAAAGTCTTTTGAGATTTCGTCCCCGAGTGTGTACTCAATCGATATTTCACGAAATTGAAATAAAAAATGAAAAACGAAATAAAAAATGGCTATCGTAATAAAATATCGTAAAAAAAAATAAAAATCGACATAAAAGGAATCGAAATCGGCGTTCTCTTTGCGTCATTCGTTCGTTCCATTCACTCGATCGTTCGTTCGTTGCACACGTTTGATCGTTCGTTTCATCGTTCATTACCCTCGTTTGTTACGAACTAACGAACACCTCAGTCCGAAGTAGTGATGTTGATTTTCAGGACAAAACTCTCTATGTTTGTTGATAAAACCATATATCAAAAAACAAACTTTCTTTGCGCAATCCCTGCTGTTTGACATGGAAAATAACCTTGCGGTCGTTGGTTCATTCGATCGTTCAATGCGTTCGCACGTTCGTTCGTTCGATGCGTTTGCTCGTTCGTTCGCTCGATCTTTCGTTCGTTAACCCGTTGCGCCCGTTCGCTCGATCGTTCGTTCGTTGCGTTCGCTCGATCGTTCGTTCGTTCGTTGCACTCGTTCGATCGTTCATTGGCGCTTGATGAGTCGAATGTTAATCGCTTCGCTGAAGAACCGATTCATCATACAGTCGCAGTCACTGCTTTCTTCACCATCATCGCAGAGAATAAATTATCTCGGTGCTCGAACAATGGAAACTAAAATTCTTCGCGTAATCACTGCTCTTTGATATGAAAAAGAAGCTTATGTTCGTTAGTTCGTTCGATTGTTCAATGCGTTCACACGTTCGTTCGTTTGATGCGTTCGCTCGATCTTTCGTTCGTTAACCCGTATCGTCCGTTCAATCGGTCGTTCGTTCGATCGGTCGTTCGTTCGTTTAATTGCCCGTGCGTTCGTTGCGTTCACACTTTCGTTCGTTAGCCCGTAGCGTCCGTTCGATCGTTCGCTCGATCGTTCGTTTAATCGTCCGTGCGTTCGTTGCGTTCGCTCGATCGTTCGTTCGTTGCGTTCGCTCGATCGTTTGTTCATTGCGTTCGCTCGATCGTTCGTTCGTTGTGTTCGCTCGATCGCTCGTTCGTTGCGCTCGTCGTCGCGAAAGGACGAGCGATCAACGAAGAGTGAAAGAACGGATTGTCCGGTCGTTCGCTCGTTCGTCCGTTAAACGAACGAAAGATCGAATGCACGCAACGAATGATCGACTGAACGCAGCGAGTGAATGAAGGAACAAGCGATCGAACGTTCGAAGGATCGCACAATCGGAATACCGAACGAACGACCGCATCGACCGATCCATCGAACGAACGAATGAACGAACGAACACCGCAATCCTAAGTAGTGGTATCGATTGTCAGGGTTACACATGTTCGTTGAAAAACCGTGCACCGAAAAGAAAATTCTTCGCCTAATCCCTGCTGTTTGATATGTAAAAGAACCTTGTGTTCGTTGGTTCGTTCGATCGTTCAATGCGTTCACACGTTCGTTCATCTGTCTCTGCTGTTTGACATGGAAAATAATCTTGCGGTCGTTGGTTCGTTCGATCGTTCAATGCGTTCACACGTTCGTTCGTTCGATGCGTTCGCTCGTTCGTTCGCCCGTTCGCTCGATCGTTCGTTCGTTGCGTTCGCTCGATCGTTCGTTCGTTCGTTGCACTCGTTCGATCGTTCATTGGCGCTTGACGAGTCGAATGTTAATCGCTTCGCTGAAGAACCGATTCATCATACAGTCGCAGTCACTGCTTTCTTCACCATCATCGCAGAGAATAAATTATCTCGGTGCTCGAACAATGGAAACTAAAATTCTTCGCGTAATCACTGCTCTTTGATATGAAAAAGAAGCTTATGTTCGTTAGTTCGTTCGATCGTTCAATGCGTTCACACGTTCGTTCGTTTGATGCGTTCGCTCGATCTTTCGTTCGTTAACCCGTATCGTCCGTTCAATCGGTCGTTCGTTCGATCGGTCGTTCGTTCGTTTAATTGCCCGTGCGTTCGTTGCGCTCACACTTTGGTTCGTTAGCCCGTAGCGTCCGTTCGATCGTTCGTTCGTTCGCTCGATCGTTCGTTTAATCGTCCGTGCGTTCGTTGCGTTCGCTCGATCGTTCGTTCGTTCGTTGCGCTCGTCGTCATGAGCTAATTCTGATACGTTCACGCAATGATAACAACTGCGTATTCGGTCAGCATCCATTAGAAGAGGCAGAAGTTGAATTGCTCAAGATACAATGGCGTATGCCTCACGTAATATTAAACGAGATAACTAAATTGTCATTACTTCGAACATTGGAAAGTGGGCGATACTTGCATATGAGCTTGCGCTCTTGGGACCGATTCGAGTATCCACTGCTTCAAAGCACAACGAAACATTCATGGACTGTAAAAGCTACCTCCCAGCTAGAGAAACCAAGATATGTAATATTTGCGCTGCAGACTGGCAAAAAAATTCTATGGCAAAGGACATTACACTATTCGACGACTGCAAACTCGCCAATGTTAAACTTTACCTCAACTCGGAATCCTGTCTTTACGATGATTTGAATTTGGACTTTTATACAACTGTGTAATCTCATAACAGATAATGTAACAAAAAAACGGGTGAGGAGAATTAAATAATCACATAATGTCACATTTCGTTTATTTGCATAAATCTTTATGATTCAACCACCAATTAAACATTTTAAATACATTTTGTAATGCACAATTTTTTTCATGCTTTGCGCATCGTAGACTATAGCTTACGCCTAATTTACTGCAAACTCGCCAATGTTAAACTTTACCTCAACTCGGAATCCTGTCTTTACGATGATTTGAATTTGGACTTTTATACAACTGTGTAATCTCATAACAGATAATGTAACAAAGAAACGGGTGAGGAGAATTAAATAATCACATAATGTCACATTTCGTTTATTTGCATGAATCTTTATGATTCAACCACCAATTAAACATTTTAAATACATTTTGTAATACACAATTTTTTTCATGCTTTGCGCATCGTAGACTATAGCATACGCCTAATTTACTCAAGGTATCCATATCGCCGAAGTCCACGTCCAACGTTTCAATAACAAGATCATTTTTCATATTTAATATATCAGCTAACCATTCTCGTTTTTCATGGCCGTCAACATATACGATAGGATACATATCGTCTTCCGTTGGGCCCCCAACTGCAGTCGTTATTAAACCTTGAGCCATGCTATATGGAATGTTTCCATAGGCCCACTTTAGACCATGATGATTCCGAATCAGCCATGACGCTTCGTATCTCTCAGATTTTGTGAGAAGTCTCCATGGTATGATACTCGCGAAAATGTAATGAGAGAGTACACATCCCGCTCTCAGAATCGCTACTTCCTTCACAACAAAGTTTCTCCCAACAATGAACCCTTGTAGATCGACAAATGTAGGTACAGACATAACGAAGATGAATTGGCTCGATCAAGTCGATAGCAAGATTAATTGATGACTGACGCCAATATTTAAGAAACTCGTCTTTAAATTATTTATTCATTGAGTGGGATTCATCTTCGTTATGTCTGTACCTACATTTCTCGATCTACAAGGGTTCATTGTTGGGAGAAACTTTGTCGTGAAGGAAGTAGCGATTCTGAGAGCGGGATGTGTACTCTCTCATTACATTTTCGCGAGTATCATACCATGGAGACTTCTCACAAAATCTGAGAGATACGAAGCGTCATGGCTGATTCGGAATCATCATGGTCTAAAGTGGGCCTATGGAAACGTTCTATATAGCATGGCTCAAGGTTTAATAACGACTGCAGTTGGGGGCCCAACGGAAGACGATATGTATCCTATCGTATATGTTGACGGCCATGAAAAACGAGAATGGTTAGCTGATATATTAAATATGAAAAATGATCTTGTTATTGAAACGTTGGACGTGGACTTCGGCGATATGGATACCTTGAGTAAATTAGGCGTAAGCTATAGTCTACGATGCGCAAAGCATGAAAAAAATTGTGCATTACAAAATGTATTTAAAATGTTTAATTGGTGGTTGAATCATAAAGATTCATGCAAATAAACGAAATGTGACATTATGTGATTATTTAATTCTCCTCACCCGTTTCTTTGTTACATTATCTGTTATGAGATTACACAGTTGTATAAAAGTCCAAATTCAAATCATCGTAAAGACAGGATTCCGAGTTGAGGTAAAGTTTAACATTGGCGAGTTTGCAGTCGTCGAATAGTGTAATGTCCTTTGCCATAGAATTTTTTGCCAGTCTGCAGCGCAAATATTACATATCTTGGTTTCTCTAGCTGGGAGGTAGCTTTTACAGTCCATGAATGTTTCGTTGTGCTTTGAAGCAGTGGATACTCGAATCGGTCCCAAGAGCGCAAGCTCATATGCAAGTATCGCCCACTTTCCAATGTTCGAAGTAATGACAATTTAGTTATCTCGTTTAATATTACGTGAGGCATACGCCATTGTATCTTGAGCAATTCAACTTCTGCCTCTTCTAATGGATGCTGACCGAATACGCAGTTGTTATCATTGCGTGAACGTATCAGAATTAGCTCATGACGACGAGCGCAACGAACGAACGAACGATCGAGCGAACGCAACGAACGCACGGACGATTAAACGAACGATCGAGCGAACGAACGAACGATCGAACGGACGCTACGGGCTAACGAACGAAAGTGTGAGCGCAACGAACGCACGGGCAATTAAACGAACGAACGACCGATCGAACGAACGACCGATTGAACGGACGATACGGGTTAACGAACGAAAGATCGAGCGAACGCATCAAACGAACGAACGTGTGAACGCATTGAACGATCGAACGAACTAACGAACATAAGCTTCTTTTTCATATCAAAGAGCAGTGATTACGCGAAGAATTTTAGTTTCCATTGTTCGAGCACCGAGATAATTTATTCTCTGCGATGATGGTGAAGAAAGCAGTGACTGCGACTGTATGATGAATCGGTTCTTCAGCGAAGCGATTAACATTCGACTCGTCAAGCGCCAATGAACGATCGAACGAGTGCAACGAACGAACGAACGATCGAGCGAACGCAACGAACGAACGATCGAGCGAACGGGCGAACGAACGAGCGAACGCATCGAACGAACGAACGTGTGAACGCATTGAACGATCGAACGAACCAACGACCGCAAGATTATTTTCCATGTCAAACAGCAGAGACAGATGAACGAACGTGTGAACGCATTGAACGATCGAACGAACCAACGAACACAAGGTTCTTTTACATATCAAACAGCAGGGATTAGGCGAAGAATTTTCTTTTCGGTGCACGGTTTTTCAACGAACATGTGTAACCCTGACAATCGATACCACTACTTAGGATTGCGGTGTTCGTTCGTTCATTCGTTCGTTCGATGGATCGGTCGATGCGGTCGTTCGTTCGGTATTCCGATTGTGCGATCCTTCGAACGTTCGATCGCTTGTTCCTTCATTCACTCGCTGCGTTCAGTCGATCATTCGTTGCGTGCATTCGATCTTTCGTTCGTTTAACGGACGAACGAGCGAACGACCGGACAATCCGTTCTTTCACTCTTCGTTGATCGCTCGTCCTTTCGCGACGACGAGCGCAACGAACGAGCGATCGAGCGAACACAACGAACGAACGATCGAGCGAACGCAATGAACAAACGATCGAGCGAACGCAACGAACGAACGATCGAGCGAACGCAACGAACGCACGGACGATTAAACGAACGATCGAGCGAACGATCGAACGGACGCTACGGGCTAACGAACGAAAGTGTGAACGCAACGAACGCACGGGCAATTAAACGAACGAACGACCGATCGAACGAACGACCGATTGAACGGACGATACGGGTTAACGAACGAAAGATCGAGCGAACGCATCAAACGAACGAACGTGTGAACGCATTGAACAATCGAACGAACTAACGAACATAAGCTTCTTTTTCATATCAAAGAGCAGTGATTACGCGAAGAATTTTAGTTTCCATTGTTCGAGCACCGAGATAATTTATTCTCTGCGATGATGGTGAAGAAAGCAGTGACTGCGACTGTATGATGAATCGGTTCTTCAGCGAAGCGATTAACATTCGACTCATCAAGCGCCAATGAACGATCGAACGAGTGCAACGAACGAACGAACGATCGAGCGAACGCAACGAACGAACGATCGAGCGAACGGGCGCAACGGGTTAACGAACGAAAGATCGAGCGAACGAACGAGCAAACGCATCGAACGAACGAACGTGCGAACGCATTGAACGATCGAATGAACCAACGACCGCAAGGTTATTTTCCATGTCAAACAGCAGGGATTGCGCAAAGAAAGTTTGTTTTTTGATATATGGTTTTATCAACAAACATAGAGAGTTTTGTCCTGAAAATCAACATCACTACTTCGGACTGAGGTGTTCGTTAGTTCGTAACAAACGAGGGTAATGAACGATGAAACGAACGATCAAACGTGTGCAACGAACGAACGATCGAGTGAATGGAACGAACGAATGACGCAAAGAGAACGCCGATTTCGATTCCTTTTATGTCGATTTTTATTTTTTTTTACGATATTTTATTACGATAGCCATTTTTTATTTCGTTTTTCATTTTTTATTTCAATTTCGTGAAATATCGATTGAGTACACACTCGGGGACGAAATCTCAAAAGACTTTCTAAAAGTATATCGCTTGAGCTTGAGAACCTTGATTCCAGGTTTATTAAAAAAAAAAATAGCTTGAGAACATTCATTTGGATTTTCATTTCAATAACGATTTCGATTTTAAAATTTTTATTTCAATGTTAATTTCTACATCTGGTTATTTAATTTTATTTTGAATTCGTTTCTTAAAAATGAACGAACGAACGCACCGAAGGATTGAACGATCGCAACGAACGAATAAACGAACGAGTGATGGAACACAAGCTTCTTTTGCATATGAAAATGCAGTGATTGAGCGAAGGAATTCAACAACGAAAGATCGAACAAGCGTAATAAACGTTGGAACGAACGATCGAATGAGCGCTCCGAACGAACGAACGAACGAACGATCGAACGGACGCAACGGGGTTAACGAACGAAAGATCAAGCGAACATATCAGACGAACGAACGTGTGAACGCATTGAACGATCGAACGAACCATCGAACACAAGGTTCTTTTACATATCAAACAGCAGGGATTACGCGAAGAATTTTCTTTTCGATGCATGGTTTTCCAACGAACATGTGTAACCCTGACAATCGATACCCCTACTTAGGACTGCGGTGTTCGTTCGTTCATTCGTTCGTTCATTCAGTCATTCGATGGATCGGTCGATGCGCTCGTTCATTCGGTATTCCGATTGTGCGATCTTTCGAACATTCGATCGCTTGTTCCTTCATTCACTCGCTGCGATCAGTCGATCGTTCGTTGCGTGCATTCGATCTTTCGTTCGTTTAAGGGACGAACGAGCGAACGACCGGACAATCCGTTCTTTCACTCGTTCGTTGCGTTGATATTGGGCGAAAAAAACGCTCGATTTTTGTTAACAAAAAACTATGAATCGAAAAGAAGACCGGACAATCCGTTCTTTCACTCGTTCGTTGCGTTGATATTGGGCGAAAAAAACCCTCGATTTTCGTTCACAAAAAACTATGAATCGAAAAGAAAATTCCTCGGCCAGTCACTGCTTTTTAATATCTAAATGCAGCTTACTTTCTAAGTTCGTTTGATCGCTCGTTCTTTCGCTTGATCGTTCGTTGATTTCATTCGATCGCTGATTGCGTTCGTTCGGTCCTCTATTCATTGCGCTCACTCAACCGCGGTCCGACTTGGAAGCATCGATTGTCGGTGAAAAAAATGCTCGATTTTCGTCTACAAAAAGCGTTGCATCGAAAAAAAACCCCTCGGCCAAACACTGATGTTTGACATTTGAAAGAAGCTTACTTTCTTCGTTCGTTCGATCGCTCGTCGTTCAATCGCGGTCCGAAGTAGAAGTATCGATTTTCGGTGAACAAAACGTTCGATTTTCGTTCACAAAAAACTTTGCATCGTAACAAAATCCCTCGGCCAATAACTGCTTTTCGAAACCTAAAAGAAGCTTACTTTCTTTGTTCGTTCGATCGCTTATTGCGTTTGTGCGATCTTCCGTTCGTTGCGTTCGCTCAATCGCGGTCCGAAGTGGTAGTATTTTTCGTTCACAAAAACTTTGCATCGTAACCGAGAATACGGCTTCTCCATTGCGAGCCACTACGCGGGCGCGTGCATGTAGTAGCAAGCGGCCCGATCCCACGACCCACGTATGCTCGCGCCCGTCGGTTGTGCGCGCTCTATAGCAGGTACGAATATCCGCACAAAGAGGAGAGGCCGAGAATACGGCTTCTCCCTTGCGGGCTGCTACGAGGGCGCGTGTGTGTGTGCAGCAAGCGGCCCGATGCCACGACACACGTATGCTCGTGCCCGTCGGTGTGCGCGCTCTATAGCATGTACGAATATCCACACAAAGAGGAGTGGCCGCGAATACGGCTTCTCCCATGTGGGCTGCTGTGCAAAAGATTTTGACAGTTATCAGCATAATTCGCAAACTCCTGCGGTGAGTTCACCGGCGGATGAACTCATCGCGGAGCGAAGCTAAACTGCATCGCTAAGCTTGCACACGTGCATCTATGCTCACCATCGGATGAGCTCATCGTAGAACGATCGCGCTCACCGTCGGGTGAGCTCATCGTAGAACAATGCATCGGCTACCTCGCACACGTGCAATTATGCTGACCTGTCAAAAATCTGCAAAAGATACCCTTCATACGACTGGCAGCTTCAGTTGCTCTTCAGACTCCATCGCGCGCGTCTCTTCTTCTTCTCTTCCACCAGTCCGTGTATCGTGAAAAATGTATCCCGAGTGCCTCAAGCTCCCTGTGGCGCCGTTTGCGTGCTGCGTTTCCCGCGTCGACGGCTTGGCCGTATATAAACGTACAGTGGCGACGGGCGAAACGCACGAGTGGTTGCGTGAAGCCCTGTACGCATTTTACGTGCAGCGTCGGGCGGGAGTACGCTTCCCGTTCGACGATGTTGCGCCGGGAGCATCGTGTGTGACAATCCCCGCGGGTGGCTGTGACGTGCTCCGCGGAAATATAGTGTCGTGCGGCTCCGAGGGATATGGTGAATTTTTTTTTGTTGACGAGGGATACAGCGGGTCCATAGACGCGGCCTCGCTGTATGCCCCCGCGCCCTTTTGCGCGTTTGTCGCGGGCCTCGCCATCCAGTGCGCGGTTTCGGGGATCGCGCATCTCGAGGCCATCCCCTTCGTCTCGGACCTGCTCGCGGATCTCGTGGAGAACCGCGTCGTCGTGGCTGTGGCCGAAAACGGCACCCCCCTCCCCCGTGTGCGTATGTACAATGGGGTCGACGTCGCGACGGTATTAATCGCGGCGTTGAAAAACGGACCCGAACCCGTCGCTTTACGACGCGGGGTGGCCCGACGACGGGTTCGACGACTCGTTCGAGCCGGAGGGGTGGGAGAACGAGCCGTGACACTCGCGCTAGTGTGTGCGCGCGCGCGATTGCGTGTGTGTGTGTGCGAGCGTGTGTGTGTGTGTGTGTGTGTGTGTGTGTGTGTGTGTGTGTGTGTGTGTGTGTGTGTGTGTGCACCCTCGGAGTGCACCGTCACCAGGAGCAGCAACGACCTCGGTGAGTAATATAGAATTATTTCTAAAAAACGATTTTTCATAAAGTAAAAAAAAAGGGGCCACTATGGCGAACCCTCCACTCCGGCCATCCCCCCTCCACGCGGCGCGTGGGGGGAAATCCCCACTCCATCCCCTCCACCTCGGATACCGAGGAGGGGGGAGGGGTGGGGGGGATAAGGACGGTCATCCCCACTCCACCCCCCACCACCTCGGCTACCGAGGAGTGGGGGTAGGAGTGGGGATGAGGAGTGGGGGTCGCCATAGTGGCCCCCATACTACTACCGTGGATGAGAAGAAAAGTAAGTCCTCTAAGATAAACGCAAAGGTTTCGAAACACGAGAAAACAGCAAAGTTTCGAAACACGAGAAAACAAGTTTGTAGAATCATTTTGAATTCGCAGTCGCATTTTGAACACAGAAAAAAAGCTGCGATAAGAAAATTCATGTGGTTATGTTATGCTTTTTTCAATGTGCTCATAGGGGATTTAGTACTGTTTTACATCGAAAGGATCATTGTTCTTATTGTATTGAAATCGCTGGACTGCTTGTGGGTGAAACTTCAGAATCACCCCTTGACAGGCTTCACTATAAGGGGTGGGTTCCCCTCTCAAAGCATTTGGTCCACTGATAAAAAATACGTTGATAATAGCTTTTGATACTGTACCACATATATGAGGAGGGATCCCAAGGTGGTGTTCCGCGAAAGACTTATCCTTGATGCTCTTTGGCATGGTACAAACATTATTATCCATAAAAAACTCCAGACTGACTCGGTCAAAAAGGTCAACTCGGTCAACACGGTAAAGAATACGAACGCAGACTTGAAATTATTCATTCGAATAATTTCTCTAGGCTTACCAAACAGGAACTTAGTGGTAAAAAGATTGAAAAATACAAGTCAACGGACTTGTGCAGCTGGTTGTAATTTGCCCATTAATTGAGGTTAAAACAAAGAGCAGAAAACGAACATCAGTGGATGCCCCCTTAACTAGATATATATATCGTATTTGATAAATAAAAAATTATCTATAGTTATATGCATTCCAGATTAAAATTAGACGAATAGATGGAAAAATAATATCTTATAATTTTTTTCGAATGCTTCTATACATCCTTCATGTTTAAATACTATAGATCTCAATTGTTTACCACACACTCGGGCTCCGGTGCATACGAGCCGTTCTGAAAATATCTGTTGGGGCATTCTGCCCATGGTAACTGCGACTGAAAGCTCTGTATGATACAAAAAAAACAGAGAACACATTACTCAGAAATTATAGATCCCTCCTTCACCGAATGATAAATGCAGTGTTCGATATATCAGTAATAATAAAATAAATTAAAACGTCCTCAGTTTACGATTAGTTAAGTATGGCATTCATTTAATTACAGAAGCGAAAAAAATGGTCTGGTCGAAGAGACTTCGGAGCCAGAAGAGAACTTGTGGTAAATTCAATTTCAACTTGCCTGAACAAAATAAAATAGGCACCAGGCGATAATGGTGTTATAGTACAGGGCTACGTTGAATGAAACGACTGCACTGCTTATTCCTATACCACCCAAGTATGGTGAGACTTGATTCCAAACGCCAATCGCGCCTTTTCGTAATCGCTGACCGATTGCAAGTTCTAAATAAAATATCGGTATTCCCTCGATCGCAAGCATCACGAAATACGGAATGAGGAAAGCTCCTAGATATGTAAGAAAAATGAAGAAAAGGAAGAAAAGGTATAAAAAAGGATAGAGAGTTGTTGGAAATTTTCAATGCATGTGACGGCTTCAATGAACTCTCGTCGCAATTGTAGTTCGCTCCTAAAATAGCAGGTTTGTACTTACCACCACCGTTCTTTTGTGCGAGATAGGGAAATCTCCAAACATTACCAAGGCCGACTGCATACCCCACTGTGGCCAATAAAAAAGTGAGCTTACTGTCCCAGTTTTCGCGCTCATCTTCGCCGCCCTCTGGTCGAAAAATTCCTTTACCCTCGTTGCTTCCCAGCTTACTGCCCCCACCTCCACTTTTAACTCCGCTTACACTTTTCATCTGGATGGTGTAAAACGAATACAATTTTTTCTCGCAATCGTGGCAGTAACTAACCCTGCATAACGCTTAAACTTATTCCTTCAGTAATGTCAATATCGGCTTTATTGTTAATACTATACATGCAGTTCATAGAACGCTGCGAAAAAAGCTTTATCGTGTAATTCGGGGACGCTAAAACTTTAAGAAAAAATTATTTGCATTGAATGGTATTGCGAATTGAAATTGCGACATTTCTTCAATTTCTTACATCGTTGGTATATCGGGTTGAGTCAAAATAATTTTGAATTAATAATTGAATGGTATTGCGAATTGAAATTGCGACATTTCTTCAATTTCTTACATCGTTGGTATATCGGGTTGAGTCAAAATAATTTTGTCAAGGGCCGTTTCATTAAAAAAAAAAAAACTAATAATTTTTCAGTTTCAAGTGTGATCTAAGAGAATAAAAATGTACAGAAACCTAGTCGCTTTCATAAAACATTTCAACACTTCGCTTTTCGTCTATTTAACGATGGTAGTAAATTGAAGAAAAAAAATCAAAACATATACAAAATATGCAATTAATGCTGCTGTAATAACATTTAATCGTTCATTTAGATCTTCTTTCAGTCAGGAGCAAATGGATATTTTCTAGAAATTCCACTTGTTTAGAATGCTCCGGGTGCTTTTGAAAGTTCATCATTTGATTGCTTGACATGCAATGACTACGTGATGCCTGTATTTTTTCGTTATATGTATATATGATCGAAGGGATTCAGAATGTTTTAATCTGTGTATTTACCTTTGTATTCGGGCTGGAATCTTCAAAACCAGCGTTGGTAGCACCATAATTTACAGCAGATGCATTTTTTCGACTCTCGACTACGAGTCTACCTCGCATTTCTTTCATCTCTAGTCGATCGATGCTCTTCTGCGGCTTTAAATCCCTCGAGCTCTGACGTCTTACCAGATGAGCCGTGTTCGCCATTTCACGCCCTGAATTCCGCGTTTCGATTTTTTCGCCCTATCCTTTCTTCTCACTTATCCTCTGTGCATAATGTCGCGCATGATAAGATTTCTATTTTTACCGTGGAATGAACGATCAGTAGTTTTCTTTTTCCTTTGTTTTGACGCTTTTCACCGTCACTAGCGAGGAATCAAACTGGCAGGCTGCCTTCGTCTTTCGGGTCCATCCTGTCAATAACATATGCCTTGTCGATGCCATTTTGCGAATTACAGGAAGAAAAACCCAATACATGATACAACGGTGTAACACAAAGTTTCAATCCATAACATGGATTTTTCTCCAAATGAACGAAAGTCACTAAGAAACAAATATAACCTGACATGGAATTATTCATTTGTTCATATATTGTATTTTTTTCGAAAGCCTTTAATTTCTTCTTTACTCTGTAAATGGTGATTGTCAATGTAAATAATGATTTTTTTCAACGTTTCCGTATGTATGGTAAATTATTCGTCATTTCTACTTTAACTTATGAAATATGGGAATAAAAAATGTCGAAAAAAATGAAACGTTACCCCGACAAAATTTCAAAACAATATAAAGGACGTTACTTAACAATGATAATAAGTAACTACGTGATTCATCGGCAGTTTTAGTCGTTCTGGATTGTTCTTTAATTATTGCTTCGTCTCGCAAGCACAAATACATTTCAAATAGATTTCGGAACCCAACCTGCTATTGTGTCTTTGGGGCTGAAGCACTACCTTTACCATCTTTTCGACAATGCTGTGTTGTTGTTGAATTAATGTCAGGTTAGCGACGTTGTATCTAAGATTAATCGGTAATGACCTTCGGGGGCTTTGGAAAAATGGTAACTATGTTTCGAACTAAATACCTCACGATCTTATAAATGCGTGTCATATAACCAACTGTAGAACTTGCGGGACAAGAGAAGGGGTTGCTACACTTTCTGCGCGGAGCCTGCGTGGTTGCATTGAAACCCGCTGTTCGGTTGTAAGTGCCTCCAGGTGTTTTAAACTTTAGTACCGACAGATGTCACTTTTTTCACCTTCAAATGGAGTCCTGTGCCAGAAACTTCCAGCCAAGAGACGCCATATTTAATTGACACACGTGCCTCGAACAAGCAAGCTAAAAATGGTATGTGACAATTTGTTTTTTCGATCTGTACATGCCAATCGGAGCCGTCCGATGCACTACTTCGATTTGAAAAAAAAGTGGAGCCGAAACTCACCGATTGCTTACACAGACACCGGTCGTGGTGACGCCGCACCACCCGAAACTATCGGCAAATATTGGTATCGAAATGTTCGTATATGTTCGACTTGTGCATGTCATAGAGACGATCCAAAAAGGAGTGTGGCTGCTACACGAGCTAAGCGAGACCGCAATTACGAATTGACTCAGCATTGCTTCTTTGTTTTCAAGGCACAGAAAATGTAGTTTCTTGCAGCGTATTGTAAATGGACATGAACAATGGATTTATTTCGACGACTCTTAGGGTTTATGCAGAAAATTATGGGTTGATCCGGGTCAACCATCAACATCGACACTATAAGGGAATATCCATGGTCGCAATGCCATGTTGTATATCTAGTGGAATATACCCCATGCTCCAGCTACCGTGGGATTACCCACGGGAGCTGGAACATTCAAACGATAATTTTATCAGCCGTGAGAGA